>CAXKVX010001094.1:0-190448 GCA_964058865.1 Eleocharis quinqueflora
CGTCGCCCGTCAGCCCGCCCTCGTCTCTGGCGTCTCTGGCACAGCCGTCAGCCCGCCGCACAGTACCAGTTCTCGGCTTCTCGCACAGTATCGTCTCTGGCACAGTCGTCTCTGGCACAACCATCAGCCCCTGCAAGCCGTCTCTAGCACAATACCAGTTCTCGGCTTCGATTTGAAATTTATGGACCCACCTAACGTGAATTCCTGGCTACGCCACTGACAACAACTACCATGTAAGAGCATCCAATTGCATCAGCAAGTCTAGTTAGGCCAACTCCAACAAGAGTCATGGCAAGTGTCAGGTTCAATTAAGCAGTTCTTATCAATATCAAGTAAATAATTCAATAGCAAGCACAAGTGATTGGTGCTAGTTTTAACCAAGTTCATATCTGCTAACCCTAGTTCGCCTTCAATATTTAACAAAATAAAGAAATACCTCAAGACAAATCAATCATTCTCTCTATGTTCTTCATTTCTTCTATTTTCTGAGGCCGTTGACTATGAGAGAGAGGAAAGATTGATGGCTAAGGTTGAAGGCACGGGCGAATCTAGAATTTTCATCAGAGGGGTTCAAGATTTACGATTTTTTCGTAGGGTGTTCGAAATGATGCATATCTTAAAAATATTTCATATTACAAGCATATTTAAAAAAAATCAAATGCATGATAATTTTTGAAAAAGAAAATTGAGGAAGGTGCAGCTGATGTTGCATGTGGCTCCGCCACTGGGTGAAGGTGTCGGAAAGAGTTCTAGAAAAAATCTGATTTAGATTTTCTAAAAAGGAACGAGCTAGGGCATCTCTCGCTCTCTTCTCACAGTCTATTAGACATGGAGTTTATTTGTGTGTGTTTATGTATGTGATGATCGGGTTTTTTAGATCTGTTGAAGCTAAAGGTATGGAGGCGGGAAAGCGAGAGAGAAGCGACTACTTAAAGTTAGGATTGGAGGATAGGACAACAGCTATTTAAAACAACCATTGGCGTAGATGGAGCTACGTCAATGGTTATTTTAAAGAACCATTGACTTAGATTTTAATCAAAATAAAAAAATTCTGAAAAACAAAGTCAACGATTATTTTAAATAAATGTTAGCATAGCTCCACCTAGCTAACTGTTGTTTAAAATAACTGTTGATTTATTCAATGAATTTTTTTTGCATCTCTACCAACGGTGTTTTATGAGTTTTTCAATAATCATTGTTTTATGGAGTTGCTAAAATATTCTTTTTGTTATAGTGAATACATATTATGTAGGTTATGGAACGTTTCTGAATTGGTTTAATGTATTGAGCAGATTCAATCTATCGTGGTTTATATTTGTTGTGTTTTTTATATGTGAGTTTTAGTCGACAATATGGAATAAAAATAGCTAATTTCTATTCTGTCAGGAAGATATTTAGAGGTCATGTTGCAGTGAGAAACAATGAGTTGTACGAATATATGTTTGGACTCTGAACCGTATGATGTTAGTTCTAATAATCAACGTTATAAATATAAAACACGTGAGAAGAAACAATGCCCGGTCAATTATTTTCTTTTTTTTAGGAAAGTAGGCTTGGCCTACTTAAAATGATTTATGAACGAAACAAAAAGAGTACAAGGTTATTTACAATCGTACAAATTATGAAAGGAAAGAGAAAAGTAAAAAATAATCCTTTGCAGATAGAGTTTCTAGGCTAGTAATGTGAGCGCCATAATGATATTTATTTTTTAATATGTAATACCAGCAGGTCAGATGGCCTTGATTTCGATGCGAACAGTCTGCGGTTGCGCTCCTTTCAGAATTCCCATAATGTTGCACAAACGGTGGAGTCCCGGTGGGATGCCTCTGTGTTGTTGAAGGAGGATATGTTTTGCAGCCAAAATGAAGCGATATCATCTAGCTATCGTTGTGATCGGGGCCCATGGAGCCACACCATTCCAGGTTCTGGAAGCGTATGGACAGCAGAAAAATAGATGTGAAGAGGTTTCCAACAGTATGTTGTAGCAGAGTACGCATGTAGCAGTGGTACTCTTCTGTTGTGGAAGTTTTCCATGGTGTTTAGTCTATTGACGAGGGTAGTTCATAGGAATATTTTAGTCTTGAGTGAGGCTTTGGTGTTCCATGTTTTGGTGTTCCATGTGTATGTTTCCATGTGTGATGTTACTTTCGGGTTGATAAGAAATCTACCGATCAATTATTTTCGCTTTTGTTTTCCCTTTGATAACGGTTAATAACTTAATATTGATTTATTGTTATCATACGAATTAAGGTTGGCTCATGAGCAGTGGATGTTGATTATTTTGTAAACATATAATTTGAATTTGATACTTGACTTTTTTTTTATTTTCATATATTCATGTAGTTAAAAAAGTTGATTAAATTCACTCACAATATTCCAACAATCCAGCTCCACCTGCCGGTGTAAGGCTGTAAGCCCCGATTTTTTTAAAAAATATTAGAAATTTAATAAATAAAGTATAAATAGAAAGAGAGATTGTTTTAGAAGTTCGAAAAACATAAAAGATCGAAGTTGTGATTACCGTTCTTTCGAAAAAAGCCAAAAGGTCGGTGTTGCCAACGCTGCTATTTTCATTTGTTCAACAAACCTTTTGTTTGCTTTTGAATTGATTTTTTTTAATAATTTAATTCATGAATTAGGTTATATTTAGGTTTTTTTTATAATAACTTCGGCTATGTTCGTCAGAATCGTAATTGAATTTTTTTATCATTGCAAGCCATCAAGTTGTAGATATTCGAGTCTATTTCTATTGCACCGAGTCTGATTTATGATTGGAGAAACGAGTGATTCAATATTGAATCTGATGCAAATTCGTGATAAAAATTACTAATTAAGACATAAGTAGAAGATGGTGTCAAATTTGAGATCCACATTCCTCCGACTGCAAATCAAACTCGACAAGATGGAATTGACTCAGATATCTACTACTTGATGACTTGTGCAGTTAAAAAAACTAATTACAGTACCGAGGAGCGTAGCCGAAGTTGATACAAAAAATATTAAGTATAATTAGCATTTTTCTATTTTTCGGAGCAATTTCGGCTACGTTCGTCGGGACTGTAATTAGTTTTTTCTAATGTCGCAAGCCATCGAGCTGTAGATATCTGAGTCTACTTCCATCATGTCGAGTCTGATTTGCGGTCAGAGGAATGTGCATCTCAAATTTGACATCGTTTTCAACTTATGTCTTTATTAGTAAATTTTATAATGAGTTTGTGTTAGATGCAATTTTGAATTGCACGTTTCTCTGATAAAAATCAAATTCGAGGTGATGGAAGTAGATTCGAATATTTACAACTCGATGGCTTGCAACATTACAAAAATAATTACAAATATGACGAGCGTAGTCGAAGTTGCTACAAAAAATAGAAAAATATGTTAATCATACTTAATATTCTTTTTGTAGCAACTTTGAATACACTCGTCGGAACTATAATTAGTTTTTTTCTAACGTCACAAGCAATCAAGTTGTAGATAACTGAATCTACTTTCATCTTGCCGAGTCTGATTTGCGGTCGGATGAATGTGCATCTCAAATTTGACATCATATTCTACTTATGTCTTAATTAGTAATTTTATGACGAGTTTATGTCATATTCAATTTTGAATCGCTCGTTTCTCCAATCACAAATCAAACTCGACGTGATAAAAGTAGACTCGAATATCTACAGCTATGTGGCTTGAGATGATAAAAGAAAATAATCAATTACGATTCCGACGAGCACAGCAGAAATTATTACAAAAATTACCTAAATATAATCTAACTCATGATTAAGTTATTAATATTTTTTATTAATAAACAAATCGATTTAAAAGCAAACAAAAGGTTTGCAGAACAAATGTAAAGGACGGTATTGATAACACCGATTTTTTATTTTTCTCAAAAATTGGTGTTTGCAATTTAGATTTTTTATATCTTTCGAACTTTTAAAACAATTTTCGTTCTATTTAATATTTATTTATTAAACAATATTAAAAAAATCGGCTATAAACCTAACATTTTTCTTACCTTTATTTGCGGTTTAGCTTTTTGGGGAACCATGGAATCTTAGCTATCATGTCTTTTAGGTCCCACACATCATAATTTCTTTTTTCTTTTTGAGCGTTGTGTACATTTTGATTTTGTCGTTTTCACCATATGCAATCGTATGGTATTCTTCAGGAATTCATATTTTTTAAATATTTTTAATTGTGAAGTAATAATCGAATGGTTCACATAATTTTGAAATTCGAGCGTATAAATTTCAAAGTTGTGTGAACCATTCAATTATTACTTCAATATTAGAAATATTTCAGAAGATATTCTTCCAGTACGACTGAAATGTGGGATTTGCGAGGATTCCGTAGAGCAGCTCAATGTTTTAACACACATTTGATTTGTGTTAAAATTTGTGATTTTATACTCTGTTATAAAAAAAAGAACTCTTTACAAATTCACAACCAGAATTTGGTGAAAATTTCAACAAAAAAAAAAATAAATAAAAAAGAGAGAGGCACAACTGCACAAGTACTTGGTCGTTTGCGTCACGGTATAAATGTCGCATGATGTGGCGAGCACTGATATATAATCAACTTATTTTATTTTTATTGGTTTTGTGATAAATCCAGTATTAATTTTTTTTTCGAGGTCGTAAATTCACAATTTAAAAGTAATTTATTTACTTTTAATACAAATAAATATATTAAATTTCTGAAGTTTATATAAGAAAAACATTTTTTTGGATCATAATCTTTAAGACTCTTAAATAATTAAAAAAAGTTTAAGAAAGTTTAGAAAATTGTTTAATTTGTCTTTTTATTTGAGAAGATGCTGAAAATGTATAGTTTGTTATTAATTTCAAAACATTGTTTCTATTTGCAGCATCAATTTGGCAATTTATATTTCAAGAAAATCCCTGTTTTTTTTTTTTACAAATTGAACCGATACATATTGTCATGATCTCATAATCTCAATATAGACATTGCAGAGTCAATATTCATAAATTTTGAAAATAGAAGTAATTTAAAAAAAATTGAGCTATACTAAAATCAGGCAAAATTCTTATATCTCTCTAAAACTTTGAAATTACATATTTCTCTTTCTAAAAATTGTAATATCATATTTATTCTTTAAAAATATAAAAACTTTCATATTTATCCAATTCATTATATATTACATCGAAATTAACTCAAAATTTGTTAAATATTCATTCTACTCACATGTTTTCAACATATATTATACTCTTTCATAATAAAATTTTAATAAATTAATTTGAATAAATGTTACAAAATTTATCAAACAGTCAACAATCCAGTAATTTATGTTTACATAACGATCACATTTTTTACAGAAAATACACAATTTGCTTAAGCTAGTAGGAGGTCAAGGATTATAAAGGTCCATAATTTGTTGATTAATATTATTAACTTTTAAATATTTTATAATGAGAAGATTTCATATTTGACATATTTTGATGTATCTTGCAATTAGATTGAACACATATGACAGTTTTGTATATTTGAAGGATAAATATTTAGAAGAGAAGATACATAATATAAAATCTCAGAAGGGTAAATATGAAATTTGGCCTTAAATTATATTATAAAGTTATTATTGACTCACTGTAATACTGTATTCGAATAATTTTTTGAAAGCAAACAAATTGACTTTTTTTTAATACGGTTCTAAATTATTTTTTACAAATCTGATTATTAGTATTGCACATATTACAATAAAAATTTCACAACCGAATCATAAATTATTACTATTATTTTCATATCCAACTAAGCCAAATACAATAAAACGGAGCAACTTGAATCGTGTGCAAAGTAAATTGAATTTTGTCAAAGAGTGAAACTATAATACTTCACAAAGCATCAAATATATTACATTTCATCTTAGTATTTTCAACTTTAAAGTTCAAAAAGAATCAATTCAAATCGTTGAATTTGATTTTCATAATAACATCTCACTGGAGATAGGATTTTATATTTTAAATATTTTTACTATTTTTTAAAAGTGTAGAAAGGTTGATTAACATCACAATTTCTAGACTATATGATACGAATGATTTTTCAACTCTCTGAAGAATTATAAAAAAAAACATTTGTTTAGCAATTTCAGTTATGGATTTTGCACACAACATAAAATTTTTTTAATATAAGGAGCTTATACTCTATCTTTTAAATATTGACTTAAATCCTCTCAAGTATTTTGATTTTAATTTTACTGAATTTAGAATTTACGATCTTTCACACATAAATCATTGCTCTTACTTATTAAATTAATAACCGATTCTTAACATAAATTTATATTTAAAACACTATAATCATTTGAACAGTTAATGACATATATGTACTGGTAAAAAGTAATCTCATAAACATGATTTGTTTATTGGAATAAATCAAATATAAATTCATGCATGGCATGCAGAAGCTAGAAATAATTTGTACAATTCTAACAACTGGAACTAGGAACAATCATTAGTCTCGTAAAAAAGACATTTTAGAAATATAGATTTGCCTCCTTTGGTTGCGCAACTTGCAAGGACAGTTGTTGTTTGTTTTCTTTTTTATTACGAGATTAAAATGAAGTTCTCAAATTATCAAGCAATAACTTAATTTCAAGTTCAAAATCGAGAGATTCAATTAATATGGAATTGTTGTTAGTCCATTGAAATCTTCTCCTCTTCACTGGCTAGTGGACAATCCTCTTCCTTCTCTGCCAAACCGGTTTAAATCGGTTGTCAGTAATCATATATCATTTCATGAGAGTCACTATTCAAATAAAAGAAGAAATAATGAAGCACTAAGTTTTTATTATTCTTGGCTTTATCATTATTTAAGTAACCATACTTCTTTCAGGGCAAACTGTTCACAAAATTTCAAACTAGATATAAGATAATTCTAATATATATATATAGAGTATGGCTAATATGAAAACGTTTGCACTTCGGCCGAATACAAATAACACTTGAAACACTCGAAACGTTTGCACAAGAATACAAATAACAAATAATTAGTACTCTACAATGCACAATAAAATACCAAGAAAAAATATTAAATAACACTTGAAACACTTGACGTCCGTCAAGTACTATTCTTTTAGGTGTGAAACTGATCTCTTCCTTTAAGTTGAAACATTTGACTTTCATCAAGTGCTTTGATAGGTGTAATCAACCATTCTCTGATTATTTTTTCACCTATCAATAGTGCTTCACCTACAAAAGTGATAAAATAATTTTGATTAGCTCATCATGTAATGTTATACTAGAATAGCAAAATATTTTAAAGGTATGTACGTATCATAATTGATACTCTTATTTGGATGATATAAGGTAGTGTTTTATACTTATTTTGATTATCTAACATTTCGCATCTTGTGAGATTTAGACGAAGAACTGACAATTGAAGCTTATCCTACATTGATCTAACTATTCTCAACTATTTCAAACTATCAAACTTGTAAACCCTCTAATTACTAAACAACACAAGTATTTTTTATAACTATTAGACTATTATAGGAGCTAACAAAATAAATAAAAAATACCTCCTAAAAGAAGAGAGGACAGACATCGCGACGAGAGGAAAAAAACACGACAATATTCATCGGCGAGAGGAGAAAACACGACAACGTTCATTGTCGTGTTAATCTGTTGTCTTTAGGTTTTTGTTACAAACTAAATAAAAATAAATAAGTGATAAAATAATTACATAGAATTGCTCGCAAGGTATTTTTAAAGTTTTCTAGACAACTCATGCATTCCTATCTAGAGTTGGTTTCATTTGCACTCATTTTCTGATGAGCGAGAGGGAAAATACTAGTGGCCCATATGTTTTCTATGTACTATTTGTCTAGGAAACTTTACAAATACCTTACGAGCAATTCTATGTAATTATTTTGTTACTTATTTATGTCTATTTAGTTTGCAACTAAAACCTAAAGACAACAAATTAACGCGACAATCTAATTACTTAGTTCAAGTTAGGATTTAGATTTTACGGTGCGACGAGAGGAGAAAAACACGACATTGATGGAAGACATAGATGATATGACAGAGTCGATCATTCCCATGCCCCAAGTATTGGCCACTCCCTTCACCTTCACCTCCACTCCTCTTGCATATTACATCTTCATATTTCTCTTACCAAAAGATCAATGGTCTTAAATTATTGAAAATATGACGCCATTGCACTTACGTTCTAATACTTTTCTTTACACATTTAAATAATAAAAGTAACGAAGGGCATATCACAAGGCCTTTTGGATCAGAACATATCAGATCAGATCAAGCAACAATCATTCTAAACCATAAACCCTAATAGATCAGATCAAGCAACAATCATTCTAAATCCTAAACCCTAACAAATCTAACAACCTTAATGAAGAAAAAACTATTCATAACAAAAAATTAAAATAATTTATTCATAACTGAAAAAATAATTTATTCAAGCAAAAATCATTCTAAACCCTAAACCCAACCACAATTTATTCATAACAGAAATTCGCTACCAAAAAAGGTGGACATGGGAGAAGACAAAGGAGGAAGAGGCTGCCAAGCAATGATGGATTCGGCCAAAGGGAGAGAGAGAGAGTAGAGGGAGGAGGTGGTGGATTCAGCCAGGAAGAAGAGAACGAAGGAAAAGGAAGAAGGAAGAGAAGGGGAAGGAAAATGCGACCATGGGGGAAGAGAAAGAGATGTTGGCTCAAACTTTTCTAAGTTTGTTGATTTGCAAATTCAAATTGAATTTAACTATTTCTTGTGTATTAAGTTTAATTATAGGGCATTTAAGCAAATGCACAAAAGGAACACAAGAAATGATCAAAGATGACCCAAGAGCAAGTTTAGAAGATCAAAATCAAGATGAAGACTTACTTAGGTCAATCAGATTTTAGTTCTATTTAAATTTGGGTACAAAAGAGCAAGGAAATCCAAACCAAATAGTGTATAGCGTTATAACGCCAAGTTTGGCGTTATAACGCTAGATGTCCAAAATGGTAATTTTGGTCAAAAACCTACATCGGAACAAGATAGCGTTATAACGTTATATATGGTGTTATAACGCTACATTGGTGAAATGTTCAAAAAGAATTTTAAAATAGAAAATGAATCAATAAAATTTCAAAACATCAAGAATGTCTTAGATATAATTTAAGTTTAGGATTATGAACTTTATTTGATCAAAAACATCATTTGAATTAGTAGCAAAATAATCAACCTAAATTTCCAGAGAGTTGGCGTTATAACTCCACACTTGGCGTTATAACGCCAAGGTAAGTTAAGGTGCCAAAAACTGGCTAAGTACTGGAAATTTCTATAAGAACTTGGTATAGCGTTATAACGCTAACTTTGGCGTTATAACACCAGACAAATTCCAACGGTCATATTTCTTGTCCTGGCACAGAAAATAGGACATAAAATAGGACCGTTGGAACCAAGTTCCTGCTAGCGTTAGAACGCTAAGCTATGTACAAAACATAGCGTTATAACGCTATCTTTTTTGTAGAAGATAGCATTATAACGCTATCTGGCGTAGAGTTGCTTTTGGCCAGGGCTGAACCCTATATAAACCCTTCTCCCTCAACAATTGTTTCGGTTGTTCCATTAACTCAAAACCTTTCTGCCCACCATTGTTGAGCTCAGTTTTACTTGCTAAATCCTTGCTCTTAGTCCCAAGCTTAATTAGCTAAATCTAATCTAGGTATTTTAGAGAGTTAGTTTGTTTGAGTGTTTGTCTTGCTAAATCTTCTATTTAGAAATAGTCTATTTGATTGTGAGTGTGTGTGTTGCCTTGAGCTCCATCGGAGCGTGTAAGTGAGTTCAACGAAGTCAGGTCGATTCTCCACTGGTGTGTGTAAGCGACATAGAGACCGGCATCGGGTTAGGGTTGGCGGCTCCACCGGTGTGTGTAAGAGAACCCCAATTCCGAAGTTGTAACGCTAAGCAAGCGATTATTGTTTAGTGTAGCGGACCGGGCTTATTACCGCAAGAAGCGGGGGCGCCGGGGACCCGGAGAGTAGGCGTGGCCGTTTGTGCAAGCCGAACTCTGTCAACACGCGATTGAGCTTTTCTCTATTTACATTTTCTCAATTCAATTAGTTTAAATAGCCTAAATTGTTTGTGAATTGAATTGAGTTGTGCTTGAATTGCTTGATTAGGGAATTAGTTAATTGCTTGTTGAATTGCATAAATTGAATTGTTTGCCATAGTTTGTGAAATTTGCAATTAGGTCCCTATTTGGTTGAACCGAGCAAAAATTAGTTAAGTACCTAGGCTCCTAGGTTCTACAAGAGAGAGAGACTAGAGACGCGATGCTTTCTATATTTAGGGTTGGGGCAAGGAAAATGTTATTAAAAAACAAATGTTGTTGTAGATATTTTGAAAAAAAATTCTGAAAAAATAAGGCAACGTTTGTTTCTAAATAACTATTGCTTTATCCACTCCTACATCAACGGTTATTCAAAATAACCATTGCCTTATCTCCATAGATTTTTTCGACTTATGCCAACAGTGTTTTACAAAATCTCATTTGATCGTTGCTTTATTAGGGTTGCTAAATCCCCTTTTGTTGTAGTGGGGAACCAATGTTGTTCCGTATCAACCCAGTTCGAATACTCATGTTTTAGAAACGAAGGATTTGTTGTTAGTCTAACGACTAAAAGCACCTTTTTGTTATGAAAAAAATCGCAATTTCAAAATTAGATTTGAAAGATTTTGCAGTCATTTAAATTTGAGTATCTCAATGCATGTATTTGATATCTTAGTTAATAACGGATAACGAGTCAAATAAGATCAGATCTTATGTTAGGTTTTGAATAGGAAATTGACCCCCTTTACTTGAGAGACTTGATGCATGTAATATCTTGGGTGGATGATCTTTGATGCCCATGGTATCTTTGCATGAAAGACATCGAGCAACTTAGTGCATGATGTCAGCCAGGTCCAAAGTCAGAATTTTAGATTGAGGGATGCCAAGATTTGAAATTCAAATTTTGAGGGTTACCAAGGCATGTAATTTGATTAAACTATTCAGTAATCATGCACAAATATCAACACCTACCAAAATATCGGGGGATGCCAGGCTCCCCTCAGCATCCCCTTTAATCTGTCACTGATGTCAACCATTTGAGGTGTTTGATACATCCAGCAAGTTCCTTGATGGCCTTGGATGCAAATATACCTTATGCATTTTCCACCCAAAACATTTAATGCATCCAGTCCCACCAATAGTTCCATTTTCTGGTAAAAAATATAACATGAGATCCCGCATTTATATAATTGTAAATATTTTATTTCTAAGATAACAATGTATGTACTTGGGTTACATCCTTGTTTTTAATGAGATATGCTCTCATTAAAGCGGATACTTCTGAAGAGAAGGAAGACGTAAGAAAATCTACTAGCTATTTATTTTCATTTTGTTTTATTCCTTCTTTACAGATCTGTAACCAATTTAATGAGACAATTTTTATAATGAAAATCATATTATATGTTTATATGTTTAGTTATTTAATAAAAATTCTTTGTGATGGTATATTCATTTTAATGCTATATATATTGACTAGCAAATCTGAAACTAACCACTAAATATATATATATTTTGAAAAAGACGTAAGGCAACAATTATTTATTAAATAATTACTGCCTTAGGTAATCTATGGCAATAATTATTTATTAAATAACCGTTGCTGTATCTCGAATATTAATTTTTTTTTCTACGGCAACATTTATTTGCCAACGATTCTTTATACGATTCAGCAACTTAGTAGATAATAACGGTTACATAACTGTTGGGCAATATGATCTTTTAATGTTGAAAGATATATATTTTTTTTGTGGTAGTATATTTATCTAAACAAAAAGTTATTTTGGAAACGCTGGTCCAGTCATCCACCAACAATTAGGTGCATCTCATTGGCATGTCAATCATAACTTATATAGATAATAATACGTACAACTGCAACAATGTCGCTTCTCCGATATATTTTATAACATTTAATTAAATATGCTCAACTGTAGGTTGATTATTTTACTCCTTGTGGAGCAAAGTATATATAATAAGCGCGCAATTCGTAAATATTAATTGTGCATTACTAATTGCTAGCTCATTGGTTCCACTAAATTAACTACATTATACTTGCAATTAATTAAGAAAATTCATTAGCTGATGTTAGTTTTGTGGTCAATTATTTGTTTAAAAGAACATATTTGATTAAGTATGCATATTAATTAGTGCGGTACATATAAAACAAATTAGTTCAAGTATTAATTATTAAATGATGATTGCTAAATTGTTGTTGGTTGCCACTTCTCTAACCTACTTTGAAGGCTTGGATGCATATAAATATACAATAAAATATCAAATTCCTCTCCACCTGGCTTCAGTCAGATTGTTGTAGAAGCTTTTGAGGAATAATATCACCAATAATTAATCAAGGTCTTTCATGATAATTTTTTAATTGGAGGAATCTAAGTTAGAGATTGCTTGTACCACCAATCCACCATGTTTGGGTTCCTTTCTTTGGGAATATTTCAGAGTTTGGATTTCTTCCTTGTGCCAACAATAATTTGTGCACCCAAAAAAAAGGGAATATCCCACCTACACGACACAAAAAGAATCATATCCCGTGCGCTTTTACCATATCTAGGCTTGGTTAAGCATGTAGCATGTCAATAGCATAAGATAAGTTCAATCAATGATATTTAATTTTCGTTAAAAAAATTCTTAACATAGAGCTTGAACTATACTAAATTGAGAATTTTACTAACTTAAGGCTTTCAAAAGAATTAAAAAATTTAAGTAAGATAGTTTTTATAAAATTAAATATTATATCATGTAAACTAGGATCAGCATATAAGCATATCCATACCGCTTAAAAATAATTTGCACGTGGCTTTACTTTTAGAAACTCGTTTACACGTGGCACAAAAAAATCCCTTCTTTTTATGATCAGTTTTTGGGTTAGTTGTACCTTCTTACTATTAAGTACCAACGGTACCAAGGTTATCGGGTCTGATGATCAATCTCTAGAAATCCGAGCTCCTGATCACTTCATGTAGCATGAACAGACACCAAGCGCTAGCCAATGTCACCAAATGTAAGCATGCCTCGTTTCCACTTATCTATTTGGGTTTGTGGTTTTTTTTTTTTTTTTTTTTGAGAAAGGGTTTGTCGTTGTTAGAGAAGAGACTAACAAAGCAAATTATAACAAATTGATATGGACAAGATTGACTAAACAAGAAGACAGTTCCTTTGATATGGACATAACTCATTAGGAAGATAAAAACTGTTTCTACATGGTCAATTGGTGCATGGTAACAACACCAAATGCAATGGAGGGTCTAGGAGTTAGAAGCTTAGAGATAGCAAACAATGCACTTCTCATCAAATGACTTCGGTTATGGTAATTGGATGATCAGACATGGTGAAAGAAAGCAACATTGATGCAATGTGAAAATGACAAACCATGAGAAGATGATCAAGCTAGCCTCAGTATTTTGGAGAGATCTGAGGAAAATTGCAATGATTTACACATGTTCGGTACAAACTAAAATTGGCGACGGCACAAAAACCAAGATTTTGGCAGGATTGCCAGCTACACTGCTCTTTGAAAGATAAATACCCAATGTTGTACAGTGCGGTACAAAACAAAAATGAGGCTATGGCACAGTGTAATGTACATGGCTCATGCTAAAAAAACAGACTGACGACAAAAGACAACTTAATCAAAAAAGGATGACAAATACCCAACTTCTGTCAACTTTGCAAGAGGGATGCAGAATCATTGAAACACAATTTTCATAGAATTTGTATACTCAAAACAATATCAGACAGTATATACACAGATATTCTGCCACACAATTTGATTTCAACATGCTACCTGTTTCCAACAACATACTTCTTACTGACAGAAAAATCATCACATAAATTCTCTGCTCACATAGAGATCACGAAAAATTTCGTCATTTGACGGGAAAGATGCAGAAGAACTTTTGCAGACAAATATCAGAATGAGGTAGGGACGGTAAGGGAAATTCTGTCAGAGATCACACTACAGGAAGATGGAGTATTTGCATCCGACCAGAGTCAATTGCATCTACCTTTTTTTATTAGCATCAGTAGAAAAAAATTTGGACCTTGAAATTATGATATGAACATATTGCAACAGACTAGCTGATGCAAATACTGTTTTATATCTAATGTGCAGATGTAAATAAGTCTAGTTATTTTCATTTGAATATGTTGTATCAGACCTGCAGACGCAAATACTTGTTTGTATCAGATTTGTAGATGCAAATAAATGTAGTTGCTTTCATCTTTAAAAATGTAAGAAAAAAGAGAAATACTAAAATGTTGATTACATCAGGACAATAGATGCAATAACATTTATGCTAATATAACATCCAATTTGCTGATGCAAAAAATATATTAATTTTAAATTCTAGAGACGCTACGTAGATATTCTCAGTACTGACTTGGTTGATATAATTCATTTAATATTCCAAAATCCATTTAAACGAATTTTTTTGCCTCTTTCACACGTTTTGAAATAAAAATCTTTTCCTAAAATGATATGCGTTGAATAAAATTTTAAACGAAAACTAAATTTATTTTAATTATGTTCAAAGGTAACACGAAAATGAAAACTAAATTTTAAACAAAACTTATTATGTTCAAATTTGTTCCCTCCAATCTTTTTTCAAGAACTTGTTAAAATTTTGATCTGACCTCCAAAATTTTTGGCGGTAATATTGCCCCCCTCAAAATTTCACAATTTTTTATCCATAAAATTTCTGGATTTTGAAGGTAACTCATAGAGTGAATATGAACCATTGGATTATAGAATTATGTGTGATCACAACCGTTTCTTTTAGGTTTCCCTAACTCCTCAACCAC
Organism: Eleocharis quinqueflora; assembly: GCA_964058865.1. Lineage (NCBI taxonomy): Eukaryota > Viridiplantae > Streptophyta > Magnoliopsida > Poales > Cyperaceae > Eleocharis > Eleocharis quinqueflora. The sequence goes on from CAXKVX010001094.1 coordinate 14,878, forward strand.
AAGGCATACTCTCTCTCTCTATCGTTTCTCTTTCTCCACATGCGGCGATCTCGAATTTTCCTTGTCGTTCTCTTTTTTTTTTTGCTGTGTAACCTGCGAAAACTCCCCCCAATAGGCCCCTCGATCCTCTCCGCAATCTCTTTCTCTTTCTCATCAAGGTCTCGCAAATTCTTTGAAGCAGTAGAGAGTCAATTTTCGTGATCTTGCTACCTTACTCCTTGCGATGACAGAAGGAAAGGGAAACCCTCTTTCTCTTTTGGAGGAGGTCAAGGAAGAGGAGGAAAGTGAGAGAAGGGAAACCCTCTTTCTCTTTTGCACACGCTTATGGTCTAATTTCTGTTTTGACCTTGCTGATTTTATTTTAAAAAATTGCAGACAGTATACTGAAGCTTAAGCTTGTGGTTGGTTCAGCGATTGGAACTATGTCTTCCGATTCTTTATTACTTGTTCCTCGATTGGAACCATTCTTCGCATTTCCGTTCCTCTATTTTACTTATTTTATTACTTGTTCTTTCTGTTAAAGTTTTCATGTTGTTACACTCGAATATGAAAGAGAGACCGTTTCCAATGCGGAGTTAGAGTCAGGTGTTCGTGCTTTCCTTCAATACGCTTGCTTTAAAAACTATTTTCTCGAAAAAGTAAGTCATTCTCGTTTTCTAATCGAATAAAAAGTGAAACATGTTTATTCTAATATTGAACTGTAGGATGGAGCTAACTCCGTTCAGTGATTTTCAGGTACCACGGGATAAGGCGCTTGGAAAGTTTGGAAGCTTGGCGATCAGAAAGATCAGTGATGCTGGTAAAATACTGGATTCATATTGAATTATTAAATTATGCTGGTAAAATATTTATGTTGCAGATGCTATATTAGTGTTTTGTTGCTGTTGCTGTCAACGTGATAGCTTTATTAGCAATAGAAATTGAATGAGATTTTTTTTGGTTTCGCTCTCTGATTTGTATATACTATAGCACATCAATTGTAGTTCTTACTTTATCTAATTGTTGCTTTTTTTCAATTGTATTAGTGGTTTGTGTGTAGCAATCTGGTCTTCAAGCCTGAAAGGTAACATTGCCTTAACTAATTTTATTTGTTTATTTTGTGTGCATTCCATCTGAAGCTAATTACTTAAGGCATTGTATATTTGTTTTCAAGTTCATCGATCTTGTAATTTTAACTTAGTAGTAAGTTGTTGGGTGATACATAAGATTAATCTGACTGAGGCATCTTTACTGAGCCGAGAGCAAGGATGAAAAGATCACCAATTTGCAATACTGCTGAAATGAATTATGATCTTATCTTTTTAATTTTGATTGTGTGCACAACAATGTTGTCATGGAGAGCAATCTCAGGAATCAACTTATAGAGTTGAAGGAGGCAAGCCGATGAATTGGAGAACATCCTTGTAAAGAAGTTTCTCAGATTTTTGTCTACGAGGGCTTAAGCATTTCAAGTTTTTATTAGTTATTTGGGGTTTGTTTTGAGAGGTTTTGATATCATTTTATGAGGTTTTGGCAATGGTGTGATGAATGTTTTGTAATGAATGCTTTGTGATGAATATCATTAAAATTATTGTTTTGAGAACTATTCATTTGTGTCTGTTAGTTTATGCAAATAGTATCACTTTAACAGATGTAAATAAAAAAATATCAACAAATTAACAGATGCAACAAGACAAATGTGATTCTCCAAAAACACATTTGGCTCTAGAAAGCAGATGTTAATGTAGACATTTGCATCTGCAGTGTTTACACAATAGAGTAATATTTGCATCAGCAAGCTAATGAAAATGACAATGAATCTTGCATCTGTTTAAATTGATGCAAATAAAACATAGATGCAAATGATTAATCAGATGCAATTGAGTATTTGCCGCTAGAGTATTTGCGTCAATGTCTTTGCATCAACGTCATGATGCTAAAGCCTTTTAGCATCTACCTTCGGATGTAAAAAGTATTTATTGCATCTACGTTTGTAAATGCAAATATTGCGTTTTCCTGTAGTGGATCAATAGCTGGTTCAAAGAGAGATAGTACTGAACAAGATGTATTGACAACTTCTTTCTGTACCATTTTTTTCTTTTTTCTTTCTTCTTTGACTTCTGTAGATAAATAAACAATTGTAACTCAGATCACTTGATCATTATTAATGAAATTTAAAGGCCTTGACCTCTATCTTCTTAACAGTACCAGAAGTCGGGAAGCGTTTTCTTTTTTCTGAGCTAGAGCTCATGTGCATGATGTCAAACTATTTTTTTTCTGTTCTAACAAAAATAACTATCAGGATTCAAAATAAATAAATAAATAAAATAAAAGAGAGGAGATTGCTGAATCTTCCCTTCTTGAATCTTGGTAGACACATGCACCCGCTAGTCCGCTATCAGTCGGTCAACGGATTCAAGTCAAGACCAGAATATTCTGTGTTAAAAAAAGATCGGGTAATTGTTAGTTTTATATCATTATGAAGTATGAATACAAATTTTCCGCATTTTTTTCTAAAAGAAGAACGCTCCAGTAATAAGCACAAAACGACAAAGCGTAGCCTACGTAGGAAACAGCAGACCTTGTTTTTATTTTTGGTTTTGTTTTCTTTTTCTCTTGTTCTAAAACCTTCTTTCTTACCAACTCGTTGAATAACTGCTAGGAGCCCTAGGAATCATTTTCAGTAGTTGATGTCATCTGCTAAGCGTTAACAGATATAGCACATGCTTTATTTGTGAAGTTGAATAAATTAGGCTTTATAGTTGAATAAATGAGTCAAAGCAACCAGTGCCTTGAAATTTGATACAAACCAGACCCCAAAAAAAAAAAAAATCAGAAAATGGAAAACAGAACTGTTATTCTTACTACTCATAACAACTGGAGAATCTACAGTACACTCAATGTAATTTCCCTGCCATTAAAAATACAGAAATTGTTCTCACTTAAGATGTCATCAAAATCCTTCATGGAGAGGTTTAGAGTTCAAACTCCGTTAGCGGCTACTTTTGGAGGGTTTCAAGTTTATTTTCTGATTTGTTTGTGAGTGTGTATTGTAAGTTTACAAGCAATTAATCAAATAAAAAAACACTCAATGTTGAACTTTTATATATGTAGAACCATTTGAGTTGGAATCCTCAGGAAACGTGAATATACTATTTCCAGTTTGGGCACAGATTTAAATTGGAAAAATCATCAACTAAAGGTACTAAATTTTTTTTAAGAAAAGGCCCACTTTCTAGTTGGTCCAGTGGGCTACACTTGGTGGTGAGTATAACAACACACTTTACCAGTTACCAATCAATGGCTTCAACTCCAACCCACTAAGAATGTGTTAAATATTTACAACTTGCATTCTCTAATACAGGCGAAAAATTAACAAATGAAGGCAATTGAAGGTTGCCACTTCTGAATAACTTAATCAGCACTGACATGTCGCTTAAATATGTACAATTTGCATTCTCGAAAGCAGACAACAGCAAATGAAAACAATAGAAAGTTAGAAACTACCACCTTAAAAATCCTAAACAAATAAAGATAATAGAAAATTACCGCCTTGAAAGTTGAAATCCTCATCATCGAGCTATAGCCTGATATAAGAAAATACCAATCAATTAATTTTGAAAGCTATGCAAATTGCCAAAAAGGCACGTGCCCTTTTTTTTTGTCAAGGGGGTGGGGTTTTGATTGCCACCTCTTGGAAATGATTACTGGAATTGAGAGCTTCAAGTATGCTTCCGATCCACCTGCATATTTTAACAAAAGGAAGCAAACATAACAATTAGATCAACCAAGTTATATATTTAATTGTTGAAACAAAAGAGAACTATTATTACCCTTCGATTCCGGGATTTTTGGGATAATAAATTTTCTTGAGGCCTAATCTTTTAGCTGCTGCAGCAGTTGTCTCTCCAATGCATGCTACCGAGTTGTCCCACGTGGAACTTGACACCAGATTAACCCAAGCACTGTTTTAAAAAAGCTTGGTTACATTAACCCACAAGTAAATTCAACAATTTCATAAAGAAATATGAAAGAGATACTGGAGTACCGCAAAGCGGAAGGAGAAGCAACAGCAACAACAGGGATTGAAAGAGCCAGCTGTAATTCCTGTGGGTCCACCTCTTCGACCGGTACCTGACAGAAAGTTATAGATATTAACAAGTTCCTCATCTTATACCCAGATTTTGACCCAGTCATCCAGGATATCAAAAAAGTTCAGGATTCATTGAAGAAATCACTTATCTAAATTTTTTTACAAAACTTCCTCAAATGCCAAAAGAAAAATTATCAAATTTAAAAAGCATACAGACATGCAAATACCTTTTAACTTATAGACTGGTTAAGTACAAATTTTCTTGAAATTCAAACAATTTTTTCATCAAATGCTTTTAAATTATCAATTTTTTCATCAAATACCTTTTGCAACATTCATATATTATTTACATAAGCTGTCTTGCCAAGAAAAATAATGGAAGTTGTGAAAACTCGGTGAGCCAACATAAAAACATAAAATTTTAGCTATTGTCAGAAAAATGAAATTCAATAGAACGTTGGTACTTAACCCTCTAATCCTCTTAGAGACACGCTATATCATAACTCAACTACAGTGATAAATAAGCTAGTCCAAATCGTCACTCTCTTGTAACACACTACATAGACGCTTGGATATAATGACAAATGAGGAAAAATCTTCGCACTTCACTAGATAAGTGCGAAAAAACTAATTCTGAAAAATAAAGTTCATTAGATAGTTGGAATGTAGAATTTTTAATATAAAAATTGAGAGAGTTAGTTGATACTATAATTAGAAGACGTGTGAATATACTATACATTCAAAAAGTGGAGGTGAAAAATACTGATTTAACAATATGATACACAAAAATAAAATGAACAAAAAAGAAGTGGACATCTTAGTGGACAAGAGCCTCATTACCACTAAATACCACTAAACTAAGTTGATTGTATCTTTCTAAAACTGTTAGCTACTAAATTGATTTTGGTCTCACTAGAAGACGGAACAAATGATTGTGAATAGAGTGTAAAGTTATACTGACTGTCATCCCACAACATAAGTTTGTGATTTCGATCTTTGATTTTCGAATGTGTTCAACAAGATAAAAGCGCCAACATTACAAGGACAAAGTGGTGAAAGCTCAAAGAGAATACTTGTGGGTCTTTAAGGATAGAATGATCGATAAGATGATCCAAGAAGGAACATGAAACAAAGGAGATGACAACTTTCGCGAAAGGTAGCTGCGAGGTTGTTCAGAGTAACCACAAAAAATAGACGTGAACTTCAATATATTTAATGGTGAAACTAGTGGTGAAACAAGACATAAAGACTACCAAAGAAAAAATATACTACAAGTGTCTGCACCATGAGAGAGATGTAGACGAGAAAATTACAAAAGAACAACGAGTAAGGATCAACTTATGGAAGTTTATATCATAAGCTAGGTCCAAAGAGGTGAAAAAGAAATCTATAAGATGACTAAAAATCCGAAAGAGAAAGACAAGGAACTTTAATCAAGTTAAATGCATTATTAGATGCGACAATAAACTTTTGATGAAGAACAACGAAATAAAAAATAGATAAAGAGAAAAGTTCAACAAACTGTTCAACGATGAGAACGTACACAATGATTGAAGTAGATCACTCTTTTGATGACATCATTAGATCATTGATGGACAAAAAAATAAAAAAAAATAGATGAAGAGAAAAGTTCAACAAACTGTACAATGACGAAAATGAGCACAATGATTGAAGTAGATCACTCTTTAGAACATTAATAGATCATTTGTTCAAAAATTTCAAGTCTGAAATAAAGAAGATTTAAGAAAAAGATAAAACAAGCAAGGCACTAAAATTTGATAACATTCCGAAACAATCGATGTGGAGGTGCCTTAATGTGGAGTTGCCTTACAGACGCAATGACAATATGACTAACCAAGTTGTTCAACAACATTTTTCAATCAAATAAGATGCCCGATGAGGGAAAAGAAATGTATTAGTATCAATCTTAGAAACTAAATAAGATATCAAATGTTGTATTAATTAGCAAGGAATCAAGCTAACGAGTCGTACAATAAAATTTTAGGAGAAAATAATTGAATATTGTTTAAGTAGGATAACAAGTGTTACCAAAACTACTTTAATTGTATGTATTTTTTTTGATTTTATGTAGGTCGAGTACGAAGACGATTTTCTTAATAAGATAGTTTATGAGGAGAGACATGGAGTTAGGGGCGGAGCTACGTGGAAGCAAGGTGGATCAGCTGACCCACCATGTAAACAAAATTTTCAAAATTAACCATATATTTGAATTTTTTAAAATATGCTTATAATTTAGAATTTTTTTAAAACTATGCACTATTTTGAACCACCCCGAAAAAATCGCAAATTTTGAACCATTCCGACAAAAATCCTACATCCGCCCCTGCATGGAGCCAGAAAAGATCAACTTGAATAAAACGTATAACAAAATATCGACAAAGGTTGTGTATGACAAAATATCGATAAAGGTTATGTATGACAAAATAACGAGAAAGGCTATGACTGATGCTTGAAAAGAAGAAAACTCCAACAAATAGTATATCATATAATGACGCAGTGATTGGTGTCAAAGCATGTGACACTGAGATCAATGACTTACCCATTAAGATAAGAATCAAGATGAACTTTAAGTCATATGTCTTTGCTTTAGTAATGAACGAGACCAAGAGGATTATACAAAGAAATATTTCTATATGTGTTGTTGGATGATGTAAATCGTCGCCCAGAAAGGAAGTTTGTAGCTTATGCAGTGCTAGCTGATGTGAATAAGATACATGATAAAAAAAACGAATTGGTGAAGAACTTTAGAATTGAAAGAATTTAGACTTAATAGGACTAAATAGTAGTACTGAAATAGTGTATATGAGATACGGATTCAATGATATTAGATCATAGATTGGCCAAGTAGCACCCAGAAAAAATACCAAATATTTTTTTATATTTGATATCAATGCACAGAATAATGGCTAAACTCTAAATCGATTAAGATGTTTACCACAGAAAAAAAACAAGTTGAATGAAATTGCGACTAGCATCTCAGATCTTCAGATCTTCTGTGACATAAGATAAGTGGGTGCATGAGAGATCCAATTTGGTATGGCACAATATGTTGGGGTGTAGGAGAGGTACGTATGTTGTAGCGGATCTATGAACGGGAAAAGATCAAATTAAAAATGATAATATACACGATAGGGTCAGACTAAGATTGATTTAAAAGAAACTTGCCCAACACCAGTGAACCACCACTTGTGATGGTATGAATATATCCAGTCTCTTGAAAAATCGATGTGTAGTAGAATTCCAAGCCGTTCTCTTAAAAAAAAGATAGAATTTGATGCTATCTTGAAAGGACAAGAAAGAGATAGACTGGTCAAGACTGACATGAGAGTTGAGAGGGAGTACAAAAAAGAAATTCGAAGGTATGAAATAGAGTTTGGCTAGCGTGAAAATGTTTGTACTTCAACTGAAGTACAAACGGTTCAAATTTTATAATCTTTCAAGTCAAAATTTAGATTTAAGTTGCTTAATAGATTCTTCATATAAAATCTTGTATGAAATCAAATTTTGTTATTTTTAGAGTTTTCTAATTATTTTTTAAATATTTTTCAAAACAGCATGTTTAATATTAAAAAATGACCTCTTCATGACTGTTTTATTTTATTTAAAAAAATAGCTAGAAAGTTCTAAAAATCCCAAAATTTAATTTCCTACAAATTTTTTATATTCAAATTTCAATATTCAAATTTATTGAGCAACTTAAACCAATCTCTCGCACTAAAAAAATATCATTAGATCGTCTGCACTTCAATCCAAAGTGCAAACATTTTTACAATAGCCCAAGTCCAGGAAATATATCCAAAAGAGTATTGTAGATAGAAGGACGTGAAAATTAGCGATCCACAAACCAAAACCATGACCTAAACTTTTAATAACAGAGAAATTAAGATTTAGGAATAATATTTTAGAATTTTATTTCAGAACTAGAGACATAACACACAATTTTTTACTCCTATGATTGATTCATAGTTCAGTTTTATTGTTGTTGTTACTATTATTGATATTATACTATTATTTGTAATATTAATATTATTATTAACTAGGTTGTTTTTCTTTTCATTATTTCATTAAGTTTCATCTCTAACCTACCCAACTTGTTTGAAACTAAAGCCTTCCTTGTTGCTGTTGTATTGCAACTCCATATCATTTGATACAACGACAACACTTGCCTTTAATTGCATCATTTTCATGTATACGATGTGCATAAACACAGAGTACAGTCCACTTATATCTAATGGTTGTCAAGATGGTAAAACTAAACCATTGTCAACGGGTCCCTGCCCATGGAAAACATGCATAAGTAAGGTGTTAAGAATTTACTGTGCTGTATGTATTGAGCCTCAAAACATCAAATCCTCTCTCCGACAAGCCGCCCTCTGCACAACAAAGAGTAAAACCCATGGTTACAAGTCTTAAATATTTACACCAAAAAGTTCAGATTATTAATGTTAAGATTTGACACATAATCCCCAAACATTCATTAATGCTCAGATACCATGATTTCTTTCATTTTTATTCGTTTATTTTTGTTCAAATTGACGAGCGAACTGACTGCTATTGCTAAAAAATTTAGGTCCTTACATTAATGATGTGACAGTTAATCTATGAAATATGCTCAATACCAATAAAATTTAAGAAACTAAATTCAACATTCCCAAATAGCTTATAAACCACTTTTTGAGCCAAGGATCCTTTTGAATAATAAAAGAAAGTTCAGGACCTTTAGGGACAAAACATGTAAATTTAAATGTAGGTACCGAATATCTTGGCATACCAATTTCAGTGCTTGCTTTAACTGAAGCTGGATACAAAACCCTACAGCTGCCCTGACCTGATATTGGAAGCTCTTGTGCCAAAAAATTTCCCGTTGCTAATGGGAAAGGGTAGAAAAGAGTAAAACAAATCCATCATCCACAATTCTTGAGTAAAAAGGGTGTGAAATTATTTTATATTTCCACAAAGAAATGAGTTACCTTTAGAAGGAGAAAATGCAACCTGAAGAGGTTGATCAGGTAACTTACATGCTTCGAGAAATGTGCTGCCAGTGCCTTGGCCTACAACTCCAATTCGCACTCTAGGATTCCCTGCCGCTCTAATTTAAAGTAAATTAAGCTGATATAATTTCAAATATAACCCCATATAATCCATTTTTCTACTATGATGAGATCTGACAGTAGCGGAGCATAGAACAAGAGTTAGTTAATACGAGTAATCCGTTTACCCTTACTTCCATGCATCAAGGAACACTGAGCCAGCTTCCGGTGAGGTTATAATAATCCAATCGAAATAATTATCTGGTATTAAATAAAAGCCAAGCAAATGAGGCTAAACAATTATAATGTTACAAAAGCCGCATATGATAAAGGACAAAATAGAAAATTAAAAGCACAAAATAAAAAGTCACGATTGAAACATACCTCGCAAGACATGACAGAGCCTATCAGCATCGGGTCCTTGAACATGCTTTATCAGAGGAAACTCCCAGCAATTAATATCAAGCTTTGCCTATTCAGTCAAACAAATAGATCAGTGTTAACTGCTGATTAATAGAAATACTATAGGATTGCATGCTTTCGGATTTTAAGAAAGAGGAGGGATTACTTGACAATTCTTTATTTTGAGAATCTTGCAGATCTCCAAAAAATTCAAATTTGGACCCAACATTATAGACACGGTCTGCATTATCCACGTATCATGTCTATAAAATGTGATGAGACTCCATATATGTTTAACCTTACATCTAGTGACTTGACATTTTAACAATCCAAAATTAAACATCAGCAAACAACTGCATAAAATTTGATTCTACATTTACAGCTGCATAAATTTGATTTTTAGTCTATAACATACATATAAATTTTAGTATCCAGTTGACATTCATTTGACCTGATTGTCAAGATTTTCAAAAGAACCATACAATGATCCCTCCTTTTTTAAATGCACGTAACTGCAAATGCACAAAACCGAGTCCATATCTGCTGCTATTCCAAGGGATAACAGGGTCGTATTGTCCTCTCATCTGAAAGTCCGATTTAAACGGAAGGAAGAGATGAACTGCAAGAGACATGTTTTATGATATATTGGAAGCATTAGATGAGTTTTAAATGGTACAGATCGAGGGGCAATACAGATAACAGGGAAAAGAAAGACAACGGATTTCATTCCAACAAGTCCCTGTTTGCAAAATGATAGGTGAATTTGAGGAAAGGACAGTGCAAAAGGTAGAGATTTCTTGGGCAATGTTACAAATTGAGATTCAGTAATGGAAGTGTTCATTCTCCTTCTAGCTGTTCTTTCCTTCCAGTTAGTAACATAATCACTCTGGAGGAGAAGTTTCTTTTTAAGGTGGGAGGAAAGAAGCTTCGTCTACCTTTGCAACAATGTAAGTTACAGAGAGACCGCAAGAGTTTATTTTTATCTTCATAAACCACTCTCCGTAATCTAGTTCAGATAAAAAATTCAAACAATTTTGGAAGAGAATCTCATCTAAAGTAAAAAAAAAAAGCACTTAGTTACCACTTACCAGGGCATTAATGAGCTTCGCGTTCTTCCCTCTTTCTCTGGTGAGAAGAACTCTCGCTTCAGCTGAAGAAGACGAAGAAGAAGAGCAAGCACGAATGCTAGAACGAGGCGTAGAGCTCGAAAAAGCTTTCTTCGTCGACAAGCGGCTTGAGAAAGGAGAACTAACGGGAGGTCGAGAGAGAAGCAAAACGGAAGCCATACGATTGATTTTTTTTCTCTCTATTAATTTGGATCTTTATTTCCTAGATATTCTGTGTGGAGATGTGGCACGCCCGTGCGAACTGCGAAAGCTAAGAGGCGCCAGCTGTCGTATCGCCGCTTGAAAGTTGAAACCCTTTCTCGGTTATTTTCCATCGTTTTCTTTTTTTCGTTTTCTTACAATTATTATCAATTCCTTCCTTTTGGGTTTTCTGTTTCTCTTATTTTTGTGTGCGTTTGTGAAACGGGTTATTAACATACGATTTAGCCATTCAGGCCGACACCTAGCTTGTTGTAGTTTCCTCTTTCTTCGAAAGCTGCCCTTCTTTAAGACTTTAAGCACTTCACGTTGAGCTGCACAATTATTGATAAAACAGATCACACAATGCTAGTTGGCGGTCACTTGGGCTTGTTCCGCTAGATTTGCCCTTTCACAGTTTCACGAAGTCATGCTACTTCTAGGAGGATGCAATTTTGTGTGGTGTATAACATTGTTATTATTTTAATAAAAAAGAGTCGGATGACCACAATTCTAAATAATCACAATTATTTTTTTTTCTTTTCAAAGTTCAAATCATTGATCCAAACTATTGAACATGATATTCACAATAAAATACGCTTTCAGATCAAATTTTTTATTTTTTTGAACTTTTGTACTATTTATTAAGATAGATACAAAATTCAACGATTTACGTTATTGTAACTTTGACATATTTTTGCATTCATCTTAATAAATAGTAAAAAAAATCCAAAAAATGTAAAATTTGATATGAAAGTGTATTTTATTGTGGAGATTATGTTCAACGGTTTAGATCGACAATTTAGACTTTGAAAATGAAAAAATAATAGTAATTAGTATTAAAATTTGATTTTAGCGACTTAACTGTATTCAGATTGATGTTTATTGTTCTTTTTATTCCTCATATCATAACCAAACATGAATTAAGCTAACAGCCTTTCCTAGTGAACTAACTTTCGTTTACATTCAACAAATTGTGTTATACGTAATGCTATCATTAACTGTGACATTGACACCTCCAGTTGCGTCATTTCTTGTATTTTACCAATTGTATTATCGAGCTGTTCTGCAAGTACCTCTTTTTTTTATACAAAAGTCAAGTTGTCCAACTTCTAAATATTCAACAAAAAGTTCTTCAATTAAATTTCAAAAGGAAAACAAGGGGTAAATATTCAATTTTGTAAGTTTTGATGGGGACATTTCTAATTAGACGAGGTTTGATGGATATATATTTGATTTTCCCTTTGATATATCATATTTGTCCTATAACTCTTGAAAATCTTTCAATTGATTTACCCAAAGAATCACTTATTTGTAAATTTAAAATATTAAAAGTTGATATTCTCATTATACCCCTGTCTCTCAATTGATTTCGCTGACAATCTTGTCATACCGTCTTTTCCCTACGTGTAACGAAATATTCCTTGGTTTCCAAAGAAAAAATATTTAATTGTAAGGAAACATCCCTTGTTATATTCTCAATTGCATAAGTCAGATTAGAGAGGAATAAACAATCATGCTCGGATATAAACGGATTATCAAGAGCAAATTAATGAAATAATGAATTTATTAAAACCAAAATTCGTATCTGATCCGATAATACCTCAACTCAATATAATACGAATCAGGTCGAACAGATTAAACATGTCGAATATGTTATGAGTTTTTGTACAACCCTAATAATTCCAAGTGAAGCTAGTAAGTCGATGTCATCATAAGCACAACTCATAAATGAATTCGATTGATTATATAATAAAGAGGAGGCTCGTTTGATAATGGGTCATTATGATAATCTTAATATTTAATTTTAAAATTCAAATATATAGATAAAAAATTTAAAATAGAAAAATAATTTACAAACAAACTTATAGATTAGTTGTGTTTTAAATTTGATGCATTTGGACTTTCATTTCATGTTCCGTTGAATATTATCAAGTTTTATGTAACTTTAACTGTTATTAATTAATGATTCATAAGCATGAAACTTTAAACTGTTAAAAGTTTTATGCAACTTTTAACACTTGCTATTTAATGTAGTATGAAATGACACTCAAATTGCATCAAAATTAAAAAACAACTGATTCATAAATTTAAGAATGTGTTTATAAACTTTTTTCTATATTTAAAATTTATTTATCTATTTATTTAAATTTAATTATGAAAATTATCAAAATAATCAATCGTCAAATAATCTCTCTTTCTTGGATAAAATGTATCTATATTTGGGTTACCTCGGTGCTTTTGATATACATTCGAATCCGTACCGGATGCGAACTGGGCGCGGGTGCGACTCCGGTGCGCCAGGTAGTGTTTTGACAAAACCCGCACGGGTCAACCCGACCCACGTCCGCCTGCCCCCGTCGCTTGCCTGGACCCGCCCGTGGACCCAACTCGTGCCCACCCGTACTCATGCCAAGGGCGGGTTTCATACGGGTTAGAGTCGCTCTTTCGAAATTTCGCCCATGGTAAGATGTCCCTTTCCAACCCGTCCTTAACCCACCCCTGCCCGTGCCCGTGACCCATGCACACCCGCCCCGTGACCCGTCATAACCCGCATGTAATCCATTTTAACAATTCGTTACGAGTTTGAGAAGCCTAAAATAATAAAGTTATACAAAAAATGTTATTTTTTTTTACAATTATTAACACTTGGAATATTTTTGCGATTTTTTAATTACTTTCGAATTAAAAAAATAATAAATTCGTGACCCGCCCGTTCCAACCCGTCCTGCCCAACCCGACGGGCCAAAGGGCGGGTTAGGGTCATCATCCAAACTCAACCCGTCCTTAACCCGCCCCGTACAACCCGTGCCTGCCCGTACCCGTCCGTTTGGTAAACACTAGCGCCAGGTGGCGAACCGTATTATTTTAATAGGTCAAACAAGCGGATTCAATCAAGGGCGCCGCCGAGTGCGGTTTGGTGCGGCTTGAGTAGTTCTATTTATGCCACAAAAGATCCATGAAGAAGTTTAATTGTGCAGAATCGAACATGTGACCTTCTCAACCTTCCAACTACTACACTACACAAGCATTTGTGTCTATATTGATATTTTTTACTATGCACTCTTTTTCATGTGGTATTAAAGAAGAAAAAAAATGTAGCATTAAAGAAGAATAACTCATTGGTATTGAAAAACAAATATTTAGCTATACTAAAAAAAATATTATTTTGATATATTAAATTATTTTTTTAACTAAGGCTCAACGCTAGATCTCGTTCATGGAAGTGGAGAGCACCCGCTCTATATAAACTCTTCCTCTTCAATCCATGAAGGCTGGTAGATAGAAGGTATACTCTTCAAGGAAGGGCTGTTGCTAGGCTGATAAGATACTGCTTAAAACGCGCCTGCTAATTCGTTTATCCAAAATATTCACAATGATGGTTAATTTCGCTACGCCTGCATTCGTATTTTTTATTTTTCGCCGCATTCGTATTGTATCAGACACGATATCCGCATCGCTCTCGTGCAACATAGATCTATATCAGTTGTATCTAAATCAATTTTTTATTTATTTAATAATGCCTAAGTCAGTTGTTTCCAACATAAAACTCTTTTCAAACATAGAATTTACGGAGCCTCAGAGAAATTGTATGTCGAATCGCAAAAATTCACCCTCCCTGATCAGCACGTAAAATATCAACCCTACAAATTATCAAGTCGAACCAGAGTGTGACAATTAAGTGGTACCGCAGATCAGACAGTGACCCGCTTCCCCAAGTTGTTTACAGAAAATCGACAATAAAAACCCGAAACACCGACCCATCAAACGGAATGACACACAAGATCCGGGCGCGCACGGCATGCCCATCATTTTTCTTTTCTTCTAATGCTTCATGTTGCCTCCTCTGGCCGAAGAAGCAAACTGAGAACAAACCAAATAACCAATCAACCAGCCATGGATTCGACACCAGTCAATTGGGAAGCTCTCGACTATCTCATACTCGATTTCGTCAAATCTGAGCACCTGATCCAATCGGACGAAACCCCCACCGCGACCTCTACCCCTAACCCTAGCTCGCCGGTTCTTTCCTCCGACTCTGCTTCATCTCCTTCTACCTCTTCCTCGCACTCCTCCTCCAGCTCCTCGTACCAATCGAGGGTACTCATCCGTCAAATCAGACGATGTGTTGAGTCGGGCGACATAGATGCAGCGCTGGAGCAGTTGCGATTGCATATCCCAGCGGCGCTTGATGATCATCGCATCCTATTTCGCCTTCAGAAGCAGGTGATTCTGTGCTAATTTGGATCAATTTTTTTTATCCGTTTTTGGTAGTTAGTTGTTATTTGATTATCTTTGATGGATTTCTCATTTTTTAATCTGATTTGTTTGTACGTGGGTTCTGGATAGAAATTTATCGAGCTTCTAAGGAGGGGAACAGAGAGGGACCGTGAATTGGCGATTCAGTGCCTACGTGTGGCTCTAGCTCCATGTGCACTTGATGCTTATCCAGTATGCTTTGAACTGATTATCATACTTCTTTTCTTAGTTGACTCAAGGAGCAGATGTATTGAGTATAAATCTTAATTTTTCATAAAGGAAGCTTATGAGGAGTTCAAGCATGTCCTGTTGGCTTTAATATATGACAAAGAGGATGAATCCTCCCCTGTTGCTAATGAGGTATGCAAAGCTATCCGAATATTCCAGGATTTAAAGTCAGCTATTATCTATTTTAGCATGTAATTCAAGAGTCCATGCTGCTGAGTAGTGCATTCACTTCATTAATTTTTCTGTGTTGATATTCTGCAAAATGCTAACTTGCAAAGGCACACATCGCATGCTAAATGGATACTACTTTTGTTTCCCTTTTCTTGTTTGCGAAGCATTTGTATGTGTTGTTCAAGCATGGCTTTTTTATTATAAGGTTCGCACATTGGCACCCCCAAGAACCATCCATATGTACTGAAATGTAGCTCTTAAGGGAGAATAGGGCAATATGATATTAATCAATTCACTCTGATTTTCTTAAATTTCAATGTTTTCTTTTCAATTCTATACAAGGCTTGCTCAGTTACTTCTAATATTTTTTATTTAAATAGTTGTTTCTTTTCCCAAATTTAGAATCATACTCCCAACTCTCAATTATCTAAATGTTGTTCCAAATTAAGTGGCCCTTTTGAGAGATTTTGTAGAATAGTCTTAATTAACCCTCTAAACTTATTGAAATCTACTGTTTCTAGTCTGGGAAGAAATTAGGATTTGATTTAGGTAATCAGATGGTGCAGCACGGGATTTCACGGGCACAGGAACTGATAGGAGTATAGGACAACTTGGGAGTGAACTGTTTGGATGCATGGGAATTATTATGGAATTATACTCAACTTTAGAATTAACCATTATTGTAGATTGACATCTAGATAGCTAGTAGTTCACAAGTAATATTATTATTATATTCTTCCAACGATGCCCTCATAATACATTTTTAATCTGTAAAGTACATTTATATATATATAATATAAATATAACTCTAATAGTTTTGTATAATTGAAAATAGCTGTGGGTTCTTATATAATTATTTTATTATTTGAGAAATAAGTCAAATTTAATAATGAAGTAGGGCATTGGCATGTTTGTTTGGGAAAGAAGATTAAACTCGATAAATTTCAGTGTCCCATAAGAATGCATAAAAACAGAGAGTAATGCCAGATTTTTTGGTTTCCCAAGATCAAATACTAACAGGTGAAACAGTGTTCGAAAATCAATCCTTTTTGCATGAAAAATGCCAGCAAAGCCCATGCAAGGGTGCGTATCCGTACAGACCCTAAGTAGACCAAATAGTGTAGGCAGTTATTCATTCTTTGTCTTCAAAACCCTATCTTTCCCTTGTTTGTTGATTTATGACAATCTTTTACAGTTATTGTTTTTATTTTCATTTTGAGTAAATATTAGTGGTCCGAAAAAAGGAGGTTTGATCTTGCTGGACTGCTATCATCCATACTAAGGGCGCACCTACATGCTTATGATCCCATTTTCTCAATGACACTGAAATACTTGATAAGGTGCCTTTGAATTGCTAACAGATTTGAAGTTTAATTTCTATAATTCCTCTACTATAACAGAATTATTGTATATTCTAACATGTACATGAACAGTATTCACAAATTATTCTGCAATCGACAAGGGATCCCATCTCCAATATCAGACTTAACAGAAAGACTTCTCTGTGAAGAACGGGATGCACCTGCACTACCACAGGAGATGTTCTATGAGACAACACCTTTTGATGAAGTAAATCTAAATATTTTTTCTGGTCCAATTTGATTGGTTATCTGGAGGATGTGTGAAATGTATCTGATACTTTGGAAAAATAACTACTTATTCTCTACAACTCGTAGAACATGACATACATCCCACATCTTGTCATTTTGTTTAAAGATGCCGAGCTCGACCTAAATTTTTCTTTGCAATTTGGAACTATGTTAGCCTAATGTTGGCAAAGGGATGTAGTCATTGTTCTGGTCAGCATGTACGTTAATTCCTGTATTTTGTTAGGTTATCATCATATTTGTATAGCAGAAACTGTCGTTTTGCTGGGTATACATTCTTTAACATTTTGCAGGAATATATGTGAAAATTGACCCAATTATTTGATATGGAACTTTCAGGTTGATATTCAAGCTCTGGCTCATGCCGTGGAATTGACAAGACAAGGGTCGGTTGATAGCTTGAAGTTTGCAAAAGGCGATTTGTTTCTTGCATTTCAGGTTTGTTGTGGTCGTTTTAAAATTTGCTAGTTATTGTTCGGTTTGTTTATACCGAGTGTATAATGCAAACTGTTGACTTTGCTTGCAGAATGAGCTGTGTAGGATGAAATTAGACTTGTCGTCTCTTGACAAGCTTGTTCATGAGTACTGTGTATATAGGGGCATTGTTGAAGGTTGTCCTGGTTCCACTCCAGGTATGTACATGTTATCCTTAGAATTAATAAGCATAAATCTGTGTATTGTGTGCCTAATGGGTATTTGTAAAAAGTGTGTAACAGTAAATATACTGTCAGGGACGGACCTAGGATTTTGTTATAAGAGGGATCGAGGAAAAGATAATGATATACATTTTCTTCTTCTTTTCGAAATATATGATTATATTTAACAATCAATTAAAGATGCGTAATTATAATCATAATTTTGTTAGATACATGATATTCAATAAGTATAAAATTTGATGCTAAAAAATATATATATTTGGTTGAAGATAATGTTATTTGAAAAATTATTGTCAATTAAAGAAAAGTGGATTTTTTCTACTTATCTTCCACTCAATCATGCAAATGGCCTAGTAGTCTAGTGGTAGCTAACTAGGATGACTTCCATTAGGTCATGGGTTCAAACCTCCTTGAGCACAAAGTTTGCATCCCGTTAAGAGGCCTTTAGTAATAGAGGCTGGGGGTTTTGGGAACCCCTATATGTCCAAAAAAAATCTTCCACACAATCATCTATTGCATTATCAGAAGTAGTCTTTTCTGCAATTTATTTGTTAATGTAAAATGGCATACAACAACAACAACAACAACAACAAAGGCTTTATTCCCAAATAAATTGGGGAAATGTAAAATGGCATATAATTTTTATTTTGTTTTATTATGTATCCTGATCTTTACCAATATTCATTGTTGGAGAAAACATGTTTGAATAGGGTGGCCAATTTGTATTATTGTTAAAATTGGAACTAGAGATTGGAAGAACCAACAACAACAACAACAAAGCCTTTTAGTCTCAAACAAGTTGGGGTAGGCTAGATATGAAACCCAAATGGAGCAATATTCATGAGAATGGCTGAATTTCACGTTGGCTCGCCAAGCCTATCACAACTCTCTTCCTTTTTCCTAGCTGGGTTGTCGGCTGGGTAAAAAAATACATAGGCAGAATTAATGATTGGAAGAATAGACGACAAATTTGTAACTATTGGGGGCGGAGTCTGTCTATGTACACTGTTGTGTGGGTCATGCAATTATCAGGTGCGCCACATATTAGGGTTATAGTTCCTCGTACAATATATCTGTTTTGGCCGTCACTGACAGGTAACTGTACTGCACCATCAGTCTGTACTCTGGATTCTACCAAAAACTGGCTCCTTTTTAGTGTTCTGGCAGCTATGTTTTGGTTTTCTGTAGTACCATCAGACATTACATGCCTGATACTAGAAATAGTATTTTTTTAGATGTCGAAATGGAAAATGTTCAAGAAAGCAATGCCGAAATCACAAACAAGGCAGGGTTAATCATGGAAAGAAGATTTGCTAACGAGGCAACTAATGTGGAAAGAGAGGATTGTAGCACAAGTGATGTAACCAATCAAGAATCAGGGTATAGTTCTAGGAGGTTGAGGAGGAGCAGGAACCATGCCTCTGGTATAATGAGGAGGCGCAAGAGGTGGAGAGGAAGATTGAATGATGAATCTTATACTGGTACAAGTGAGGGTGCAGCTGCTGACAAGGTTCCTTGAATTTCAAAACAATCAACGTTTGTAGCTACATTCACTACTGTGCTGTGATTGCTTATTTCATTATTTTTCAATTATAAAAAAATACAGGATATGGAAATCAGAGAGCATGGAAGCTTTGAGATGATATTGGAAATGAGAGAATTGGCTTGCAAAGGCATGGCTGAAAAAGTAGTTGAAGAGATAAATTGTTCAGATCCATATTTCTTTAATCAAAATCCTATTCTGCTCTTTCAGCTGAAACAGGTTTCCCCTGAGCCTATGCATTTCTTCTTATGTGCATACTTCATTTCATTTATTTATTTATTTACTATTTTGTTGGAGTGCTTTTATAACTGTTTGTGCCAATTCCTGGTTAAAATGATTTAAACAGCTTATATTCAGGCTCTATTGTTTCAGATGCATTGCTATCTCTAAAGTTAGATATAAGCATATTTAACTATTTGTGATATTCAATAATTGGTGCTTACCTCCGGGTTAGGCATTGCCAATTTTGGGCTCCATGATGGATGTGAGATTCTTAAATGATAAATACATAATGGAAGTCTGATTTTATCTAAATGGTCTTTATCTTATGTTTTGTTACCATTTTATGTAGGTTGAATTTCTGAAACTTGTGAGTGGAGGGGATTATGACGGGGCACTAAAGGTGGCCAGTAACTACCTAGGCCCACTAGCAGCTTCCAATCAGGCACTTATTAAGCCTTTGAAGGAAACATTAGTTGCACTGCTTCAGCCCAGTGAAGATGCTCTTATTAAAGCAGTACCTCTACCTGTCCTTGCAACTTCTCTCCAGGTGTTTAATCCTACTTTCATAAATAGTTTTGTTGTTGCTCGGTATGTTTAAGGCTACAAACTTGTCTCTATTAGGACTTTGTCTGCTGCTGACAAGTTGATGGACGAATAATCAACATGCTAGTGAAAAGTAGTGAAACATTTCAAAAAGGACTTATACAAATTATATACTCTTCTTGTAGCTGTCATTTCTGATAATACCATGCCGGAACTGTCAACAACAACAACAACAAAGCCTTTTGTCCCAAACAAGTTGGGATAGGCTAGAAATGAAGTCCATATTGGATTTCATTTCCACAAGATTGGCTGAATTGTAGCTGTCATTTCTGATTATACCATGCCGGAACTGTCAACAACAACAACAACAACATAGCCTTTTGTCCCAAACAAGTTTGGATAGGCTAGAAATGAAGTCCATATTGGATTTCATTTCCACAAGATTGGCTGAATTTTTCCGCCATGCCGGAACTGTATTCAAACTTTTCTTTGTTGATAACATCATGAAAGAAAAAATCGCCCTTTTAACTTCTTTAGTGTTATGCTGTGTTGCAGGTTGCAATGGGCAAGAGGTTAGGTATTGAAGAACCACAATTGGTGCGAATAATGCAGGCCACACTGCATACACACACCGAGTGGTTTAAGCTCCAAATGTGCAAAGATCGGTTTGAACAGCTTCTTCAAATAGACAATCTCAAGGATGTTAATCAATTCCCCAAACAAGTTGGTGATTCCTTGTCTAGGTCCGTAATGGATGATAGTGCTAACAATTGTTCATCTCAGATCACCACCTGCTCGAGTGGGAAGGTTCCAGAAGAAGGCACTAGTCCTCCAGTTGCTTTGACTGGAGAAGCTGCCTGTGATGAGAGTGCTATTCTTAAAGTCATGGTGAGTATGTTGTTCTGTATTACGTTTCCCATTTTCAATTTTGGATACGCCGTGGGAAAGTTGATACCGTGTATATTATGAGCAACTTGTGTCTACCTTTCAAAATGTCAAAATATATTTAACAGCCCTCCATGCAAGGCATAGAAATTGTTTTTTCCCAAACCATGACACTGATCTGAGTCCTCTCCATTTCTTATTAGCACTGAAATTTCTCCAGCCTTTAATTGAGGAAGAAAGAGGTTATTGGGTAATTCTTATGGGATCCATCTTATGTTTGTATACAAATTAGGGGTGTTGATGGGTCAGGTCTAGTCACTTTTGGTTGTGTTAACATTGATATATTAATAAATTGTTCATTGATCTGCCCACCCAATCTGCATAAATTAAGTTAGAATTTATCTTATATATCTTCTTATTTATATAAAGTTAAAGGTGTGGAACAGTGGTTAAAAGGGCGTTGGTTCCTGTCATGGTTGAACTTCATTTCTTTTTTCGCCCTTTTCCATATCCTTCGAATAAACCGACCATGCATAAAATAGGCCAAGAAGGATGAACCATATCATAAATGGTGTCAAGTCAAGAATTGTAACTGTTAATTGACCCATTGAGCAAGTCATAGATGGGTCTACTGAGGTTGATTTGTTAGGGTTGGGCAATATTTGAACCCATATGTACAGGTACTTCGCAGGGTTAACATGTCACCTTGTTTATCTGAATATTTATATTTATTTATTTTGGATCTCTTTTGATAGGAGTTTCTGGCTTTGCCCAGAGCTGATGCAATCCACCTGCTCATGCAATACAATGGAAATGCAGAGACTGTTATTCAACAAATTTTCTCATAATCTATCTGGGCATGTTGTTATGTTGTATCAGTCTGTTGGCAATGGGAAAATGATGATCGGGCAATTTATTTATCTTTTAATGATTGAACGTTAGCTGTGCATAATGAATTAGCTTTCTGTAAGCTATTTTTTTCTTTTTTTTTACAAAAAAGAAATAAAACAGGATGTATAGATCTTTAGTGTTGGCCATTGTGAATAAATATATTTCACCAATCATGATTTTGTTGTGAGTAGTTGGTATAATTCACTTTTCTAACCTTTACAAAGGGATGGAAATTTAATAACCTATAAAAACTGAAATTAGCAAGTCACAAAGCCTACATTCTTTGGTATTCATCCAATGATAGCCAGCTGAAACTGAAAGCAAGTGCTATCAAAACTGGATTATACTCGTCGGTTTACCTCTACCACGATTGAATTCAAAACCTTCCTTTTTTAGCTAGATCTCGCTCATGAAAGTGCAAAAAGCCAGCACGGTAGCCCACGAGGCCACGAAAGTCCATGAACGCGGGTTAATAACGACATAGCCTTCATATGACTCGGCTAACTTCAAAAGAAGCACCACTGGGGCCTATCTACCTAAGCTCATGTTTCGTACCAATTTATGGAGATGTCCGTTACTTTTATTTCAAGAGAGATTAAGTCAATACCTCAAATGGTGGATAAGAAAAAATTGGACAAACGCTTCGCGCCTGCACAAATCTTTCCCTTTTCAAATCTTTCACCTGCGGCCTATTGCCTTGAAAAGCGTCTCTCCAATCCTATTGCAGAAAAAAAAAAAGAGAAGTGGCGGATGCGCGCCTCTCCATTTCTTATTAGCACTGAAATTTCCCCACCGGTCTTTGTTCCATTTTCCCAAAATAAGATTAATCATATTCATTGCATAAAAAGCTTCTTTGAAAAACATTGTCACGTGTAAACGAGGCGCTCTACCAACATTGTACAAAAAATCTTAACACATCCATTTTTCAAATATTTGTTTTATAAAAAAAAATCCATGATATATCTCAAAGAGATATATATTTTTCATCAGATTTTGATTTTGATTTTGATTTTGAAATCTAAAAAATTTTATTTATTCAAATTGGTTTATTAGCAAAATCGAGGATATAGATGGGAAAGAATTGGACCTGAAGAGTCAAATATTTTGATTTTGTTTTGAATAGAAAAAAGTTTGATAAACTAGATGATATGAGCAAATTAAGAATATTCTTTTCTTTTTTAGTATTTTGGATATTTTATGTCCATTCATTCTTTTTTTTTACTTATCGAAATTATTATTATTATACAATATGTGAGAATGATGATACAATCAAAATTCAAAGAGTTTACACTGATAAGATAATCAGTGTACTTGTAAACGAATGGATTATCAATCAGAAATAACATTAGGGGTATCATAGAAGAACAATATCTAGAATTTAAGAGCAAAATTTTCAATTTTTTTGTTAGGAACAAAACAATTTTTCGATTCTAGTAAAGAAGTTTCTAAAATTATTAATCCTCTTTTTGTATTGATGCTGCGCTAAAAAAATCCAATCACTTTTTTTCCTAATTTCTTTTTGAATATTTCTACAAAAGTAAATATTAAATGGAAATATTTGAATAAAGTTGCATCCCAGCAAGAAAATGGATGCGCGTTATTCGGACCAGAAGTTGTCATGACAGGGATATTTTGTTTTTCTTTTTAAGTGGCAAAAAAAGATAGCTGCATTTTTAAATGATGAATATGAAAAAAATCGATTCTGAGTGATATTTATGAAATTTCTTCAGTTTTGAGTGGCACAGTTTTGAGTGACAAAAAAAAAAAATTATCCCTTCAATATTATTTCAATATCCTAGTGATAGGGCCTCACTATGGTCGGCCCGTGCTTAAGCCCAATTGCGACGTGGCAAAGCACGTGACCCGATAGAAGAATGACTCGCCTGGATCCCATGAAGTGTTGGCTTATAAATACAGGGGTTAAGATTTGCTTAGGAACTAATGGTGATTTGACTTAGAACTAGTCATTACCTTCTTCTTGCTCTTTCTCTCTTGTAACTTGTTTCTCTCAGAAATAAATAAATCCATCTTTTCACCTTCTTGATTTGTTACTGATCCTTTCTTACCTAAACCTCTCGGCCTTAATACACTAGGTCAGGATCATTGGTGCACTCGTTGAGAGCTCTCTCTCTCTCTAGAATTCATGTCACTCCCACCCATTCGGCCACTCAGGGAGGACCAGATAATAGTAAGCTTCGGTATGTCTCGAACCACGCTGTCGCCCCCGGCGGCCAGCTCATCTCCAATACCCTGAACCGAGTTACCCCCAATACCCCTCCCCCCATCAGTCGCAATGACAACTCAAACCACCATTCCAGCCATTTCCACCCCCTCGACCCGCATCATCGAATCCTCGGAGCGGATCCAGACCCCACAACAAAACATCCCAACCGCCGACTCCACCATAGTTACGATCTCCTTTGAACCTATAAGCAACCCACCGCCCCCATAAGCAACCCACAAGCAAAATAATAATTTTCAAGTTTGGACTAATAAGTAATAATGGATATTGAATGTTGGGCTTACATTATTTCAGACAAATTAACATTGAACATTGAAATGTGTTGTTAAACAAGCTTAGGGTCTGTTCGTTTGCGAAGAAAACAGACCCGGAAAGGAACTTTACGCGGAAAGAAACTTTCGTCTTGTTCGTTTGGTACGAAAGGTAATCTTGTCGGAAACCTAATTTCCTGATTTCGCTGAAAAGCAATGGTTTCGTTTTCTGATTTTTTTTGACGGAAAACGGAAAGTCTTATCGGAGAGCTTCCCAAGCATTCACAAGGCACGCATCTCTCTCACTGACGCCAATACAAATATTACAACTCTCTTCAACTTATTATTTCTTACTTTTCAATCAAGAATGAGCAATTGACTTTGAAGAGATTGTGCAATGGCGACTGGGACTCGATTTCTTCATGAGCAATTGACTACTTGTACAGATTCAATTCATTTGTACATGTTCAATTGACTACTGGTACAGGTTCAATTGACTACTAGTGATTGAACACCCTGAGCTTATTTAGTAAAGGCCTCTCCACTGAGTACACATTTAGTTCTCTTTTCTTTTTACTCAATTCTTTTTAGCAATGAACTGATGCTGATAAAATGGTTTCCCGGTTTCCTAGTCTTTCCTGGTTATTGTGGGTGTTCTGTTATTTTCCTGGTACGAGGTTGTTATTGATACATGTTGGTCATTAAATTGTGTAAACCCACTGTTGCAAAATTGCCAACATTTGATATAATGTGTATGACAGCTGAAGGCATATGTGTCACATTGTGCCAGAGATGTCCTGTCATGCTCTACCACTTAATTGAGTACTGAATCTACAAATGCTACATGTATTTCATTCAGCTTTCAGCTATTACTTCTCTTTTATTATCAATTTCAGCAATTAGTGACGTTGATAAGCAGAAGAATGTCAGTGGAAGATGTGTTGCTTAATTTGACATAATAATTAACTTTACTCTTTACGCTTTCAGCTATTTTGGATTAAAGTATAAATTTGTTGTTTATATCAAAATAAACAATAAATATGTTGTTTGTTGTGATACAATTTAGATATATGTTTCGTGTTGTACTGCTTTGTTTATTTATTTAGTTAAATGTTTAATAATTATGCGTATGCATTGAAGTTGTAATCTTGTGGTAGTGTTTGTTTAAGTTTCATATATCTCATTAAATTATTATAATCTTGAAGTAGTGTTTATTTAACTTTATCACTCCAGCAATGTTTTAAATTCTAACACAAGCTTTATTTTTTATGTGATGTTATACAAAATGTTTGTTTGTAATAAATATTTAGAATGAAGTTCTATTTGGATATATATTTCATGTCTGCTCAATCAGTATCTTATTTGGTCTAAGATTTTACATAAAAGTTAGAAACGAAAAGCACAAATATTTTACGTTCGAATTTACATAAATTAATTATTCAATATAAATATGTGTACTATTTTTTTGCAAAAAAAATAAAAATAAAGTGTACACTTTTACCAAAAAAAGAAAGAAAAGAAACAGAAGACTGAACTAAAAGAACAGACCCATGAGCACTTGGTCATATTTTCCTTTTCTGTTTCTTGACGAACGAACAGACTTAAAATATTTGTGCTTTCCGTTTCTTTGCAAATGAACGTGGTTAAAATATAATTTTTTTCCACCGATTTTTCTTTTCGGCAAAATCTTTTTTTCCAAATCCTTTCCAACTAAATGAACAGACCCTTAAGAGAAAGCTTAAAAGAAAAGAAAATTGAAATTACCTTGAGACAAGTGACGGAGTGATGGCGTGCTTTAGATGAAATTATCTTGTGTAGAAAATCTTTGAGAAGAAAAGACACAGAGCGCTTTAGAAGGAGTAGAAACGAAAATGCACTATAGGTCCAAAATGCACTGAAAAAACACTATAAGTCTAAAAAACACTATATCATCACTATTTAATTACTATATTTGAACTTTACTCTTCGAAAAGATCGACAGATTAGTTATTTTATTATTTACAATTTTCAGACTTTATAATTTTATATAAGCATGATTTTATATACTTCATATAAATATGACGTAAGAAACGTTCAAAACAAAACGTAACAAATCACTTGCGTTTAACCAGACGTAACAAAAACGTTTTCGTCTTATGTTTCGTTTAACAAATAAACAAATTTTTTTTGTGTTTAACGTTGTGTCATGACAAAACGAAAAGTTAAAACGTACAAAACAGTTCTTTGAGTACTCGTGTTCTATTCTCGTTTGAGTTGAACAAACGGTCGGATCACCCTCTGATCCTTACAGAAATTAAAATCTGAGAGACATTTGACCGCTGGGAAACAGTACTACACAGCAATAGGGGTAGAAAAGCGCGGGAGAACGCATCCGAGCCTTCCATACTCCCTCCCAATCTCAACTCTAGCAAAATGGCACCGAAAAGAAAAAACATGGAGGTAGAAGATGAGGAAATGAAAGCACGAGAGCAGGAAGAAGAGGAAGAGATTGAGGAGGAGGAGGAGGAAGAGGAAGAGGAGCATGCATTCTCCAGAAACTATTTTCTCGCGAAGGAAGTCGGATCTTCCTCCGGTAAGCGATCGGCCGCTAGAAAGGTCACGGAGATCAATCTAGTCGATGAGCAGGTTAGGTTTTCTCGTACTTCTTATACTTCTCTCTCTCTTTTATTTTATTTTTTTGGTAATTTGTCAATTTGGTCATTGCGCTCCCATGTCTGCTACGAGAGTGGAGAGTATCTTGGGTTTGAACGACTACAAGCAAAAGAAGTATGCGCGGTGTGCTGGTGTGATTTAGTAGCAATTGTTGGGAATTATCAATCTGATTTACTTCCGATAATAGAACGAAAAGTTTTACAGAGTACACTGTTAACCAATAACTAAAACCCCCAGAATAAACCATACAGTTGAGGAGGCTCCCTATGTCAGCGTGGTTAGAGAAAGAAGCAAACACAGTATCATGTGCAGATCCTACGTGCCAACTTATTATAACTCAAAGACTGTACTGGCAATAATGCCAGAAAAGTGTCACTGGATCCCATACTGGTAATAATTAACATTAATTATTTGGTAACTGCAGTTGTTGAGAGAAACTTTATCTGAACTACCAGAAAAGCATGAGAAAGAGATAGGATCTCTTCTGGAAAGCTACAAGGGTTTGTACTCCAATTGGCTCTTTGAGCTCAGGTAAGTTAATTCTTGGAGCAAGAAAATAAAACTACTGAAATTACAAATACTTTATTTTGGTTACAGCACTTTGGTTTGGTTTGTTTTCTTTTCCCCTTAAGCCAGAGTTACCTGCAGATTGAATCATGATATTTTCAGTGTTTGTATATCATATTAATTTTTTCTCATATTTGGAACTGATATGAAACATTTTCTTCATACTTGCAAATGGAAGCCCACTATTATCTGACGCATTTGAGTGATTGTAAAGGTAATTTCCAGTAACTGATGATAATTGTGCCCCTAAATAAGCCATGTTCTGTTCCACTCCCAAATTAAGCTAAAGCCAGAGAAAGATAATTCATATGTTAGGTTCTGTGTTCATTAAGATATCCATGGAGAGATTATGTTGCATATCTTTTTCTGTCAGTATTTTATTGCAAAGACATCAATTTCAGTATCATTTGATTGATATATGATGCCCTGGATAATGACTTTTGTAAGCCATTTCTGTATTACTTCCGTGACTTCATCTACGTTATTTTCAAGGCTCAAATGATGTTGTGACGAACCATTTGTGTAATCTACTTATTTTGGATTGAATGGGAAAAGCCCTTAAAATCCATCCATATTTGTGCCTGGGGCTTGAACTTGATCTCTTGGAGGGCATCTTAGGACCTAACCAGCTAGCTACTAGGTCATTTGCTATTACATATGAACTTAATTTTGCATTAGCTATTGGATATATTTTCAAGAGCTGACCTTTAATCTCTTGGTGACCTATTTAGGACCTAACCAGTCAGCTACTAGGCCATTTGCTATTACATACGAACTTGATTTTGCTTTAAGTATTGGATGTTATTTTCAAGATCCAACCTCTGATCTCTTGGCAGTTATCTTAAGACCTAACCAGTTAGGTACTAGGCCATGTGCCATTACTTATGAACTTGATTTTGCTTTAATTATTGGATGTTATTTTCAAGACCCAAAAAAAAGGATTTTGGGTGTTATACTCTTTGTTTGAATTATGTTGGGTGTTAGACTGTTTGTTGCAAGTACGTTGGGTGTTAGACTGTTTGTTGCAAATACGTTGGGTGTTAGACTGTTTGTTGCAAATATGATAGTATTAGGCACATAATATCCTGATACGAATTTACTGACCACTATATGAAAGGATTTCCTTCTGGCAAGTTTTTCTTGGCATTCACTGCTTTGTACCAGTATAAATAAATTTGATCCCTAACTCCTTTCTGCATAAACTGCCAGCTTATTTCACCTTACCTTATTTTGAAGTAATAAACTTCCCTGTATATGTATGATGCATCTTGACTTAAATCCTTGCTTTATCTCTTAAGTTTGTTATACATCACTATGCCTTGTTAATAAAATTGAATCCAAATAAATCATTAAAGCTTTAGTTCTCTTCTTAATTGGAGACTGTTGTTTTGTCTGTACAGATGTGGCTTTGGCCTATTAATGTATGGATTTGGATCAAAGAAGTCCGTGCTTGAAGACTTTGCCTCAAGTACTCTAACTTCTTATACTGTGGTTGTCATTAATGGTCATCTCGCATCTGTTAACCTAAAGCAGGTACTCTCACTTCCTGCGCCATTTAAATGTATTATCGAAGTTTTTGTATGCAAAGTGTGGGTGCCATTACCATATGCTAGTTCATAACAATTGTTTTCTGGGGTTGAGGATTTCTCCTTCTGAAAAATCCCATGTTTTCTGAATTTTCCACTTAGAACCTAACATGGGTTACTAGCAGACTTGCAGCCAAATACCCAATGCTTTCTGATTTTCTGCAAATATCAACCTACCAAAACTATTGCTAAGTGGAACAAAAAAAGGCTAAATTGCCCCTATCATATTCATATTAGTTTAATAATTCTTCATATAAGCTTGGGTTGCAATGTCTGATTTTCTCAACTTGATTTTAGGTGCATGTGGGGTTACAGAAAAACAGCAGCACCTGCATTTACCTTTTCTATAACACTAGTGGAACAATATTTTGTGCATATGCAGGCTTCTTGATGGGGTCTTAGTAGCAATTAGAAGAAAATATTACACATTACTTGCTAGTGTGTTACAATAGGATTTTTTGTTATTTTCCTCTAAGTCAGATAATTTTCCAGGTTATAATTGCGATAGCTGAGATTTTATGGGAACAT
The DNA here is from genome assembly GCA_964058865.1 of Eleocharis quinqueflora. NCBI lineage: Eukaryota > Viridiplantae > Streptophyta > Magnoliopsida > Poales > Cyperaceae > Eleocharis > Eleocharis quinqueflora. Next base: position 44,539 of record CAXKVX010001094.1, read on the forward strand.
TATAAATACAAAGCAAAAACATCTACTGGGAAGAAGCAGCACAGGCAGCTTCCAAGTGGTTCCAAATCTATAGATGACATTATCACATTCATCGATGACATATCAGATGATTGTAACAGCTCAGTATGCCTCTTAATTCATAACATAGATGGGCCTGCCTTGCGGGACCCTGATTCACAGCAGCATCTTGCGAGGGTATCATGCTGTTCTTGCATTTGTCTGGTTGCGTCAATCGATCATGTCAATGCACCTTTGTGTAAGCTTTGTAATCTCTAGTACTAGGGAAACTTGCAAAACAGAAGTTCATTTTTGTTCTAAAATTGCAGAAAACCCATTCTCTTTGTTTTTTAGAATTGCCTTTATTTACACTAATGATGTGGTCAAGTACATGAGAACTAGAAATAGCCCCTTGAAACTTTTGCTCATTATACAGTTTTACAATATTTAAAAAAGGAGTTACTTTTGTTAGTGAGGCTAATTTGCATCTCTCAATTAGACCAAGTTCCTTTTTAGCACTGTTTATATGTTTAGTGTAGCATGCACTTACTCCTAATACCAATACGGATGGATGGTTTTGCAAATACTGGAAATGGATAGGCTAATTTGTAATTTTGTACATTATACTGCAGGATGTTTGACAAGTTTTCCTTAGTTTTATGGGCATAGTCTCAGCTGATCTTACATGTGACTTTTTTTTACTCCAGTGTGGGACAAGAAGATGGTGCATACACAATTCAAGTGGTCCTGGCACCATGTACCAACCTTTGTTCCTTACAAAGTTGAAGGTCTATTTAACCCCTTAATTCTCTCCAGCAGTGGCCATGTACAGACTACAAAAACTGCTTTGGTGGTGCTTCAAAGTTTGACCCCTAATGCGCAAAGTGTTTTCAGAGTTTTAGCAGAGTTTCAATTAGCAAATGAAAAGGAAGAAGGCAAGTCAATTCTGCCTGTATAATCTTATTTCAATTAAGGATGAATATATGAAATTCCAACTTAATCCCATTGTTCAACTGTGAACTATAGCAACCAGATATCACAGGTTTGCCCTATTATACTTCTGGTTTATTTTGCCAATTTCTATGGCCATACTAATTAGGTTTAATGGTGTTATGTTGCCTTTAAATATCTAACATTACCTTTGAGCTCTAGTTGTTGTGCCAGCCTCATTTATTTAAGAAGTCAACTAATTAGGTTACAGTTCAACCCAAACACTGAACAAGCCGTACAAGAATAAAAATACAAAAAACATTCACTTCGCGAAGTATTTTCTCTTTTCTCCTGTACATTAAAGACAAATGTTCTGAAGTTGTGTTATCACTATTAGGTATGCATGTAAACGAGCTGTATACCAAGTGCCGTGAACAGTTTCTAGTGAGCAGTCAAGTGACATTGAATGCACATCTGACAGAATTCAAGGACCACAAATTGGTCAAGATGAGGCGACATTCTGATGGTCAGGATTGTCTCCACATCCCTCTTCCATCTAATGCCCTTGAAAAGCTGTTACAAGACCTAGTCTGAAGCGATCATATTTTTATAATTTAGGTTGTCTGCTTCTATTCTTTTGGATGATATTGTACTCTTTCAACCACATGTACCTTTCTTCTTTTAAGTGTACACTGTAAATGATAGTTAGGTTGGAATTTTTGTTGCCATTTTAACAAAAGACAGGTGTGCCAGTATTCAATCTATATCTTCTAGTTAGAAACAGAACTCAGATTGGATTAAAAAAAGATCCTCGTGATGGTACGGTGTTGAAGTGGACCTTTGATTTGATTGGACAGTCTTGGGGATTTTAATAACAGAACACTTGGCTGCCAAAAAATGATGGCAGTGGATGTGATCCATGACACTAGCAAGGGACTGGGGCATTGGTTTTTTTTTTATTATTATATAAATGTGTTTCATTACTTGCTGGGAATGTTCACAATAACCTTCTCTCGTACAGTGCATTATGTTAAAATTGAAAATGAAATGAAGGTTAAGTGTTTCCTGATATAAGATAAATTAGATATAAGAACAGTTTGAAAAGGACATCAGAGACTGTGTAAGTGGTTGGCTTGATTATGTTGAATGTCACTTGTACCGTCACAAGTAATAGTTTGTCAGATGTTACTGAAATTTCAGTGTTTCGAGAGGTTAAAAGGGAAATGCAGGAGGTAGGCTCATCTTAATCTGGATTTAATCTCGTGATCGCTAATTAATCATCATTATCCAAAACTAACTTTTGATTGCCATTTTAGATCAAATTGAGAACCTTGTTCTCGTGTCCTTTGTTTTCAAAAGCAGAGCAGAAAAATGATCACCAGGTTTACAAGATTTGTTGTCACATAAAATTGGAGATCTCGTGGAAAATAATAGTTTCTTAAAACAATAGAAAATATTAATTACATGTCAACTATTGTAGTTGCGGAGGGTTGATTGAGATGAACTCCGAACTCTTTGTGAGCGATCTTTTTGAAGACATATTTTTCTTTTGTTAGTTAAAAGAAAAACAAAACTTACCAGATCCAATTTGTCAAAAAAAGATTTGGATAGGTGATATTAGTTACCTCTTTTGTAATCGTGAAGAAACAATTAATCACTTGTTTGTCTCGTCTCTCTTGGTTAGTTCAATTTGGAATTGGATTGCAAGATAACATGAATTTGTGTTTCAAAGCAGTACTACCAGAAGAGTTATGGCGTATTGATGCATGCATTCCGTTAAAATATAGTGTCATGTATGACAAGGGATGATGCAGTATTAGCTGTAGCAAACGGGTCTGAACCCGTTAAGTGAGTTTCGTGCCATTACTTGGTTTTTCTGTGATTGGACTCCTTTCAATGTTATTATTTTGAATACAAGAAAGTAAATAAAATTGCAAGATACACAATTTCATCTATTGCACATTGACAAACTGATAAGTTCAGTACACGAGACTTTATTTATTTAACAGCAGTTGTTTTCATAGGACACTCAATATTTGATCTTTTTCAAGCTTTTGAGCCAAGAAAGCATATCTGTCAGGCCTTCTTCCAAGCTTCTAGGGTTGTATCCCAAATCCATCCTCGCCTTCTCGCATGAATATGCCCACTGACATCTCAGCACCCTTACTGTCTGTATCAAGAAAAGCATATTGTGAAAATAGACATCTTGAACAACCTTGCAAAGCCTTTAAAATATGAAAGCATGCTTAAAAATGAGAAATGTCCATGCACCAGTAAAAAAGCAAGAAAAATCCAATATAGCCATTTCTGACCTTATTCCTTTCCTTAAAAACTCGACATGCCTCCATTTGGGCATTGCAATATATTTTTCCGTATTTTCATTTATCAGTCTACGTTTTCTTGTACTTCCAATTAGCACCTGACTTCTTCGTGTCATTTTGGAAATAACACTTGACTGTTGTGTTGGAAACTTGACCGGAATAATAAAAAAACCAAATAGCATCCTACTGATTTCACAAAACCAGAACAATGACTTCACAACCAGCAGCTATTATAAACATTGAATCTGGCATATCAACCAACTTAGCCTGATTTAAGCTCACTTTGAACATGGACAAATAGTAACTTTCAGGCATTAGTGCAAGTTGAGAATCAATTTATAACAGTTTTTAATCTATTATAGTAACAAACAGTTAAGTGTTTATTGTAAATGGCTCATAAGATTCAGGGAGTAAAATTGTTGTCACTTATGAAGTACTGTTAGGCAGATAATGAAATGTTGTGTAGAGAAACTTCGTCGTAAATTAAAAACCAAAAGGGTTCAAATTAGAACATACAGGATAGCTAAAAAGCGGAAGGGTCCCAGTAATCCGAGAGAAGAAAACCAAAATCCAGCCATAGGTTTCTATCAACCAAAACGGGATGTGGAAAAGTGGTTTACTTGTTCTGGTAATTGTAGCTGCCATGTCAAAAATTTGCACGAAAGAAGCATTTTCTCCAGTCAAAAGGTATCTTTCACCCAATTTCCCCTTGCGTAATGCCGCAATATGGCCATTTACCACATCATCTACATGGCAAAATGAACTAATATGATGCCCATTTTCTATGTAACCCGGCAGCCTCCAATTAAACCTTTCAATCAGCTGTAGAAAAGAAAGTCATGGCAGCTGATATTTAATATTTATTGATTTAATAGTTATTAATTATCTTTTTGAGTTTTTCAAGAGGTTATGGTACTGCAAACTACTACAACCATATATTCAAGAAAATTTAGTATGCAAATTACCCTAAATTTCGACTTCTCAAAGAGAATACCAAAATTATACAAATGTTAGATTGCAAAACTTGAGGATTGATCATGCAGGAATAGTTTGAGACAAATAGATGCTGGTCTTATAGAAGTACTAAACTAGTTGGTGGCAACTGGTTAGATATACCTTTTTGTTCTCAATTCTTTTGGTTCTTGACATATGTTTCATTTGTGCATGGATTACTGAGCAACATAATTATAATGTATGTACAATTATATAATCAATATAACAGGTACATAGAGATAATACACTTACAATACGAGCTAGAACATTTCCAGAAGTCAAATTTCCAGGACCATAAATAACACCTGGATAAAGTATCACAATTGGAACCCCACTTTCGGCTGCTTTCAATGCAATCCCATCTGCAAGAAACTTGGACTTCTCATATTCAGTGCAAAATGATTTACCATGGTGCATCTGCAATCCAAGAACAAATCTAGCATTGTACAGTAGCTGAATCACAAAAGCCTTATCACTAAAAGGTATAATTATCCTTTAATGACATGTGAACAACTAATCATTTTTTATTTAATTTGGGATAATAATTGCTTCACCATTTGAGAAGTACAGGGTTGCATTTTATTATGTAGTGTTAGAGAAGCCTTTACGAATTTGCTTGAATTTACCAATAAGAAGGGCCTTTTTACAAATTTTGACAGTCTAATAGTTCACAGTTTTCATCGAAAATCTCACAAGTGTTCGTAAGCTTAGTACAAATTTGCATTAATTTTGCTAATAGAGTAATATCTCCAACTTTGTCATACAGCATTTCTATTTTCCTTTGCTTTGGCTCTGGTGACCTAGGTATCAGAGGAGATGTCTTGTTCTTTCAGACCCGACCAGTACGGCAGGTTATAGTTATTGTAAATGCAAGGAAACACAAAAAAAGAAAGATAAAATCAGCATGTAAAGCTTTGATTTACCTGCTTCTCATCAGCAATTGATCCCTCTGTCGAACCAATTGCAAAATAGGAAGATGTATAGATTAGCTTCTTCATCGCCTCTGTCTTTGCAAATGCTTTTAATACATTCTCAAGCCCCCTTACATTAACCTAACAGCAGTTTTCAGTTGTGACAAACTAACAAAGAAATTCTAATATCTTTCTAGATCTGGTTTCTCTGGGATAATATGCCAATGCAATGCATATAGAAACTTCAAATAAGCATTCCTTTTCACTACTAATTGATTAGGAAAATGAAAAAAAGGAAAAATATCAATGCTTCCCATTTATCCCATTTATCCCATTTATTCACTTTACCGATCAATATGTACCAATTGTCTCAGCCCAATTGAAGCACTAAAATAGTAAAATTTGACTAAAACTAGTCAATAAAAAGTAAAACTAACAGTGTAGAATCTAGAAGGATCGGGAAGCCAGGGTTCAACAAGCGCCGCCACATGAAACAGCGCCTCACACCCGTCGCACGCCTTCACAAGCGATTCCAGATCTGTGATGTCGCCATAGGCTAGCTCCAGACCGTGCGCAAGCTCAGCTCCGCCTGTGGTACGGAGGGAGCTTAGGTCGCTACTACGACGCACCAAGGCGCGCACGGAGTACCCCTCTGCCAACAACGCCAAGCATAGCTTCCCACCTAGGAAACCCGACGCTCCGGTCAACAATACTTTCATGCTTGTTGTTTGGTATATACTATGCTGCTTTTTCTGGAGAAGCGAAGTAAAGAACCCTCAGGTGGATCGTGGATGTGGAATTTGGATAGTCGATTTTTTTGTAAGTAATATTATCTGTTTTACACCGACTTTGACTTGTATAAAATTAATCAGAATAAGATATAAAATATTACTTTTTATTAAAAAAAAATTACCAAATCAAATCCTCAGATTTGCTCCCAAAGTCTTTTAATCCCCACATTTCATAACCATCTCTCCCAATTATCCAAAATTACCTAACTTTCAAAATTAATTTGAATCTTCGTTCTTTCATCTCGGACACTTCAATTTCTCTCCTTCAATCTCCACTTTTATTTTTGCTTCACTCTGTTTTTCTCCTCCGACGAGCTGATCTCATTCTCTCGGACGATTTGCTCTCGTTCTCTTCTCCAAATTTGATCTCATTCTCTCCTCCTCTTGCCTATATCACACGCTCATGTCCTCCGATAACCTGCTCTTGTTATCTACTCTTTTGCTCATTTTCTTATTTGCTTCTTTGCTAAGTTGTTTCTTCGCTCACCTGCTCTTCTTCGTTGATCTCCTTCATTACATACGAATATCCCTGAAATAGTGAAATAGTGGTAAAAGTAAAACTCTGGTAGAAGAGCGAATTTTTTTACTATTCGCAACCGAATAGTGAAAGAGTTAAAATGTTGCTTCGTATTTATTATTTAAAATAGTTTACGTGTTGATAATTATAATAACAACATGATACTATAATGAATACTAATATAATAGTAACAATAAATATAATAATATTATAATAATAATAAGTAATAATAACAAGATAGGGATAGTGCTTTCATTTTTGTGTATCTTCATGGTGCTTCTAAATCTGCATCATTCATTAAAATCAATTAATGATCTAGATTTAGTTGCATATGAATGGTGTGAATTTTGAAAGCATAATGAAGACACACAAAAGTTGAGACATTATACCCTTCTTTAATAACAATCATAATTATGAAATATTATAATACTAATAAAATAAATAATAAAAAATAAGAATAGTAATAAATAATAATGACGGAATAACAATACTAATAAAAAATAAAAGTAATATAACTGTAATAAATAATAATAATAATAATAATGAAATATTATAATACTAATAAATTAATAATAATAATAAATAATGATAAAATATTATAATGCTAATAGAATAATAATAATAATAATAATAATGATGATGATGATGAAATATTATAATACTAATAAAAATTAATAATAATAATAGTAATAATAAGAATAATAATACATAATCATAAAAAATAATAAAATAATATAATGATGAAATACTATAATAATAATATAAAATAATAATAATAATAATAATAATAATAATAATGAAATATTATAATGCTAATAAAATAATAATAAATAATAATATAATAATAAACTAATTATAATAATGATGAAATAGTTAATACAAATAAAAATAAATAAATAATAATAATAATAAATAATTGCTAACTACTAAATATAATAAAATATTGTTAATTACTAAATATAATACAACACAATCAAATACTAATTACTATTCTACAATTGCCAAACGGCTATACCACCTATTAGTAGAAATGTCGAAATAGCAACTTTTTGCACTATTCTGATCATCTAAAGAGTTGTTTGGCACTTGCTTGGAATAAAATAACACTCTATTCCACTAAACTTTGGGTGCCAAACGAACCCAAAGTGAAAACACGAGTACACGACCCATCTTCGTCTCTTAGTTGTTTCTTTTCTTACATGCTCTTGTTCGTATTAGTACTTCATTGTTTAACTATTATGACTTTGAATTATTGATGTTAGTATTTAAGTGTGCAACTATTATTATTTTGTATTGTTGATACTACTATCTTATTGTTCAACTATTATAATTTTAAATATTGATATTACTACTTTATTGTTATTCTATTATCATCTTGTAGTATTAGTGTTATAATTTCACAGTACAACTATTATCACTTCTATCGGTGCCTATGTCATTTTGTGGGGTCGAACAACCGACAACATATAGTGAGCTTGTCGTCATTGGTGGCCTTAGCCCTAATGTTAACAAGAAGCTAAGTGGCATCATCTCTGTTGTTCTCGGGTCCAAGCTTGTCTATGTTGTATAAAAAAGATGCATATGTTGCATTGGTTGAATTTTTTAGTAAAAGTTTCTTGACTCTGGTCAAAGATGCACTATGATCTCAACACTAAGTTCATTAGAGTGACATTTTGTGAGAACATGCATTTAATCCTGAAAATTAGATTTGGTATGACCTCAAAAACTTTTCCAACATCTGACACTAGATTATTATTATTCTTTTGTTTGCTATAAGTCCCTTTTAAGATCTCATAAAGATCTTATAAATATCTTTATACTAAGTATTTTCTTGAATATGTCGTTATATAATACAATATTCTTATGGCCATATATCAACATATTTAATGCTTATAAGGCATATATAAATACTTAGATTTTATTGCTTTTGATTTCGATTAGGGACATTAATACTTATTCTTTAAGACATTTTGCATTTCTGTTTTACTCCCATATAACTCGAATAGTCTAATTTATCAACATTTGATTAGATCATAGTTTGATAATACTTTATTGAGACCCTTTAATTGCATAACATTATTTTCTTTGTGCAACCTATAACTCTAATGAAAAATTCTTAAGTTACATCCTTAATATCTATTCAAAACTTTAAACATGGTGCCATTAATCCTTTTAAAGAATCCCTAATGAAAAATTCTTTATAACTTATATATGAAGTCATTTACCGACAAATTTAACTTTATATTTCTGAACATTACTATTTTTAATTCCGTATTGTTCCAAATTTTCATTTGTACTAAAACAGGTTTAATACTTTAAGGTGATGAAGAAAATATTCAATATCGTCAGTAAGTGGTTTCATTTTTTGTATATAACATAACTTATTCACTTTCTAGAGCATATAACTATTTCTTTTGTCATGTTTTGTAGAAGAACACGACTTTATAGTTGCAATTTTGTTTACTCTAGTAAATTTGGCACTTGCGTAACATTTCTTTGAGTATTTTCTCAACAGAGAAATTATCATTAAATAACACAAAAACATCTTATTCCAAAATACCCACCGGCATACAACCAATATTATTGCAAGAAGTAATACGTCTATTTGGGTCAATTTTGGGTCATATGTATTATTTAATGTACTGCTGAGTATTTAACTGAATCATTATCTAACAACACAAGTTTTCTTATTCCAAAACACCCATGGGCTTATAGCCAATATCATCGCAAGAAGCAATGCATCCATTTGGGCTTGTTTTGGGTTTATGTGTCATTAATTGAGTCTCTTATTTGAGGTGGAGTTTGTCTAATGATAAAAGATTTATTTTTCGATATACAACCTTGATCAGATTGTGAACATGATCGGAACAAAGGTCCTAAATCATATCCTCACTAATCTTGACTTGAATTAGAATAAAAACGAGCGAAGGCCCAAGATTTTATTCTAATTCATGTCTATTTTTTCGAAAAATGATTAATAGACTTAAGATTTATTTTCCGATATATAACCTTGACCAGATTGTGAACATGGTTCGAACGAAGGTCCTGAAAACCATATTCTCACTAGTCTTGACTTAAATTAGAATAAAAAGTCGATCGAAGTCCTAGGATTTATTCTAATCCATGTCTCCCTCTTTGAAAAAAACGATTAATAGATTTTAGTAAAATCCAGAGATTATTTTCGATATGAAACCTTGACCAGATTGAGAACATGATCAGAACGAAGGTCCTAAATCATATTTTCACTGATCTTGACTCGAATTAGAATAAAAAAGGCTGAGCGAAGGCCCGGGATATATTCTAATTCATGTCTTTTTTTTAAAAATAATTTATGGACTTTATTAAAATCTCCAATCTTAAAAATCTGTATCTTTATTGTCTAAAATCTTATCTTTTATCATATCTCTCCCCAAATATAAATATATTTTCACTGATCTTTTATCTTATCTTTATTGTCTAAAATACACATATATATATTTTACCAAATATAAATTTTAAACATATTTAGTATTTACTAAAACCTTTAGAAATTACTAAATATCATTAATATAATATTTTAATCTTAATTGTGATCATTTTAGAATTTAGCAAATTTATCTTCGCTTTTATTATTATTTATACCAATTATAGATAATAGCTAAATTCTATATTAAGATAAAATAGTATTAATTTTTGTAGCCAAAATTAATTGTAATTATATATATATATATATATATATATATATATTAATTTATAATTAATTCACAACTACTCCTAATTAACAGAAAATTAATTTATGGAAAAATGGCACAATAAACCTGTTAATTCAATATTTATACCATTTTTCAGAGTCATTACGACCGCAATATAGGCCTTTGCGGTCGCAATATATCCTATCAATTCCAAATTGTTCTCTGGATTTCTAGAAAACCACAAAAATTAGTTCTATTGCGGGCGCAATGACCTGGGTTGCGGCCGCAATATTCTCTATCAGTTCAATTTTGAGCAACCAACAACCCAGAATCGATTCCTGTCAATTCAATTAATTTCTGCCCACAACAGAACTAATTTCCTACTGTCTTGTGATCGCAATGGTCTTGCTTGCGGGCGCAAGACACTTGTCAATTCTGATTTGCAAGTTTCCAAAATAGAGCACATTACCATATATTATTGCGGCCACAAGAGAGCACAATTCAAGTCAAATTTTCTCTGTTTTGGAAATAAACCATTCTGAAATTATCTGTTTCGAATCTTTGTCCAAATAATTATTCTATATATTGATAAACACAAAATTTGAATAATATCAATTTAAATTCGCATTAAAAGCGAGAAATTCGACAAAATTCAAATTTTTAGTTTAAAAATACCCAAAATAATTAATTAACAAATTCAAGAAAGCCAAAAAACAATATGCAACAATTAAATTTGATATTTTCTAGTAAATTACCAAATTCCAAACACTAACGGAGTTGGCTCTGATATCACTTGTTGGACTTAGTTTGGTGCAATTCATTTAGGGTAGGGCCAAAATACAAATCCCTAAATTATGAAAATCAATTGCAACAATTCAAATCTCCATGCTACGTGTTTGAAATAAAAATAAACTATAGCGGAAGCAATACTTACCTTCCACCCCTACGTCTCCCTTGTACATTCGTCTTTTCAACGGAGGCCCTCTAATGGCGGAAGTGCTTCAACGTGACGTGATGCGCTAGCGATTCCATCCACGTTTATCATAGTGCCTTTCTTTTTTCCAAAGTCACGAACGGAACAATGAAGTATATCTTTAATGGAATTAGATAAGTGGCTATGCACAACACATGTGCCCTATGTCGATAACCAGGATTTTTTTGTTCAACGGAACATTGTAAATGGATGGAGACCCATCGCTATTTATAGAGGCGTTAGTGTATCTTGGAAATATGCCAAATTAATTATCAAATATTCATCAAATATTTGAAATTATATTCTCTCCAATTCTTTTTCAAATTCTAATATTCATTTCTATAAATAATTCTACGAATTTGATATGATAGCTATAATATTCAATCAGAAAAGATAACGATAAATATAGGTAGTCAAAATCTGCCTTGTAATAGAGCAATGGAATTCATTGCGGCCGCAATAGACTTGGCAGGAAATCTGTCAAGTCTCTTGCAGCCACAATGAGGGCTATTGCGGCCGCAATAGATCTTCTGAAAATTCAGAAGATTATTGCCAAATCTCCCTACTCCATTGCGGCCGCAATAGACTTGCGTTTGTGCTGCTTTGCTTGGGCTTTGATCCAATTTGAGTTGGGTTTAGCCAAAACAATATTTCTGACTTTACACTAACACCAATATATAGTTTAATTAATCATAATTGGTCTATTAATAATTATAATTAATTTACTTAAATTCTATATGAATTTGTGCTCAAAATCTTAGTGAAATATGTATAATGCCACTGAATATAAGTCAATCACATTATTTGGCATATCTATATATTACTCCTCGTAATATTAGGTGACAGTGTGTGACACGTAGTAATCATATAACACACAGTCCAAACTTTATTTATTAGAATTGACGTCTCAATTCCAACAACTATTACTAAAAGTTAATCAATATTAACACTTCGTTCAGTAATTATTATACTAAGTCACTGTATATCAAGAAGTCAGTATGTAACTATTAATACTCGAGTTGATTGATGTAACCACTTCATTCAATAACAATTATCGCTGATTCGCTGAAGGTTAGTTCGAAATGTTCGAACATTCAACGCCGTCCACGTTGGGAAATCAGAAATGTGATTGTGACTGGGAGATTTGTGTTGGGGAACAATTTTCTTACTTTGTGAGCAAATTCTGTTAATAATTATAATTTATTGAATGTTCTTTAATGCACAATGTAACTACTATACTTGCCTTAATTTGTATTAACACTTCGTTTAGAAGCTCTTATAACTCATTGAATGAATGTCAGTTTGGACAGTGTCTAGTGTTAATTAAAAGGGAAAATTGATTTTTTGCCATCAAAATTACTACCACTCTTCAATATGCCACAAAAAAATTTCAAATTGGTAATTTGTCACTAATTTTCAAATGATGTTTTTTCCTTCAATAACCTTATTAAAACTTAATTAAAAAACAAATATCTTAATACCTAAACTACCCCTTGTCAGAAGCTTCCCTCCCTCTTCGACCCATTCCCTCGTGCCTGACGAGTACGCCGGAGAAAGAAGAGGAGGATAACAGCTCAATCGTCCAGCCCATCGACAACGCTAGGATCTATCCCGGTCCTATAATTCGCGATATGGTTTGATTTTTATTTCAATAGGGGTGTACATGATATGACAATGAACCGATGTTTCTGGTTTGCCCTCTCGAAGCTTTGCCCATCTCTATTCAATCTTCCTTCTTGCTCTATATCTACAATCATGAGTTCTCCTTCAAGTCAGATTACCTATACGGGTTCTTCTCATGTTTCCGCCTATACTGCAATCCGCATCAACCTTTCAGTCTCAACCAAACTAGATGGAAGCAATTTTCTCAGATGGAAATCACAAATTGAGCTAATTGTCAATCAATTTGGTCTTGCGGGATACCTTTATGGCACTTTCTTGTCACTAATTTTTCGTCAAGATCAAATCTTGCTCAAATGGTTTCTCTCCTCGTCGAAAAATCTGCGCTTGCTCAGTTTGTCAACTATCACACATCAACCGAACTCTGGCAATCGCTTCACAGTCTCTATTCTGCAACTTCCAAAGCTCAAAACTCTGCGTCAACATACCCGATAGCACTTCATGCTTCGACATGGGATAAAGACGAAACTAGTTGCTCACATGGGCCACAAAATTTTGCTATTGCGGCCAAGATTTCTCACGAACAATCCTCCTCAATAGTTTGGTTACTTCCCACTGCTCCTAATTTTCATGCGCAAGGCAGATGTGGCCTGGGTAGAGGTAAAGATGGTTCCGATCCTCCTCAACAGCTCTGCCGGCACACTGGTCGGCTTGCACCATGTACTAGTTAAGGTGTACTTTGTCAAATTAAGATAAGGTGGACTTGTCAGGCGGAGCAGCAGTACCCTTCTCCCTTCTCTTCTTTCTTCGGTAGACTAAGGCACATGGGAATGGGTCGAAGAGAGAGGGAAGTTTCTCACAAGGGATAGTTTAGGTATTAAGATATTTGTTTATTTTTAATTAAGTTTTAATAGATTAGTGGAAAAAAGACATCATTTGAAAATTAGTGGCAAATTACCAGTTTGAAGATTTTTGATGACATTTTAAAGAATTACAGTAATTTTGGTGACAAAAAACAAAAATTTCTTAATAAAAATTAATTATATTTGACTTAATTTATATTAACACTATGCTTAACAACTATTACAACTAATTGAATTAATGTCGGTTCCAAAGGACATAGGTTCAGCACTAATAATGAGTGCCAACATTCATTTGAATGCTGAACGACAAATGTTAAAATTAATAATTCACTATGTAACTATTATTACTTGAGTCAATTGATATTATCAGTTCGACTACTAACTATTACCATGCAGTCGAGTCGATAATCAAGAGTTTAGAAGTTGCAGTTTTAAGCCCCGTTGAAGTTGAAACGAAATCAGCTACTGTGCAATATGTGTAGCGCAACAAGTGTAAACCGTTAGACTTATGATTATCGACTCGACTGAATCAGCTACTGCGCAATATCTTTTTTAACTGCATCAAGATTCGTGTTCATATTAAAATCTCGAGTTTTTATCGTTGACAGTCCATCCGAATTTGACGGTCAATGCAGACCATTCTTTACATGTAGCACGGATACTGCGTTACAACAAATTCGGACTCGTCTAAAGAGCTGCTCACGCCACGTGTGCTATAACTACCAGGTCAAACCTTTTCAGTTGAGAATTTGACTGAGATATTTTTCTTAGGCACAAATTTTCAGGCTATTTTATTAAAAGTAATATGCAGTGTGGGTCAAATCGGACCCGTATCCTCTACTTTCATTTTTTATGGGTGCTCTCTGCATCTATTAATTTGAACCGTCCGATTAAATCTGAACGCTTGACTGCTAATTATATGATTCAGGGGGGCTTTTGTATTATAAAATCACATTCGTTCAAATCTAATCGGACGATCCAGATTAGTGGGGGTGTAGAGAACACCTATTTTTTCTGGGTGTAGAGATATCGTTTCAGGTCAAACCGTACTTAAAAAAGTGTTTTCCCGTCGGATGCAATATGAGCTGTCTGATCAATATCCGATTGTTCAGATTATCCCCAAACTGTTCAATTGGGAATCGGGGACGATATCGATCAGAGACTCAGAATTGAACCTTTGGCGGATTGAACCCTTGCTAATTCAGTAATTCTCCACTGAGAATTTGCAATTAGACCATTTTCTTCAAACTTTTTTTTTGATGTAAGCATTTTCTTCAAGCTAGCCCGGGGCATGGACATGGTTCTGGGAAGCTGTTCTTCTGCAGTGCAGCAGCTATGAACGGCTAAGATTTTCTACGCTGTAAACTACGAACGGTCCAAATTTGATTCAGGAGATCTAATATTATAAAATTTAGCTTGCAAGAATCTCGATGTAAATCAAAGATTGAAATTTGCTACGCGAAGATCTCATTCCCATGGTTCTGAGTCTTCAAACATTATAAAAGTCATCTACTTTTTTGGAAAAATTTTCACAGAGGGCCAGAGACACCCTAAAAATTGCACAGAGGGCCAAGGGCGCTACTATTAGTTGCGCCCCTAAGGAGATTCCTTTTTTTTTTTTTTTTTTTTTTTTTTTTTTTTTTTTCTGAAATCAAGGCATTCTACAGCTGCTTTTTCAGTTGTGGGCCCTACCATTTAGGGGCACAAGTAATAGATGCACCCTAAGTGTTACTGATGTTTTTTTATTATTAAGTTTGTATTATTTATACCATTTAATATAATAATTATTAGTTAGTACTAATATATAATTGTAGGGTATTTGTTAACATATGTATATTAATATATGTATATTTATACTATATTAAGCCAATTAATAATAATAATTTCAATATAAATTAAATTTTTAATTTTAAAATATTTGTAATTTAATACTATATGTATATTTTTAATATATGTATATTTATACTATATTTATTATTAAGCAAAATTATTATTAGTTAGTAATAATAATAATTTATAATTTATAATTTATAATTTATAATTTTAAAATATTTGTATATTAGTTAGTACTAAGAAGATGTCTTTTTCATCATTTTTTCTGAATTAACTTAGGGGCGCAACTATTACTTGCGCCCCTAAGAAGATACCTTTGTTGCAGATACGTCTGAATTTTGCACGATTTTTTTCAGATGAGGGGTCCACCTATCCTCTACAACTTAGGGGCGCAATTATTAGTTGCGCCCCTAAATGAACAAAATATATGCAGCAGCACCCTTTCTTTTCTTCTCTCTCCAAACATTATCTCAATCTTATCCCTTCTTCCCCCAACAACCCCCTTCCTCTCCACAAACCCTAAACCAAATTTTCACACTTCTCATCCCAAAATCTTACGTAAAAATGTTTATTGTTAGTTTCTACACTGGAGGATCCATCCAGAATGGTCCTCATGGTGTGCATTACTCGAAAAAAAGCTACTAGTAGTTTTACAGTGAATGTCGACATAACACTCGGTGAACTGGAGACGGAGCTGTACCGATGGATGGGGATTTCAAGTTCAACACATGCTTTAGAGATATCAGGGAGGTTCAATGCCGGATTACAGCTAACTCCTCCGATAATGTTCTATACTGAGTTACAACTGTCGAGTAATGATACTTGGAGACTTATGGTGAACCATTAGGTTCATCCTGGTACTGTTGCAATGATTGAGTTGTACGTTGAGCCAAAAGTGCTTCGATATACAATAAATCAAGGTTATCCGAGTGGCAGTCGAGGTCATGAGACCCTAAACCATGGTTGTGCAAGCGGTAGTCGAGCTCATGAAACCCTAAATCATGGTTGTGCAAGTGGTAGTCGTGCTTACGAAACTCCAAATGAGTATGTTGAGGCAATAGCTTGTAGAATGCCAGATGCATATCTTCGTACCAATTGTTATGAACCAAATGCAACCTCAAATAGAAATCAATCGGTTCTAGAGGTAGAAGAGGATTTTGAGGATTTCGAATTTATTGTTGGGTTGGATGAAATTAACCCGGCGGAACGGGTTGAGATATTAGTAAACCAAGATGCAAACCAATTGGAAATACGTGTGGTAATGATGCTTTCATGAATATGGATTTTACACCTTTCGAAGATCCTAATTACAATTATGAAGAAGAGACTTCTCTGACCATGACAACATGGCCATTATGGGATCGAATCGATTCTCATCCAATAGCTTCGTGGAATAATATTAATGCAATCGTCGAGATAATTGGTGATGACAATTACTTTGACGACGAAGGGTATGCCACAGAAGATGGTTTGACAGTGGGACAATATTTTCGATCAAAGGATCATCTCAAATGGGTTGTGCATGATTTTCATATCAAATCGAACTGCACGTTTAAGAAGAGAAAGTCCAATAAAAGCATGTATACAATCGAGTGCACCGACCAAAATTGCACTTGTCAAAAACCGCAACTAACAGGTATCCCTTGTTTTCATATCGTAGCATGTTGTGCTCAAGGGGGCATAAGTAGCAATGTGTGCGTAGCTCCTGTTTATCGTGTTCAAGAGTTGATGGTAACATGAACGCCAGAATTTGAGCTATTCGGCAATTCTGACACATGGCCTGAAATTCCACGACCAAAGCTAGTGCCGGACCTGACAAGGTATGCTGTTAAGAAGAGGAGACGTCAACATATAAGGATTATAAATGAAATGAATGAAGAGAATACACATCGACAAGCATACACTTGTGGGCGATGCAAACAAACGGGACACAACAGGCGCACTTGCACTGCACCCCCAAACAACGAAGGTAATACTAGTATTATTTATTTCACAAAACAACATTGGTTTCAATTGCACTTGCACTGCCCTCTGTGCAAT
Organism: Eleocharis quinqueflora; assembly: GCA_964058865.1. Taxonomy (NCBI): domain Eukaryota; kingdom Viridiplantae; phylum Streptophyta; class Magnoliopsida; order Poales; family Cyperaceae; genus Eleocharis; species Eleocharis quinqueflora. Next base: position 61,999 of record CAXKVX010001094.1, read on the forward strand.
TTTTTGGGTGTCTCTGATCCTATCTACTGAAATTATTTGCTGCTTGGGCCTATGTGAAAATTTTCCACTTTTTAGCCCCAACGGTCGGCTCCGCCGTTTTCGAGGCACCTTTGAATTTAACTCTTTCTCTATCGCCATCTATTTCCACTCTTTCTCTATTTACCAAGAAACTGTTAGAGTCTCAATATCTATTCCCTCTCCCCACAACACACAAACACGGACACTATCCTTCATCAATCAATGGCGAAAAATAGAACAGTTGCATACGAGGAATCACGACGGAGAACTATTGAAGAGAACAAGAAGAAAATTGAAGCTCTAAACCTTCATCATCTCTCATATGCAATTCAGAAGGCTCAACCTCCCAAAACCCCACCTCTGGTAATTACTCTCCTTCCACTCCATTTTTATTTTATTTTCCTGTATTTCACTTCTCATAATTTTTCGGTGCTGAAACTTTATTGTTCTTCCTTTGTTTTAACTTGATAAACTTATCTATATGTCCCTCTAGCTCTGAAAGGGAAAAATGGCTCTCAAAATATTTTCCCTCATTTTTAATCATCAATACCATGGAGGAATGTAGGGCTGATTCAGACATTATTTGCTTTTTTGTGATGAAAATGGAAGGGAGAGAGAGTCATCAAATTATTAGTTCCTTCAATTTTTTTATGTATGGGGATATCCATTACATATTCAGGTTATATAAGTTAGGACACGCATTGTCTGGCCGACTTATCCAGTTAGTAACTTAGTATCCATGATTCCATGGTTCTTTGGCTTATTTCAGATTAAAAAGAGGCCTAAAGTTGACGTGGCAGTGACACCAACAAGGAGATCCCCTCGTCTTACTAACTTACAAGAGATGAAATCTCTCGATGTATCTACATCAAAAAAGAAATCTCTTGATGTATGCATTTCCCTTGTTGCTTTAATTATTTCTTCTGTTCAGTACAATTCTTAGTCTGACCATCTCAAAACAACATTTTACTGGTCTCCTGATTTTTTCAGGATTATTATACCACATAATTTATTCTAGAATTTTGCAGAGTGTAGTACCACTGTCCACTTTGTTGATCTAAGGCAGTCTCAATTCTCAAACGGTTTAGTGTATGTACAAAATTTCTCTAATTTTAGTAACCTTAGGAAACCTGAAAATTCCAACTTTTGCCCAAATCTGAACCACTTGTACCTCTACCAAACTATTAAAGTTTGGCACTGCATGGGAAGTAGGATGAAGGATACCTGTTTTCAACTGAAAATTTGGTAGAAATAAGTGGTACTAATTCGTGCATAATTTGGTTTTCAAATATCAATTATTTTAGAAGTTGGGTTTCCCACGTAAAAAAAACCCGAGGAAAATTTTGTAAAAACAATCCTTCAATCATTCTTGAATACCTTAGTGACACCAATTTCTGATACTCTAAATGGTACTTTATTGTAGAAACTGTAGATGCGTCTCTATGCTGTTCTCTGATGTCTAGGAACTGGAATTTTTACTCTTGACTGAAAGTTGGCGCATACATATAGAAACCTTAGATCAATATTTTGAAAATACTTGAGACTTCTTGAATGACTATATGGTTTGGGACTTACAAAGTTCTGGTTTGATGACTAAATGGACATGAATTAACAAACAGCTTCTGAATATTTGTTGGTACCCTTTCTAACTAAAGAAGTGATTTTCAGTTTGAACAGGTTTCTCAGGAGATTTTTGAAACAACACCAAGAAGGTTCCTGATTGCATCTTTAATTCAAATCTCAAAGAGTTAAAATGTTAATCTTCATGTATGGAGCAAATAACATCTTTCTTCCTCCTATGTTTTAGGACTATACAAGTAAGTTCAGATAGGTCATATCTAATTAACCGGCCTAATATTTCCCACGAAGTAAGGGAATGTGCTCTAAGGAAAGCTGAAGAGATTGAGTCACAGCTGGACCCCAAGTTCCCCAGCTTCGTCAGATCAATGCTTCACTCGCATGTCACTGCAGTGTTTTGGTTTGTATGTATTCACAAATTGAAGTTTGAATTTGAACTAAAGCCTTATCCTCCCAATGATTTAGATTTCAGTCAATATGGTATCATAAATAATGAATTTTTTTAATTAGCTATGTACACCTGTGATCCAGTGGTATGCCCAAGTAGTATTATACTGTACAACATATATATATCAAGTCCATGGCCTTTTTCCGTCCCATCCCCCACTTTTTTTTCTCGTTTCATTGGGTCAAATGGTCATGTCTCTTGAGAGTTGAGATGCATATTGATAAGAACTGACTGATGTGGCATAGCTACAAGTCTACAACGATCAAATAAATTTAATCATTCATACAATAATCTTCAGGGCATGCAAAAGCAATTCTGCACAAGTTACCTGCCAAAATATGATTGCACGGTGACTCTAGTTGATGAAAAATGAGATGAATTTGATACCAAGTACTTGGCGCAGAGAACTGCTTTAAGCGGTGGGTGGCAGGGATTGCAGTGGCACACAAACTAATAGATGGTGATGCATGTGTTTTTCAACTGATCAAGCCCACCACATTGAAGGTAATGTATTTTGTCTAAGTTTACAATTGACCAGTAAGTCATCACAATCTTCTAGAGAAACATGTTTCAAACTTTCTTTTTAAGTTTATAAAAGTGAGTTTCTTTTGCAAAGAAATGGAAGCCTGGGGATCTCTACTACTTTCTTGCATTGATGATTGCATAATTTTGATTATGTTGTTCTTGCTCATTGTTTTTCTCCTCTATTTCTTTCAGGTTTATATAATTAGAGCTATTGACGTAGAATAGTAGAAGTATTCTAAATTAAATTGAAAAAGAAATTGCTGTTCTGGTATGACTTCTAATATCTGGTTTCCCTGAAAGCAGAGTACAACTTTTGTTTTTCTTTCTTGTTTCCTTTTACCCCTTTCTTTTTTTTTTCTAATTTTTTAGGCCTAGGGGGTTTTAACATGTTTTGGCGTACTTGTTTGTAATTTTTGGATACCAGATCCAATGCAAACTCTATTTATTAAGCAATATAAAGTTCAGGACTCTGAAGCTATCATTAGACATTCTAATATATTCACAGATAATAGACAATAACATCATGTAAGACATAATATCATCTATCGTTTACAAAGAAATCATTTTCATAATTTCTGATTTGCAGAGAAAGTCAGTACAGTTGCACTTCCAATCTGAACATCCTCTATGACTCCAAATTATTTCCAGTTGTCCTGATATACAAATAAATTATGTCGTCATTTTTCACATTGACAACTAACATACATATACACAAATTAGGTTGGAAAAATTGCTTACTGCATGTTAAGTTCAGATTTATTTTTCAAGCTATCTGGAATTTTGCCAGAAAGGTTGTTGTTTTGTAGGAACCTGTAATTAAAGCGAAAAGGTTTTGTAAGTGAAACAAGGTAGCATTATAAAGTTCATGTCACTGGTGCAAACTCTTCTGAACTGAACTTTCTTATGATAGAAGTACTCACAACTCCTTCAGATTTTCAAGCCCACCAAGAGATGAAGGGATAGATCCGCTGAATTGGTTATTATCCAAGTGCCTTTACATCAATAAAAAATAAGTTAATTGCTTGTTACTCTCTGTCGGTGTCTTCATGGTCATTATGATTGCTGTTTTTGTTATCTTATTTGTTTCGCGTTTGCAAAAGTACGACAGAAATAGAAAGGGACAGTGCTTACAATGTTGCCAAGTTCTTTAGATTGCTCATGTCTGGGATAGGACCGGAGAGGTTGTTTCCACTAAGCTGACTATGATAGTAGAGATGAAATAAGTTATAAACCAATGCCCAAAATTAATAGCCATATTTTAATATATTTGAATCTGCATACATGTTTTGGAGAGCTGTCAGGTTGGAAATTAAGCTAGGCAGAGATCCTGAGAGACCAGCATTTGTTAAATTCCTGCCAGAAACCAGCGAACTTAGTTGTTCAAGTCTAGTTGAATTGCGTACAGAATTCAGATGAAAACAAAGCTTAGATACACAACCTAAACTTACAATGACTCAACTCTATCATTCGTAGAACAAATCACACCTGTCCATGAATTACCACTCGGTGAACATGGGTCCCCACTCCAGTCTGATGGGGGGTTCTTCAGACTCCTTGCAAATTCTTCCATTGCAATCACTGCAGAGACAAAAGCCTAAACCGATTTCATCAAACAAAATAACAATTCATACGACAGATTTATGAGCAGAAGAAACCAGCAAATACATAGGAGACCAACTACCATCTCTAGTGGCAGTTCGTCGACCGAGCGGTACAATCTGAAGCATCTCACCAGCATTGATCACTGGTCCCACAGGAGAATTTGCATCAGGCGTGAGTGCAATTTGTGTCTGTCCCGACAGCTGAAGCTGAGTTGCATAAATCATCACACCATCAGTGGACACATTTAATCCCTTGTAAAACTCCTTGCCATTTATGGATATGTCAAGCACGCGCCAGCTCCAGGGGCTCGGTGTGCGGTTGTCTTGGAAATAGAGAGCCACATAATAGCTGCCATTTGGGAGAAATGCTGGTGGCCATTCGACTGTCAGTTGTTTCCCTCGACTGGTTGTAATGGCACTGCTCAGTACTACCTCTGGTGGAAAGTTCCAGAAATTGCCTGATGATATGTTGGCGTGACACTCAGTTGTCGGGTTGTCGTCGGTGAAAGGAGCCCAATATCGGTTGTATGGATCATCTGGATAGCTGTTTCAATTTCAGTTAAACAGTTTTGTTTGAAGCTTCTAAGTAGTTACTGCTTCTGGATTTGAGGTATCAGAAAGCTAGTTTTATTGAATTTTGTTGAATGCATGTAAAATTGTAAATATTGATCTTCTTCTTTTTATGAGACTAGGCCCATTAGAACTTAGAAGTATATTTTGGGATAAATAAAAAAGAGAAAATTCTGTTGATGCCAATATAAACAATTATCAATTCGAGAAAAACTAAACCAAAGGGATATTATGACTGCATCTTCTCAGTACCTGATAATTGCGCCATCCTGACCAAATCGGTGGCGAGCAACTGTTGTCAGCGCATAGGACTTGAAATCTGTCAAGTTATAAAGCGAATCATCCAAATTCACCAATTCAAGAGCAGAGATAAATGGGCTCGAGACGGTTGCACTATTCCTTGCCAAGCAAACACTAAGTGTCTTTGAATGAGCCTCCACAATAATCTCATAGTAGGTCGACAAACCTTTTGCAAAATCTGCAGTTGTGTTAACTGTGCTCCATCTGGTACCCTCAATTATTTGATCAAATATTGGCGGTTCCTGACCACCGTCAAACCCACCATAGTAGTATGTGGTGCGGATCAAATACCTGCCTCCTTTGATGACTGGGATAGAGTAACAATATTTCCTGGCTAACGTGTCAGGGAAGTACCTCACGGTTGATAGTATTGGTATAAGCCCAGTTGCATTGACGCGAGCGACATTCCCACTCTTGATGAACCCTTCATCTCGGATCCATTTTATATTTCCTGTTGTCTCCTCCTCTGTTGAGCCACAATTGATGTAATAACCTATTCATGGAAGCCAAAAAAAGGAAAAAAAAATATATACTTAAATACTGGTTAAGGAAAAAAAAAGGGAAAATCAGTGGTTAATTGCAATCACCAAACCTAATTAAATAATGGAGAGGGTTCATAAGGAAGGATTTGGTACCTCTAGGAAGAGGAAGTGCTATGGAGAAAGAGCTATAATTAATGGAGAGAAACCATAGAAGAAGAGAAAATGAAAGAGGAGGCATTGCTCATGGACCAAAATTAAGGTGGTGAAAAAAACCAAAGAGAAGCAACCCTTTGGTTTTACCTTCCTTTGCACGGAGGTTCCATTTGCAAATTAACACAGTTAGTTGTTGTATGTTTAAAAATAGAATGAGAGAAATGGTCAAAGCTGTTACAACCTGGATCAGATTAAAATTACTTGCACCCCACATATCTTTAACTGTTAACAAAAATCACAAATAAAGCTTCGTTTCTCGATTTTTCTTTCTCATAATTAACTCAAATTTCGATTATGTTAAATCCTAACGCTAAAACGTTTGATGTAATCACTTCAATTTGATCAAGCGGTTTTATTTATCAACAGAAAATAAAAGTTTAATGCCGATGTTTGTGTATATTAAATATCTGGAGATTTATGAACACAAATATATATCAGTTTCGAGTCAAATAAAAACATGACACTATTTCTTGCCGAATGAGTTTAAATAAATAAAAAGTTTGATCCAAAAATAAATATAACTAGTAAATGATTCACATATTTTCCTCAAGCAAGCCCGTGATTCTTGTATAAGCGAGGGAAACATTTGGGTTTCTCAAGAGAGTGAGCAGACACAAGCCCAAACAAGCCCAAATAAGCCCAAAATTATAGCAGATTCGGATCCCTTCATTTATGAGTCTAGATTGTTAATGAACAATGATACTCGTTAATCTGGTAATATCCTTATTTTAATCGATCATATAAGCGTTAATAAGTAATGAGTTTTTTTTTCGGAAAATTTATTTATGCAGTAATTTGAACTTGATTTTTTTTTCTGATTCACTTAAAGATGAGGTATTTTTGTTTATTTATTACTGTAAAATTAATGGTGTTAACTGTTAAGTTGGTATGTAGATTGTCGCACTATAGAAGTTCCAAAGAAAAAAATATGAAAAGGAAAAGTCTTGAGAGATTGCTTGTATTTTTTTAGTTCTGTAAAAAATAATTCTCATAGTTTAAAAGTGTAGAAAAATATCATAGTATTACCTATAGTCCCCACCACACACACACACACACAAAATACACAAATACACACAAAAACATCACATGCGCATTTATAATTTTATGTGGGGGCAGAGATCTCACTTGATCCACCATGTTTTCCTAAGTGCACTGAATCAAGGTATTAATTATAAATTTATAATCATGTTTAAATACTTGGATAGTTGCATGGTTGCATCCAAGTTTGCCAGCTAAAATGAAATATTATTGTACTGATTTTTGTATGTTAGTAGTACTGACTAATAATGGATGTTTGGATTAGCCTGAATTGAATTATATTTGGGGAAAAAAAGGAAGAACAAGATGTGCTAATTAACTAGAAGTGTATATCAATTTAGATAGACTAATCTATATCCGACCAATCTGTTAACTTGATGTATTTATTGGGGCCTAGTATGATTTGAAATCCCTAATCCTTAATAGGATGATGGGATCCAATCCAATCCCTTCGACTTATGCCCGGTAAGGATTGCATCGAAGAGTCAAGTTCTACTTAGTGTAATAGTGAGATACAAAATTTTCACTAAAGAGATATGAGGTTCAAGTTTCGTTAGAAGCTAGTTTTAGGAGAGTTTCAGTTTATTTTTTATTTCGTCTGTTAGTGTGTGTTGTGAGTGTCATCTCTCATCATGTAAAATATATTTAATGACAATAGCTAATGTGAGTACATGATGAGAGATGATACCTTTAATTTTAACCGCTACATATTTGTAAAAGAGGTAGAACGCATTGGTTAATTAAGCCACTAAATCTGATTTTAAGTTTTACAATTAATTTTTGGAAGTTAATTATCATAGTTTGTCATCATACTATTAGTTTTATTTCAAAACATTTAACTTTGTTGACCAATTGATGATATAAGACAAATATTTGGTTGCTTAAAATATTAAATTTCCTGGATACAATCATTAATTAGACGCCACATGAAAAAAGCAAAAGAAATAATGGACATCTGACTATGACTAAAAGTATATGGTTAAGCTTTTAATTAAGCACCGATTTATTAGCTTTGTTCAAATTCAACGGTATATTGAGTCGGAATGCGGTTGGATATATTAGATATTTTAAATCATCTGAACTGTTTAATTCATCGAGATTAGTGAAAAATACTTCATTTTAACTTTTGTGCATTTCTTAAGAAATTACTTTTCATCAATTTTGATAAATTGAACAATTCAGATAAGTCGGAATACTCAGTGTACTCATCTTTTAAAATATCATTTTTTTTTGTCTTTTTGTACAAATAAAAATAAGCGACAAAGAATGCACATCCAAGTGACATGCCACCAAACTGATATCTTCTATATTTCATTTCATTTGTTTGGCGTACACAATTGATTAAACTTGGATTAGACCTACATGTTTTCCTCGTCCGATTACAATGGACCCCTTCCAAGAAATTAAATTCGTAGTAGAATGAAAATAAGTATTAAAAAAAAACAAAAGAGAAAAATATTTTTTTCTCAAACTAATATTAAAAAAACAAAAATATTTCTTAAATTTTCTTAAGAAGAAAATCAAGCTAGTTCCTAACTTTTCTATTTTAACAAATTGGTATTTAAAAAAAAATACTTAATTGATTCTTTGACTTTAAAGCTCGGGAGGAGGTATATATATTTTTAAAATTAATTTAGTCATAGGTATATTCTTTTACAAACTTTTATTAAAAAAAAACATAGTTTCAAAGGTTTAGGAACTGATTTGCTTTCTGTTAATAAAGTTTAAGGATTCTTTTGTTCTTTTTTGTCCAAGAATTAAATTGATGCAAATGAAATTTCAAAAGTTAATTTTTTTTTTCTTTTGGCATAAAATTGAAGGCTAATTATTCCAATAATAAACGGAATAAGAGTTCCTCAATTTCAACGGCTGGTTTTACGGTATAGAAAAAATCCAACGGCTGGCCTCTTCATAAAATGCCAAATAGAGCCCAAGAATTCTCCATATAACAAAAATATATAACCTTATTTTTGGTGACAATGATTTGTTACTTGGATTCTCATATGACATATCATTAATCTCATACTTAATATATAAATCAACTGTCACATTGATGACTACTTGAAATAATATATATTCGTGCAAAAATATCCGGTTGGCAAGTTGTGTTAGCAGAACGTAGTCAAGTTGATCGCCTCTTGTAGGATTGATCTTCATTGAAATGAAATTTGTTGGTCTTGATTTGAAAGATAATATTCGTTTATTTCTTTCTTTTCATATGCATCATAGCGTTGTCAACATTATTTATGCATGTATAGATGCATTGTATACTATTATATATGATGATCAATAAAAGATTTGTGTTTACAATCATTATTCAGGTTCTATAATCGAACATCCTTATCTAATAACTATAAAAAATTGACCCCCAACCCGTCTATATACGAAATTAAAATGTGAAGTTAAAAAATTACATCAGATAAACAAAAAAGAAAAATCAAATTTAAACCTCCTTTTATCATATATCCTTTCTCGGATCGGTAACATTGATCTGCCAATGCTCATCGGTAAATCCGATTTTTCCTGCCATTTTACGATCCCATAATAGTTCAATCTTTCGCCTCTCCGAAAGGCGACAATGAAACTGCAAGCTCTCGTCCATCTCATCGTGTAATTGCCACCATCTCTGGTTTGCTACATCACTCGCGTACACCCTCTGATCTCCTATGTCCCAGTTGCAGTCATAATCCCTGTAACACACCCATGGTTTTAGTCCGAGGTAGTGTATCGAGTACAATTTCGGGGGTTCTAGTGTAAACAAGTGCTCCTTCATCATCCTCTCTCCCGTGGTATTCGCCCAAAAGTTCTTCAGGTAGTTTACTCGTCTTGGCATCCGATGCCACCAAACGAATAATTCATTTAGGAATCCTTGGTCCCCACCATTGTAGGAGACGACATCCTTACGGTGGCGCATTAGGATTTTGAATGTGCAATTGGACGGCTCAATGATCATAACACCCGAGTTAAAAATCGAACCGTCATTTCCAACTGCAGACATCTGGGGGAAGCTAAACAAAATATCAAGGCTACGTAGTACTATCACGTCAGAATCAACAAAAATTATTTTGTCATAATCGGTTAGCTGCCAGAGGCGAAATTTGCTGTAGTTGTACTCATTATATGTTCCAGGTTCAGCACGGGGGTTTCGAATCCGTTTTATTAGACGGAGGGTCCAGCCGGCAGCAGCAAGGACATCTAATTTGTCTCGAGGGATTGACTTGTCATGGAGGAGGAGGAGGTCGCGGGTGGTACCAGCACGTCGGATGCTATGTGCCAGAGTGATGGCACCGCATAAATAAGTTACTGATGAATGAAGTACTGTGGCATAGGCCTCCCGATGGGCTAGAGCATAAGGGGTTGATAATTTGGAGGTGTTGAATTCATTGTTGACACCTGAAAAAGGCAATTGAATTTTTTTAAAAACAAATATATATTTTAATCATTTTTTAATAGTTAAATTAATGGATGGATATGTTTTGTAATTTTGGCAAAATATTTGTCCAATTTTTAATGATCTACTTAGGCTACAAGTGTTTTGTAACTTTTGTTTAAGTCTTGACAACCTCTTTTATTCAATTGTGATAACAATAACAGTCACTACAACAATAGAAAGGGGATTTAACAATCCTCATAAAACAACGATTATTGAAGAAATTGATAAATATCGTTGGCGGATGTGCAAAAAATTCTCTGAGGATAAGGCAACAATTATTTTAAATAATCGATGACGAAGATGGAGCTATGACAATGATTATTTAAAATAACTGTTGTCTTTGCTCATAATTTTTTAAACAAAAAGACTAAAACAACATTTGTTTAAAATAACAGTTGGCATAGCTCCACTTACGCCAACAAATATTTCAAATAACCATTAACTTATCTTCAAAGAACTATTTTTTTGTTTCAAGCACCCACAAATTATCCATGTTTGTTCAAATGGATCAATAACATCTTTTTGACAAATTTTATTCGTTTTAAATGTTATTTTTGACAAAACAAGCACAAAATAACGTTTGATCTTTAAAATGACGTAAATGTTGACTCGTAACTCCAATTCGCTATTATGAGCACTTTTCGGAAACGAAAAGGCACGACGTACAAGTTTTAAAGGCTAATTTGATCATGCATTTATTGCTTCGTGACCCCACGATTGTAAGTTATTAGTGAGTACGACTGCAAGAAAAATTCTTTGTTCGTAATTTATTCTTGTTCGATTCGATAAAAGTTCAAAATTAATTTGTTTTATTTTAGATTAAAATTAATTTCAAATCAAATCAATTCGATTTGAATCAATATCAAATCAAACTCAAACTGGATTGAGCTCGCTCGAATGCTATTCACAAACTATTATAATTTGAATCTTGAGAATTTTGGGACCATAAAAATACGATTATGGGATAGTTGGTCAATTTATATTCAATATCAGCATCATCATCTTCATTCAGATCATCTAATTGGCTCACACTTACTATTGCCATTGTTAGTATCCTATTTTTCACCATGTTCTATGACATCTTCAATTATATAATACCTCTTTTCTTCGGCATCTACTTCTAATACTTCAAGATCGTCTAAGATGCTGCAAGATAAATTCGTAGTTTGTAGTTCGTTCACATTCGATTTGAAAAACATCCAATTTAGTTTGTCCGATTTCAGTTCGAAATCAATTTCAAATCAAATCAGTTCGATTCAAATAAGTATCAATTCAAACTCAAACTGTGAAGAGTTCATTCGAATGTTATTCTATTTCAAATCAAACTAGTCCAAAATAAATTTCAAATCAAACTCAAATACAAGCTAATTCGTTCGTGTTAGATTCGTTTGCAGTAATATCAATTAGACAATCATTACTGAATTTTCAAAAGAATTGGCAAGATTAAAAATGAGTAAAAGTTACTTTGATGTGTATCATTAATTGAACATCAATCATATAGATTTTGAATATAAAAATGACTTGAGATCAGATTTATTTGAATAAGTGAGATGTTGGCAGCTCTCCTACTAATATCTGAAGTACCCAACAAGCCTTGGGTGTTTACCAACCAAACTAACAGTGTTATTTGTGTATTAAGTATGTATCAAAATGAAATTAATTAGGTTATAATGTTTGGTGAGTGCATATGAATTAATATATTGCATTTTTTTCCTATCTACCTGGGACAACTTTTTTCCTTTTTGCTTTGCTTGGCCACTTCTTTGCAATTATAACAATTTCTAATATCTTCTTGATTTGCAAGAAAAATCCTCTTGTGGCCTTATTTGATTGATAACTTAATTAGTACGAACACAAACGTGCCGAATATTTATCATTCATATGAAATCTGGGGGCTTCACCCCCATTTTTTCCTCAAAAAAAAAATATTTATCATTCATTACGGAAATCATTTTTCCTTCTTGAAGGAATAAGCTTACGCAATGTTTAACATGAAATAGAAGTAAAGAATTCTTAAAGCAATTGCAATCTTCTTGGACAAGTATACATCTTTTTTTAGTTACAACAAAAATTTATATTTTTGTACCCACGCTATAAAAAATTAATTAGTGCATGCGCTTTAGTTAAGGTACGTACCCATGGAATCGAACTTCGAGTAATACAAAATCCTTTTCTGTCTTTTACGATACTATACTTATTCTTTTACGATTCTATACTTTTTCACTGACAATTTCATGCATGTTTGAAAGTGGCAAATATTTTCAAGTGATGATCTCCTTCTACTTTTGCTGTAACTAATAAAGATCATTAATAGACAGTTGTGCATTCAAGAGGAACTGTTGCGCTCCAACCGAAAGAACGTTACAAATTAAGATGATGGATTAGGTGCAAAGTTCTTTTCAAAGAAATACATGTGATTAATATATAATACTATTTCAAGCATCACAAAATCTGGAGAATACGAACTCTTCATCTTTCTCCTTTAGTTATCTTCTATAGTTACAACTTATCTTGCACTTGCAACTTCTGGTTAGCGTGGTTTGAACCGCATCTTTTATCTTTAAAAACTAATTTCGCATTTTGGGTTTCCCACAAGGCCACTACCATAGTATAATAACCAACAATTTCCTAAAATGTCCATAAAATATGTGTGTGTGTGTGTTTGCATATACAGCTAGAGCACACACTTCAGATAGCTGTTATTAGTTATTACTGTTTCATTTGTATTTGATTGATTAAGGTATATTTTCGTCAAATATTTTCATAAAATTCATTTTACTGTTAAAATTGTCCTGCAAAGATTATTGCACAAGTTTTGTAGATTGACCGCTGAAACTTTGGATGAGAAAAACTAACCAAAATTTATACTTTTTTATGTAAGGGGTTCTCCAAAACTCCAGCATTTATTATCTAAGACCTCTTAATGAAATTCTCATCTTTGTGCTGACAAAGACTTCAATTCATCATTTTTATTGAAGTAATTCTAGTTAGCTACGAAGTCATTTGCAAAATTTCCATAATATAGATCAAATAACATTAAAATTTAACCTTACCTTCATCCCATAGAGGAAAGGCCAAGTTGCATGAACCCAAAGGCAATCTCAACATCTCTTCGAGTATCACGACATTCGCCTCATACATCCACCACTCTCCCTCGCTCTTCACCAAGTCATCACATCGGAAAATATCCATCATTGGTTCACATTTGCTCAAAAATATCACTTTCACTGTCCCATTTTGGTTCATTTTACCCTTTCTTGCTGCTATTTTAGCTGACACCAGATGCGCCTGAAGTCGAAACACATCTCGGTTCCAACCTTCCTCCGGTGCCTTGCATGGCAACCTAGCTACTACAACATCTACTTCACCATATAGAGTAACATCTGGCATCGGTACCTCTGGGCAAGTCGGACCCTCGTTATCCTCCTCTTCGTCAATCCACTCGGGGAACAAATCCTTCCATTCAAGCTTGGTTGAAACCCGCTCGAATTGTATTGTTGTCACCTGACTTTTTATGCCCCAGTCTCTTAGATCCTCTTCTTCCATGTTGACAAGGCCAACTTTTACATTATCCTTCATGAAGTCAAGGAAACTAGGGGCGTTCTCTTTTACCATCCTCTTCTCGGACGTTACTTTGTTTGGAAATATTCTGGCCACCTACAAAGTATTTCGACATAAGTAAGGCAAGGAAGGTTGTCAGCAATTTTGAGAAAACAAAGTTTTTATATACACATTTTAAAACAATATTTAGAATTGTGAAATTCTAGGATGACAGTTAATTAAGAATTTAAGATATCATGGTTTAAATCTCTATGAGCAAAAGATAATGAAGTATATAAGATTTTCAAGTGATCATAAAAACATTAATAAAAGTTTGGATTACCAAGAAATTAACATGTGCAGTTTCATAATATAACAACAAAACAAAGCTTTGTACCATATCACACTAACATTCTGTATTCAAGATATTGAAACAGACACATGCACAGATTAAGAGCTAGTATATTATAACAAGTCTTATTAACTAAACAAATTAATAGGGTACTCACCTTACCTTCCTTAAGTGACAATCATGAAAAGTGCACCGAACAAGTGATGTTGTCGTCGTGTTATTGTTATTATCAAATAAAAAAGATGGTCGGAGAAGAAGCACTAGGTAAGAGACCAATAACAAGGCCAGAAAGGCAATGTTGATCTTTATAACTAAGCTTCTAGACGCAGTAGCCTTTAACATTTCCCCTGTTACACCCATCATAATTGTTTTAAAGAGAGAGATAGAGAGAGAGAGAGGCCTTTGCCTATGAGGAAACCTCCAAACTGTGAGAGTGCTGGTTGTACATATGTATATTTATATTGGTTACATATATAAGTACGTGAAATGATCAACTTCCAATCTTTGGCTATTTAATGCTGATGGTTACTTGGAGCTGTGAAAGACAAGCTTTGGTTTTTGTTTGTTTGATTGTGATATAAGCTTTGGGGCTGCAGCAGTGGTTGGGATGTATAAGGGAGTAGGCTGTATGAAAGGAGAGAGACTACCAAGAAAGAGGTCCACCGTGTCAATTTCTCGCGATTTAGTTGTACAACTGGGAACTTAATTACCCTCTCCAATTCAGAACTCAACGGAGTACACAAGTGTGATTAGGGTTGCTAATTGGAGGTAAATTTTCATAAAGGATCTATTATTGGGCCATAGTACATGTAATAGTCTAACATTTTTAAATTTTTTTTACAAATGACCAAAAAAGCTGCTGTTAATAGCATCTCTAATTTTCATTCATTTTTTATTATTTTTCTCAGTTTTTCATCTTATTCTGAGCCCACTTCACTGCTTAAATATCGTCCATTATTTTTTTTAATAATAATGAAATTTAATAGTAATAATAATAAAAATAATAATAATAATGATAATAACAATATTTGTTTCATACATAATGAGAAAATATAAATAGTCTAGTGGCTGAGGTGCAATGACTTAGGGTGCTTGGTTTGAAATTACTTGGGTTCGAACCCTGCTAGATCAATTATTTTGCCCATATTATTAGAGCGTCATTGTTATTCGCGCCCCTAGGTGGGTAAATTGTTTCTGGAAGAACCCGAGAGCTCTCACTTTTAATACTAGAGGCACTACTATTAATAGCGCCAATAAATTTTCTTTCCTTTTTTTTGCCTCTGCATTAATTATCTGCATAACTTCCTAACGTAACGACTTGGACCCACATTTTAGTGAGATAAATTATTTGGGGGCGGCTATTAACACTCGCACCCCTAAGTTATGTGACAATTGAATGCCAGCATGCACATTTATTGTCTGCCAAACTAAATGCCTTGGACCCGCAATTCGATGATATCAACTATTTAGGGGCGTTGTTAACATTAGCACCCCTAAGTTTTCGAATGATTTAATGTTTCCTGCCAATCAATTTCTTCCTCTTCTCTCTTTCCACTTTCTTCCTTCTCATCTTCTATCCTTTCTGCCACATTTTTCACCCCTAAGTCCTCAAAACCTAAACCCTAAATTCACTTTTTCTAAAAAAACTTCTAAAAACATGCTATTTATTAGTTTCTTTACCGGAGGTACTATCCAACATGGTTCGTGTGGTGTTCAATACTCTAGAAAGACTGCGAGTAATTTCTCGGTGCATGACAACATCACTCTTAATGAATTAAAGACAGAGCTCTATCAATGCATGGGTATTTCGAGCGCAACACATGATTTAGAGATCTCGACAAGGTTCAATGTGGGATATAACTCACTCTCCCGATAATGTTCTATTCCGAGTTATAAATTTTCACTAATGATACATGGAGGTTAGTGGTTACCAATTCGGTGTTATCGGGAAGATTGTCTATGGTTCAATTATTTGTTGATCCAGTAGTCTGTTTTAATGTACCAAATTGCGATTTTGCGTGTAGTAGCCGCACACATGAATTTGATCCAATACCCGATGATCGAACTTTTGCACTACTCTTATGAACTAACTTCAATCTCAAATAGAAATTTTTCGGCCTAGTTGGAAGATGATATTGAAAATTTTGAAATTGGGTTGGATGATATTAATTCGGAGGAACATGTCGAGGTTTTAGTAATTGAAGATCCAACCCCAATTGGTAACACATGTGGTGATGATGCCTTCATGGATATGGATTTCACATCGTATGAAGATTCTAATTATAATGAGGATAATGAGCTTCCTTTAAGAATGACAACATGGCCATTTAGGAATAGATCAGATTCACATCCGGTTGGTTCATGGAACGATATAAATGTTATCGTGGAAATTATTGGTGATGAAAATTACTTTGACGAGTATATATATGTCACGGATGATGGCGTGACAATGGGACAGTTTTTTCATATCAAAGATTATCCCAAATTGGTCGTGCATGATTTTCATATCAACGCGAATCACTCTTTTCATGTGAAAAAGTCAAATATGAATGTGTATATGGTTGAGTGCCTCGATCAAGAATGTCATTGGAGATTATATGTCACGAGGGAGCTAAGTGATGATGCAAAGGCATGGTTCCCATGAGTGTGTTATGTCGGGAGATAGACTGAAGCATCTTCACTTAAATTTTGCATTTATGGCTTATAATCTGAGGGAATGTCAAAGGCAACGTGCAATTCACAATAAAGGATATCAATGTTGCAATCAAACAAAGATATAGTTTCAAGGCACCTTACCAAAAATGTTGGCAGGCAAAGGAAATTGCAATTGCACAATTGTTCAGAGAATGGAGGCAAGTTTACGATTTAATTCATCCACTGCTTAGTTCCATACAAGCATTCGAGTACGAAAATTGAGTGGTTTACCACACTGACGAATAATCCGAGTGTTCGCTTGTTCCGAGCAATATGTTGGGCATTCGGTTCGATAGTAGAGGTCTTCAAACAATGCAGACCCATCATAGAAATTGATGGTACACATTTATCTTGAAGATATAGAGGTACAATATTACGTGCATGTGGGTACGATACAGAAGATCAATTAGTGCACTTGCATTTGCTTTGGTTGACAACGAAAACAACAAATTATCGAAAGATTTCATGAAATTTGTGAGGAGATAAGTAATTAGATCATAAGTTGTGAAGGTACTCTCCGATCGTCACAAAAGTATTTTGCAGGTTTTTTGTGACTCGAACCTTGAATGGAGTGTCCAAGATGGACAAGCCTTCCATCATTATTGACTTATTGTTCAAGGCATATACGTCAAAATTTCACGAAAGAATTTGGGAACAAGAAAATAACTTTAATTTTGAAGGCTGCAATTAGACAAAATCGAAAGAAGAATTTCCTGAACTGACTTGGCAGTTTTAGGGAAAATGTCCCGAAGTATTAAAATGACTTGAGGATATCGGTAGAGACCCTTATGATGTCGATAGGGAAAATCATCCGCTATATGATTTGTGGGCTCTTTCATTCGACGAGGGAGGTCGTAGGTTTGACATGATGACAACAAATGGTCCTGAATCACTCAATGATGTTTTCAAAGAAGCCCGTGAGTTACCCGTAACTTTCATCGTTGAGGTAACATTTTACAAGTCTGTAAAATATTTTGTTGAGAGAATTACAAATGATGAAAAAACTATTCAAGACAGACTCGTCTTTTCCCCTAATATAGAGAAACTTTTGGAGCCAAGAAGATTAAAGGGAAATACTTGTTATTTCGAGATTCTAATGTCAAACACAATATGAAGAAGCGTTTTATGAATTTTAATTCAAATTTTTGGACCTTAATCACCTAGCAAAAGTCACAATAAAGCAAGTACAAATATCAATTAAACAATTCAAGCAATAAAATGTAAAGATAGTAAAAGAGAGAGTAAAGAGAAAGAGATCAAGAAAGAGCAAGATAATACGCTATGTAACATGATTCAGCCTACAAACAAACTAGACCTACATTCACGAGATCCTTGGATCCATAAATACCTTCCGGGATCGATTCCACTCAATCACAAGTGTTTTTACAATTACGGAACCTATCTTAGTTTTCTATCAACAAGAGAACCTATCTTAGGTTTCTAATCCTTTGCAAGGAGCTACACCGCTCTACAAAGGCCAAATTGTCCGATTGAAAACACACTCAAGGATGGGGATGAACTACTTGACAACACAACGTAGTTCACCAAACTAAAACAATCAATTAAGTGTTCTATCGAATTGACAATTAGAGCATTAGCTATCCTAAACACCCTGAATGTGTGGATGATGAAGAAGAAGACTTTTGTGCTCCTTCTGTGCTCAATTAATACTTGTAAACTTGAGGAGGACATTATATTTGTTTATGGTTCGTATCTCCCAAGTATATATAGTCTAGGCACATCTTGGAGTCTTGAAATCTTGAATAGGATGGCTTGCATTACATAATTACCCAACCCGTTACAGAACCCGTTGTAACGGGTTGGCTTATTTCCTATTTTTCCCTTTAATGCCTCTTTGGCTGACTTTTGGGTCCTCCTGGACATGAACCCATTGTGACGGGTGAGTAACCCGTTATGACGGGTTGGCAACCAGTTATGACGGGTGTGACATGCATTACTCTAATGCAAGGCTTTGCCAAATACCCTTTTGAATTTGTCTTCTGGCTCTTCTCCTCTTCAATCTGTTACAACGGATTGGTGATCCATTGTGACAGGTTCCCTTGTATTATGGTAACGCAAGGCTCTGCCTTTGTCCAGCTCGCTTGTTGTTGATGTCTATGTGATCATCTTGACTTGTACATGCAGATATATTCCAATACAAGTCATCTTGACTTGTACAATTGCTCCTCCAAAATATTAGCATATATTCCAATACAAGTCAAGATATACAAGCTCCCCTTTAATGATATAAATTTGACAATTAAGGCACAAGTAACAAATCAATTTTGCAATTTGAGAATATGATGATCAAAGCACATATACATAACTTGAGAAGCATAATCAAGAGAATATAAGCAAGCAAAGAACTCAAATATTCAAAGCAAATGCATACAAACTACAACATGAGTACAAATACAAAATAAGTCTTTAATGGAGCATAGCGAATTAAAAGTTCAAATTAAAAATATCTATAAAAGTCGTTGTGCTCTCACTCTCATGCCCTACATGTTATCATCCTAATGATATGGACCTCAAAATTCATACCTCTCATTCCAAGAGGTCGGTATTGCTCTTGAAAAACATCGGTCTCATCCAATCATTCATTGGCCCCTCTTTAGTACTCCATCTCGTGCAATGTAAGATCATGCAATTATTGAGAAATATGGTGCACATTCTCCAATGTAAATCTTGTAGGTCTAGGAGGTCTCGAAAATGTGTCTGTTTGTTGTTGTTGTTGAGGTTCGGATGCCACATACTCCATTGCTTCTGACATTGGAGGACTAGGTGGTGAATTATATGAACTTGCTTCTTTCCGATACTTGGTTATCCATTGATGTATCAAGGACCTCATTTGGATTATACCATTGGTTTAGTTTTGCATTGGGTGCTAAGATCCATCGGTTAATCTTGTACTTCTTTCTTGGCTCCCAAAATATTTTCTCTTTAATCCATCCAATTAGGTCTAGTAACCTATGGGATCCCATCATTATGGCAATGAAATTAAATATTTTAATTTCATAAATCAATGATACAACTAGTCATGAAATATTGTTTACCCAAATGATGTGGAGGAAAAGCATAATGCAAAATCATGATCCCTGTAACATTAAAATGTTATTGTGTCAATCATTGCCACATGGTATCCAAATAATTACAAGGTAGAAACATGTCATCCTTGCTAATTATTCTTTCTTGATTTTCTAAAGTTTAATTACGATATGATTATCACATAATCATGTTGCATGCACATAATACAAACTTAATCAAGTTGCCCAAAGATATCATTGTCTGTATCATATAAAGAGTACAATGGTATCTTGATGTGTATAGTTCGTCCGCACAAGTCATACACATTATAGCAACTGTATGTATTACTCCCTGTTACGGCGAGCACCAATAATATGCATATCTCATGTAGGAAATATAAATATCTCAACCTTAGAATTCATGACACAAATGAAATATTAATGACATATAACATAATCCATGTGATATATCATTTTGGGTCTATCTAGTATTGTACATCCTATGTATACACTTGTGTAATTAGTATTGACAACTCCTTGTCATATGATTTGTAGAATGTAATCATCATCTAATCTGACATACTGATCTTATAATGGTCAATTAGTGTTCCTTGCTATTTATCAAGATTAGATACTTTTAAGAATAATCATATTTATTTTATTGATGGAATTCTACAATTCAGGTCATCAACCCAAATGATACACACAATATAATAACTCAAGGAACAAAATGATCAAATCATTCACTAATAAACTAAAATTATCAAACATATTATTTGGATCTAGGACACCAATACAAACAACTTCTGCACTCCATCCAACTTAAACTGCAGTTCTCGCGCGTCCATATCTGCTTTCAAGACATGATGCGCCTCTCGCTACAAGGAAATAAGAAAAATACATTTTTTTTTATATTTTAGGAAAGGTAAACAATTTCAAAATTTTCAAGATTATCAAGCTCAAAACTTATTGCCCAATCATGACTCTCCCAATGTTCCTCCTTAGAGATATCGTCATCTCCTTCGGGAGGCAAATCACTTTCAATAGTAGAAAGATCAGTTCCTTAGGGACTCTTTTCTTCGGACTCCCCCGAAGAGTCTTGTCCTTTGAGATTCTGCCTCAAGAGTCTTCTCCCTCAGGAGTCGAAGTTTTTTCGTCCCTTCGTCATCCGAAGGGTAATACAAATGACTCGAAGACATCTTATGATCTACAAGGATATTGCGATTATTCATACGCAAGGAGGAAAAACTACCGGACAACAAAAGATCCCAATCAATAGAAAGAGAATCGTCATCCACATTAGGACTACTATTTGGAATGAAGTTACCAAAACCAGTATGATCGGTATAAGAGAGGTCCGATACATAAATGAGGTCGTTTGGATCACTCTAAGAGGAACAAGACCCATCAAAAAGAGACGATTTAGACCTCATAAATCTATTTCAAAATAAGATAACAACACAATCATTAATGGCGTCGAGAAAAACCCAATGGGAAAAACAAAATGGGAAAGTAATATAAGAGATGATCAAACCAACCTCGAAGGAAGTGAAGAAAAGAATCACAAAATTGAACCTCACGGCATCAGCAGTACCACAACAATGACAGAGCAAGGAAACACAGAGAAAAGAGGAAGACGATAAAAAGTGCTAAAGGGAGAAAAATATGGAGGAGTATTTATAAGCATCGTATAACAAAAACCTGAAGTAATATGGGAGCGATGGAGGCCTGAATCACAAAAGCGTCATCTAGGGATTTATGTTATATCATCATTACAGCAGAGAAAAAGTGCACAAAAGGATTAATCCAACACCCAAAACAAATGGAGATGATCGTAGGAGGGGACGAGTCTCGAATATGTATTCTCGTCCTAGGGCAACTCGCCTTTTGCATTTTTGGAGGGAAAATACAACATATCATCAGGAGGTATGCCCGAAAAATACGTGGAGAATTACCAAAGAATGAGTTCAAGACATTACCCAAAGACTAATTCAGGAAATCCTTTTGAAGCACTACTAATTCTAGCTCGAGGGTGCACTAAAGCAGTTAGCGTTCGCCTGAAGGCTCGTTCGTTTGATCTCGCTCGAGGGCTCACTCAAGGACAGTTAGTGTTCACTCAAGGACTCGTCAAAAGATAGTTTGTTTGATCTACCCGAAGGAAGTCTTTAAATACTTAAACTTATATATCCTTATTGGCTATAGAAGATCGAGGGCTGATGACACAGTTTCACTTCGTGGGCCTTCATCCTTCGACCCGAAGAGAGTCTATGGCCCATAATGAAGATTGTTTGCCCGATAAGCCACAATCTCGAGACCGATATATCACAATCTCGGGGAATTAAAGCAACATCGGAGCATTTATTCACCTTCTCCATAATAAATGACCGATCGACATTGAAAAATATGAACCAAATAATCTCTAGAATCTCAGCGTCAGTTCCTCCATGAGACATTGGTCGGATAGGGTAGTTAATTCTGTAATCATGTCTCATTTTGCATTTAATAACCTCACGTCCAAAGGTAGGCTATATATACTCCTCCCTCTCCTCTTACAATAGGTATCTCATAACTTGTACTACACAACCATCTCTATATCTGATTTTTACCTCTGATCTCTTTTGTGTTAAATCATAATACACTTTACTTTGAGATCGGACCAGGCAATTGTGCAAAAATGGGGAGTATGTAGTATGAGTGCATCAATTATTTAGTATGCACTCACAACATTTTGCAAATTATAAAAATGGGAGTTTGTTGGATTTAGCTCAACTTGTTGGACAATTTGCAAAACAAACATTAAACTAACATTTGCACAAGTTTTAGTTGTGTATGCAGGTCATACATGTGTAATTGATCCTTGATGAGGTCAGAAATGAGATATACAACTCAAGACAAGCACAAGAGTAAAAGAAGCAAGCAAAATAGAGAAAAACTGAACCATACGTTACCATAATGCATGAGAAGGCATTATGACGAGTATAAATGGGTTATAACAGATGAGAGGGAGTTATAACGAGTTCTTGAAAGTTAGATCCATAAGTCAGATGCTTGAAATTCAAGAAATCAGGTGTATGGCATTATAACTAAGTACCAAAAATCAAAGGGAGTTATAACTAAGTACCAAAAATAGGTCCGTTATCATAGCGCATGAGAAAGTCGTTGTAACAGCTAGAAAGGAATTATAACAAGACTGTATGGCATTATAACGATTCTCTGAAGAGCTGGACCTAGAGGGCAGTTGCAGAGGTACTGGATGGCATTTCTAGAAATTGTCCATGGCGTTATAACGAGTCTGAAGGGCGTTGTATTGGATGGAGTTATTTTTAGCACTAGATGGAGCTGTGAAAGCCCAGTGCATATATATACTGATCAGATGCTTTCAAGAAGGATAAGAAAGCATTCCCAAGTTTAAAAGCAATTAAGAGCACTTAGAGAGCACAAAGACGTGTCCTACAAGTATCGAAACCTCAACTATTATTAAATCTAGAGAGTGTTTAGGATAACAATTGTCTAATCATATTTTTTTGATACCTTGCAATTTGTGTTGTTAATTCCAAGAGTTTGTTCGATCCAAGAATTTGATCTTTTGTTTCATGAATGAACCTTTTGTAAATATTTTGGTATAGTGTTGTTTGTTTTCGGCTCGATGTGGAATCAGGTGTCCCATGGAGTAGACAAACATTACCAAATCACGTTATATCGTGTGTCAACTTGTCTCTAGTTCTCTCTTTCTCTCGCTCTCTTTACAATTCATGATCATTCTTGTTATTTCTTTATCTTGCATTTGAATTGTAAATTGTGATTCTAAGATGCTTAAGATCTTGTAGAATTGTACACGCTTTCGCAACAAAATTTTAGGCATACTTAAGCCGCCAATTTATTGATATTAGTTTCTAACAAATATATTTCCAATGAAAAGGAAGAAAAAAAGAGAACTTAAAATTTATTTTGCTATGAGAGAAGAGATAAAGAGAGAAGAGATAAAGAGAAGAGGATATAAGAGAAAGAAAGAAAGTGAATCACACGAATTATGAATGAACGTATTAGATTATGTACAACAATATAAATCGAACAATTCATAGCGTGTTCATCGAATTTCACATGAATTGTAATTTTAGAACTCTAATCGATTATCAATAAAAAATGTTTTAAGGATGTTATTGGTTTTGTCAAAATTAGAATTGACATTTAGAACCAAATGCTGATATAAAACGAGTTTAAAATAACACTAGAAATGAGCATTTATAATACTTGATTCTAAAGTTTTAAAGTGGGTTCTCATAAATTTTTAGAAAACCTATATAAACACCCGATTCTAGATATATTAGAAAAAATAATTTTTTTTCCAAATTATCTGTATTTATCTCTTTTGAAATCGTGTATTTTCATATCCAATTTAAATTTGAGATAGTAAAGTGAGATTTTCTGGTGCATAACTAAAGGAAAAAAGTAATTAAAAGATGAGACAAATAAGCAATATCCGATCTAAGGAGAAAACTACATGTCACCTAATTATGCTAGTGACCCCAATAGTGTAATCAATGTGCTTTGTTTTATATTTTATATAGGAAAAATATTAAGATTAAAAACAAATAAACCCTGTTTCTGTTAATTACTGGAATATTAATTGTTTGTTACCAGGTACAAATGAATTCTCAACCAAACAATTCAATTGTTAGGCTATCAGTTCAGTGACTTTTTTTTTTTGCCTCAAGGGAAAGGACAGAACTGTGAAATTAAACATTAATACAAGCTAATCATATATGTATGTGATTGCAATTTGGGGGAAAAATAAATAAAAGAATAATAAAAATATTTTTATAAGAAAAAAATATTTGCGTATTTTTTTCCTATTTACAATTTTTCCAAATTCCAAATTTACCATCATGCTTAGAGGTTGGTGAGTAGTGATGGCTCATGAAGAGTTTGGATTTTACCAAGACGAGTATATATATATATATATATATATATATATAGAGAAAGGCTAGAGTGCTCCATGAAGCACCAAATCGCTCGTGCTCCACATTCGTTATCTTCAATTTGAAAATCACAACGACCGAACCGTTGAACATGATCTACATATTGAAATCTACTTGGAGACTGAATTTTACATTTTTTTGCTATTTTTTTAAAGAGGTACAAAAGTTGCTAATCAAACGGTTTCTGGACCAACAAAGTGTCAATTTTCCTAACTCTCTAAAAAATAGCAAAAAATTAAAAAAAATGTAAAATTGAATCTCCAAGTAGATTTCAATATGTAGATCATGTTCAACGGTTCGGATCGGTCGTTCGAATTTTTAAATTGGAGATACGATGTGGAGCATTGGGGGTTTGATGCTCCATGGAGCACCTAGCCTTTCTCATATATATATATATATATATATATATATATATATATATACACACACACACACCCGTTCTATTAATTTTTCTTCATTAATTTATCTAACTGAGTTAATGGTAATTGAGTAAATTAACCACTACTGACTGTCCAAATATGAGCATTTCTTTCATTGGTTGAGCTTAATGATTAGAAGGACCTAATAATAATTAAGTGGCAAATCAAATTTAATTAGCTAAAAAATATTTATGAAGCCACACACCGACATATTAATCAATCCATTTTTGCACCATTACATTTTCAGATTGTGACCTAATTAAAACATGCAATGAACCATTATTATTTTTTCTTTTGTTTGAGTTAATCCAATGAATAATTCAGTACTGAATTCCGATAGTGGTCCAGGATTGGTTAATTAATAATTAGAGTTAATATATTATCCCCACTTCTTGTCTCCCTCTCGCGTTCCCTGCTACGCGACAAACAGTTACGTGATACAGTATAAAGACTTGTAACATTTAATATAAAGACTTCCATGTTAAAATTGAGACTGTCAAATAAAGTATTATGTGTACATTTCCTGAGAAATGAAGACTACCAAAAGTATAAAGACTTCGAATGTTAATTATAAAGATTTCCAAGATACAGTATTCATTGCAATATATAATTAACAAGAAAATTACAAATAAATACTATATGTCTTGAGAAATGAAAACTTGACACTCAATATTTATTATAATGAATTCAATTCAATAGTATAAACTACTACATTTGAGTATAAAGACTTACATTCAGTATATAAAGACTACTGCATTTGTCGTATATGAAAGACGTGTAAGTGAGGCTTGTAAAGAAGGACAGTTAATCGCTTCCTAATATTTAATAACATGCATATATATATATATATATATATATACACAGTTGTACATCTTGTGACATGTACACTAGCAGATAAATTGAGCGAAAAAAATTAAATTTCAAATTTTCGTATTACAATAATAAAATTATAATAAATTGTTCAAATAAAAAATATAAAAAAACAGAAACTTTTTTTTGCAAAAAATAAAAAAATTATAATCTACAGTGAATGCTGTGATCCTGTGAGGCAGCTACATCGCGTCATGAGATCCTGTGATCCTGTGATCCTGTGAGGCTTCACTCCACAGCCTACCAGCTGGAATCGACTGATAATTTATTTTGAACGTAACACCGTGAGATATTTTATACGTAGTACGAAGGATTAAAAATAGAGAGGACTGAGGGAGCCAACAATTTTAGAGTATAATCTATTTCATTATTATTATTATTATTATTATTATTATTATTATTAGAGTTGGGCCGCAATATTTTGCGCGCAAAACATGATTCAAACAGTATTTTAAATTCATATTTCAAATTATAAAAGTTCAAATGACTGATTCAAATACAGTTGAATATTTCATCAAAAAAAAATACAGTTGAATATGATATACATATTGAAATATATTTGAAGAACTAATTTTATATTTTTAAAAACTTTTACTATTTCTAATGAAAAAATTCTATCAGTCTAATGATTTCTGTGATAGAACTTGATTAATCCAAGATCTTTTAGAGAATCTTTAATCTGAAAATTAAATTACTTCGGTTCATAGCTTTTGGTTTTTCGGAGAGACACAATCACCGTTGATCACCGAAAACCTTTAATCTCCAAGTAATTCCTCTCAAGTCCGATGGAAAAAGCGAGAGAGACAACAACGACAACGTCTTTTACAAAATGAAATACCCGAATTGCCAAATTCTGAACCAAAGTCTCTTTATACCCTCTGTAACTTGAATTTCTTTCTCTGTTAACCTTTAGACTTAACGAAGAAAGAGATATATATCTATCTGTCTGTATATTAAAACAAACGGATATAGAGACTATAAAAAAAATTAGTGAGTGAACTCTTGAAGTGGTGCGTATGCACCTCTGGATTGATGCATCTGTACTTGCTTATAAATACAATGAACCAAAAATAAAAGCCAGCCATGACACATATTAATAATTAATTAATTAATTATAGGATATATTTTTTTATTGGATCCTTAATGAGTATAAAATCAGAACTTGCTTATATCGGATATTCTCTTATTTGCAGAATATTGTCGTATTAAATTGTGTTCCTCAGAAACCAATAACATAATTGTATTATTCGTATAACTTTATATAATTTAGACCATCACTAAATCATAAAGTTATTAATACGCATTCTACACATTAAAGGCCCTATTTCTCATGACACATATTGAAACCCGTAAATAATACTTAATTTGATCACTTCGTAACGGATCTAATTTTATATCACATATAAGTAATTAATTAAATTAATTCCAACATTCTGAACTATTCAATACGAATGATTTTTCAATTTCTCAAAAATAGTAAAGGAAGTTTAAAAAAAATGATAACAGATGACATTGAATCACTTTGAGAGCACTGCATGGGAACATTTTATTGTTAGTTTGCAACTGTTAAAATTGTCATATAATCATTACATTTTTTAGTTTATCTTTCATAAACATTAATTGTTATTGTTATTCAACCGTTAAAATTATTTGTTCATTTTTTTAGAGATTGGACAACCTTTTCAAATGTTTCCATTGAACATATACTAGCCTTTTAGCCTAAAATTCATTTGTTCCATTTTTAATTACATAAACTCTAAAGGGGTGTTTAGCTGGCCTTATTTTCTTGGAAAATTAGACCAACTCGGAAATCAATCCATTCAGTGGCGGAGCCACATGCATTCAGGAGTGCAACTGAACTCTTCTGAAATTTTTTTTTTAAAAATGATCATATATATTTCGTTTTAAGAAAATTGTAAAGTTCCAAGTTATATTGTTTTGCAATTGTAAAACATGAAGTTGCTTACAACAACAAAAAGTTGCCAATTAGATCGTAAATATCATTTAATGGCAAACAATAACTGCGGGAGAAATAAGAGGATCATGAGTTAGAGAAGGGTGTGGGAGAGAGAGGAGAGGAAAAAAAAGATAAATATATTTTTTGAGAAATTATTTCGGTATCCGAAATCACATACTCTATAGGAGTATCTCGCATAAGACAAAGCTCTTTTCATTTTTGAATTTCAAATCTAACCTTTCGTCATTCACTCTCCTTTCTCTTTTTCTTATTTTATCTTATTACTTTTTCGAACTTATTTCTTTCTATTCCAACTACATATTTTTTCTTTCTTTCTTTATCGATGAAAACATTAATAAAACATCGTTGAATCAATGCTTTGAATCGATGAGTTTGTGAAAACATCGATGAAATGTTGTTTTGCATCGATGAATGTCAGATTTGCATTGATGAATCGATGAAAACATTGAAAAACATGGATAAGTCGATAAAAACATTGAAAAACATCGATGAATCGATAAATACATCGATGAGTGGTTGAAAAACATCGATTAATCGATGAAAACCTTGAAAAATATCGTTAGTATTACCACATGAGAGGTTAGTATGATCACCAGAGGTGTTAGTATGACCACCTGAGATGTTAGTATGACCACTAGAGAAGTTAGTATAACTATCTAGATGTTAGTATGATCATTAGAGGAGTTAGTCACTACAGAATACACAAATTGAGGTATCAATTAGTCACTCCCATTTTTTTCACAACATGATCTTCGTTCCAAATAAAGAAAAGAGAAGTGCATGTATCTTCTTCTTATGATGATGAAAACACTTCCAACAATAATAATGTATATTATGATGATGTTATTAGATTAGAAATAATGGCAAATTTTTAAACTAGTAATTAATGACCGATGTGCCTAATAGGCATTTGCACCAAAAGCTACACAAGGATCGACCATACAAGCTAAATATACAGACAGATAATTGTGTTCTACCTAAAGGAAAAGAGACTTTTCATTAGGTTTTTTTTTAAAGGAAATTAAGAGAAAAAGAAAAAAAAAGAGATAAAGTCAATTGATTCGGTCTTTTAAGTAACGTGTGATTATACAAGAGCAAGAATAATTGATAAATTCGAATTCTTATGAAACCTCAGTCCCATAAATAACGTGTGATTATGATTATATCCCTTTGCTTAGGATGGAACTTTTTGTTATATATGTTATACCTACATGCATGCTATACTTAAAATATTGATCAGAATATATATATATATATATATATATATATATATATATATATATATATTATATATATATTATGTCATACTTGATTGCACCTTATTTTTAAATGTATAGTTTACATGAGAGACATTAATATCTAGTGGTTTTGTTTCTTAAAAAATTAAAGCAACGTTACAAGTAAAATAAATGAATAGTGCATGTTCATCTATCAACAAATTAGCTAGAAAGCCCTTATATTTCCAAGTATTTTTATTAAATATATGAATTAAAAAAGTACTTTGTCGTAATGCAAACCAAACCACTAGTACTGGTAAAAAATAAGTAGAAATTAACATTTATTGTACACAAAAGATTAAAATCATGTCATTATTACACGTGAAACTAGGGGCAGCCATCTAATTAAGGTCTCTGGTTTGTTTTCTTTCAAGTAATTTATACTAGTATCTAAACAATGAATGCATCTATTTAGTCTTTAATTGTACTTTTCTCTATGAACAAAAATATATTTCTCAATTGTAAAAACATTTTTTTCCAACAAATATTGTTAATGTAAATAAATGATATGAATACATAATATTAAATATGTGTTGAATAATTCACAAATATGTGATAAACGCATAAATATCATTTGAGCAACAGTACCCAATTTTTTCATTCATAATATCTTTCATTGCTTGGCACAGATAAAATTACTAATTTAATTAAAATGGAGGTGGTCATCTAAGCTACAAAAGAAGAAATACACGATCAGAGCAGAGTTCAGGCACATCACATGATCACGAAAATTGTGGCGATGAGCAAAAGAAAATGTAAATCGAATTTGAGGTGATATTGAGGAAGGTAAATAGAATAGGCATGTTGATTTTCTGGCAAAAAAATCACTGACAGGGGTTGAAGAGAAAAATTTTGAATTTTCATTTTTCTGAGTTACATTTTGTTCTGTACTTGAATTCAATTAGTGTACGCTAAGAATATTTGATAGTTTAATACAATATCTCACTTTTACCAAAAAAAGAAGAATGGAGGTGGTTGCCTTGTCTAAATCCAATAAGAAATTCTCTCACCAAAGGAGCAAAAATAGATTATAGCGAAATGGGGACATGATAGAGATCACATAAACTTAAAGGTAACTCTTATTAATATGACTCGTTTTATTTATTTTTATTAGTTATCATGTTCATTGTTTTGTGCATGGTTGAGATAATTTTTAGGGGAACAATTGCATCAAAATCGTAAGAATTAATTTCATAACTAGTCTACCAAATTCTTCATATATCATAAAATAATTTAATGAATTGTGTCTTGGTACTTCAATGTATGGTGTACTTCAATTTGCATAATGATGTATACACAAGTAGATGAATCTTAGCTTTCACCAGTAAAAAGTGCCTGACTAGTTAATGGTGGTCTCGTTTTCGCACCAAACGCAGAAAGGAATCTTAGCTTTCACCAAAGTAAAATTTGAGGGCCAATGATAAAAAAAGTTGGGTCGATGGTACTTTAAAAATTACACAGAAGATCAATGGCGCAACTAATAGTTGTGCTCCTAAATAGATTCGTTTTTTTTTGCTGAATCCAAAGCATTTTGCAGGTGCTTTTTCAGATTACTTGTGCCCCTAACTCATGCTGTACATTTTTTTTTGCTAAGTTTCTTTTGCTAATAATGTATATTAAAAAGAAATAATAATGTATTTATATACATTTTAATTGAAGTTTTTTGCTAAGTTTCTAAACACAATAAATATATTTATTATATATAGAAGTAATAATGTATTAAATATATTACATATATTAAATATAATTATTATAAATAAAAGTAATAATATATTGAATATATTACAAATAAAAAATAGTTTTTAAAAACAGTAAATAAATTTATTATAAATAGAAGCAATAATATATTAAATATACTAAATATAGTTACTATAAATGATCTATTAAATACAATTATTACAAATAAAAGTAATAATATATGGAATATAGTTATTATAAATAGAAGTAATAATATATTAAAGTGCTTTTTGTTAAAAAAATTCAAAAGTTTATAACCTATTAATATTAAAGATGTTATAAACTCTACGAGAAGTACAAAAATGATGGGTAGGAAGATTCGAACACATGCCCTCACTCAAACCAGCGCCTCTAATCAAATTTCTCTGCCACTAGACCATTTGTACTTCTCTTAAAGTTTTTTTAATAGATTATAAGCTTTTGGATTTCCAAACTGTTTGACTCCTAAAAAGCTACTTGTAAATTCGATTGGCAGTTTAAGTGGTTTTATTGGCTATAGATCTAGACTGTCTTAACTATCCAATCCAAACGAGAATTAATAGACTTTTGAATAAATTTGTATTATGATTAAAAAACATTATGTTATTATCTAATAAAGAGGTGTCAATGGCACGGTCAGGATCAGTTTCTAG
The DNA here is from genome assembly GCA_964058865.1 of Eleocharis quinqueflora. Lineage (NCBI taxonomy): Eukaryota > Viridiplantae > Streptophyta > Magnoliopsida > Poales > Cyperaceae > Eleocharis > Eleocharis quinqueflora. The sequence continues at coordinate 93,709 of CAXKVX010001094.1, forward strand.
TATGAAATGTAAATTCATTAAAGTGTTATAAAATTCATATGTAGATCCTTATTCATTAAAATTTTGATAATTCAAAATGTGGATCCATATTTATTAGCATAGTGGAATTATGGATCGAATTTAATTAGATTATGTTCGAAACTTTGGTCAAAACATCCAAATTATAAAAAGTATATGCACAACACAAATATTAAATTTAATATTTCTTTAGAGTTTATAAACTCTAATGCGACTTAATCATTAGTTAAAATTGATCTGTCTCCCGCAACATTGGTTATATTTGCTGATGTGGCAATTAAAAAACTTATTTTTTTGTTTCAAAAATAAATAATTTAGAAACTAAAGACATATTAAATTTCTAAAACTGATGTGACAATAATTTAAAAACTTTAAAAATTTCAGAGTTGAAAATGCTCTAATATCGAGACCGATATCATGACCCTATTAAAAAATTTCTACCTCCATTCCTAAATTTACTTTTGTTTCATAATCATGTTAATTGCATGGATATTTGGTCTAGTTTTTAAAAGCTTGAGAGGAGAGTTAAGTGTTTCTTTAAAAATAGTGCAAATGCTTTCCAAATTGGCAATAGTTCAAAACAAATAATACAAAGTTAAATATTTGGTATCATGATGAGATGACCATTCCCATTTTGTTATACTGTAGCAAGTGATGTAGTTTACTTACCAATAGAATTTGTTTGATTCTATGATTAAAAATTAAACCTAACCTATTTAACCACATGCAATCAATAAAAGGCTAATCTTACATGAACTAAGAAATGCTAGCAAAAAGGAATTAATGTTCAAAGGCTTGTTTTCTTCTCTAATTTAAATATGTTGTGGTAAAGCATCACATCGAGCATGAAAGGCCAACAATTTGTGCAGGAGAGACATCTCATTTTTTTATTCCTGTCTTTTGTTGGTGTACAATTTTTATATTTATCTACAATGTTTTGGGAGGAAACTTCCAAATTCCTTGTACCACAATTCAGGACTTATATGTGTGACCTCCTACCTCGGTTTATTTATAAATTATGACTTCTTCCCATAAGTGCCGGTATCAGTCAGATTTTTTTTCTGATAATTACGAAAATAATACCGATAAAAATAGCGATGAGGTGAAGGTTTTTCGATTGAATGGTCAAAGTAGATTTTCTACCGTGCGACAGTTTTTTTTTAAATGCAAGCACGGAAGATTTTCTATCGTGTGGTTGAAAAAAATTATGTTCTGAAAATATATTACAAGTTTGATCATGTATAGAAAATAAATAGCAAAAGTTTTGGGGCATTTATTATGATTTTGACCAAAATTTCTTTAAATTAGACCCACTCGGATTGATAATACAAAAATAAAAATAAATATATACTGCAGCTGATGCAGACTGAAAACAAAAAGACAAAATTATAATTAAATGATCAGTTTTTTTTTGCAATATATGATCAAAATTGTAGTTAAATATTTTAGTCAATTTCAAGTCATACAATGAAAAATAAAAAAATAAAAACCAACTAGCATGATAAGTATCTCTAGGAACTCGTTTTTGTTGGATTTTTTTTATTTTATTACTTACTCTCAAAATAGTTTACAACTCTTAGAACTACTGACCTACAACACCTCTAATTAATACTATTTTGTACACCTCCAAACTACAAGCACGTAGTACTACTATCTAACACTTTTGTTCCTATTTGGAATGGATTGCTTTTGCTTTTCTTATACTAACACCCTCTAGCTAGGTTTTCTATTTACATTTGTACTGCAAAAGAGGTGGAAGAATTCTCCAGATCCTAGATGGTTAATTCTAATTAGTTAAAATATTACAGTACGTATCTTTCTAGATGTTTTAGATATGGGAGCTGATACGTAGATATCATATTTGATATCAATTAATGATATCGATTTTATTATGCATATTTAGTTGTGTTATCTTGCATATTATTTGAGTTATTATGCATTTTATTTTTTGTACCGAAATAGTTATACATGTTATCGATTTTATTATGTACCTTTAGTAGAGTTATCATGCACATTATTTGAGTTATTATGCACGTTATTTTTTTGTATTGAAATAGTTATACATGTTATTTTTTTGTACGGAAATAATTATGGTATAACATGCATAATAACTCAAATTATGTGCAGGAATACTCAACTAAAGATACACAATAAAATCGATATCAATAGTTGATATCAAATGTGGTATTTACGAAACATTATCCTTTAAATATTATGTTATGTATGATAGCTTTAGAAAAATTGACTCTTGACCGTGATATTCGTTTCTTAAATTCTCTCGTAAATTTGATAATAAAATTTAACCATTAAGTTTAACTTTTGGGTCAGTGTTGTATTTCACAACATCTCTTGAATCACAATGTCAAAATCTGGTGAGAAATAGCACAAGGCCCCAAAATCTGCCTTCCCTTAATCCACATAATTTTTTATTTTTTTGTTGAGCTTGGTGGATCAAATTTGGGCCCAACTCTCAAACGTTATTCTGGTCAATTTGCTTGAATTAATACGAAATCAGATAGTTACCACTTACCACCACTTTGGACCATTTTATCACATAATTATCCAAAATAAAGTAATTTCCCTATCATATTTTGTTCGCATGGTAAATAAAAGTCATATATAGAGTGAAATTATATTAGATTAACAAATTTTTATTTCTTTAACAAATAGTAAAAATTCAAAAAAATAAAAAATTTGGTCTACAGTGAGATTTCAATAGGAGAGAACACGTTTGACGGTTTGGATTGATAATTTGAATTTAAAATTTGAAGTAAAATCAAAACTTGAAGCCAAATTTCAAGAAGCATAATAGCATTGCACATATAGAGAGCTATACTATTATGCTTCACGAAGTCATGTGTTGTTTTGACTTCACATTGAAATTTAAAATTTCATAATTGAAACTGTCTATCCAAACTGTCCAAAGTGATCTCCATATTGAAATCTTACCAGAGGTCAAATTTAATTTTTTTTTTACTAATTTTTAAAGAAGTGGAAAGTCGATCACATTGGATGGTCAAGAAATTGCATTAGATCAACAAATTTTCTACCTCAATAAAAATAGTAAAAAAAAATCAGAAAAATGAAAATTTTGATCTATTGAAATTTCAATAGGGAGAACAAGTTTGACGATTTGGATTGATAATTTGAATTTCAAATTTCAAATTTGAAGTAAAACCAAAATTTGAAGCCGAACTTCATGAAACAAAATAGCATTGCTCATATAGAGTTATGCTATTATGATTTATGAAGCTAGGGCTGGACAAATAACTCATAACTCGTGACTCGAGCGAGTTAACAGCTCGTGAAACTCGATTCAACTCGAGTCATATTTGACTCGAGCCGACTGACTCAAATAAACACTCGAGTTGATCTCGAGTTGGAATTTGCTCACTCAAAAACTCGGAACTCGCTAATAATTGAGCTTTACCTTGAGTGCCTGACCCAGTTCAAGTGTTCAACACTTCAACTCGCATAAACCTAATTTTTCTCCCGAGTCTCGACTCTAGCCGCCTTGTGTCGATCTCTCAGCTCTTCCCCTCTCTCACCTCCGGTTTCGCACAACCACAGAGGTCAGAGGCTCATACCACAGGGCATAGGTACTTAGGTAGTCTGGTACCTGACCACCCTTTCCACTCCACCAACCACGAGGTTGACCATCCGCTTTTTCTCTTGATCGCTCATCTCTCCCACTCGCCTCATGAAACCCTAGACATAGTGCCACACTCCCACCACTTGACACTCGACATAACCTCTCTCTCTCTGGCTCTCTCTCTGATTTATGTCTCTGATTTTCGTCGCCTGACCTTATATCTTTTAGTGGTAATCCTAAAATGCTTTTCTCTCTCTAATTTCTTTTTTTTGTTTGATTATTTCTCTCTGTGATGAACATAACAACTATCGTATTGGTACTTAAATCCCGTGATTGTTGCAGATAGGTATACAAAAAATCCTGGAAATTTATATATATATCTATATATATATATATAGAGAGAGAGAGTTATGCTAAAGTACTTTATAAAGCACGAAAGTGCATATACTTTAAACCCACAACTCACAATAGAAAGTGTAAATGGTTGATACGGATTGTTGAAAATGTTGTCCATACTCAAATCTACTTGGAAATCAAAATTTTTATTTTTTTGAAACTTTTTACTATTTTATCGGATAGGTAGAAAACTCGGCAATCTAACGATTTACAAACCTCCAATTTAACGAATTTTCTATCCATCCAATAAAATAGTAAAAAAATTCAAAAAATGAAAATTTTGGTTTCCAAATAGATTTTAGTATGGACAACATTTTCAATGATCCGGATCAGCCATTTGCACTTTGTATTGTGAGATGTGAGTCTAAAGTATATGCAACTTTTGTGCTTTATAAAGTATTTTAGCCTAACTCTCTCTCTCTCTATATATATATATATAAGCAATGTTGTTATGCTTCATGAAATTTGACTTCAAGTTTTGATTGTACTTCAAATTTGAAAATTTTAAATTCATATTATCAATCCAAACCGTCAAACTTATCCTTCATGTTGAAATCTCACTATAGATCAAAATTTTCATTTTTCTCAATTTAGTTACTATTTTTTAAAGAGGTAGAAAATTTATTGATCTAATGCAATTTCTTGATCATCCTATATGACCGACTTTCTATTTCTTTAAAAGTTAGGAAAAAGAATCAAAATGTTGTAAAATTTGGTCTCTGGTAAGATTTCAATTTAGAGATCACATTGGACGGTTTGGGTTGACAGTTTCAATTATTAAATTTTAAATTTGAATGTGAATCCAAAACAACTCATCACTTCATGAAGCATAATAGCATAGCGCTCTCTCTCTCGATATATATATATATACATATATATATATATATATAGAGGCTGCCTAACTTCCAAATCGCTCGTAGCCACTCCATGATAGCAAATATAAATGATCGATACGGACTCTTGAAAACATTTTCCATAATAATATAGACTTGGAGACCAAATTGTACATATTTTTTTTACTTTCTTTGAATGGATTGAAAATTTATTTATCTAACGATTTACAAACATCCAATTTTCAACCTATTCGATAAAATAGTAAAAAAATGTAAAATTTGGTTCCAAGTCTAAATTAGTTTGGAAAATATTTTTAACGGTCCGGATCGATCATTTACACTTGTTATGATGGAACAATTGCAAGCGGCTACGGATCCCTCCTCATATATATATATATATATATATATATATATATATATATATATATATCATAGATGTTAGTATCGGACGATTCACGAAACGAATCATACGATACGATACGAGTCAGAGGCTCACCGATGCGAACCATTTAGCAGTATCGGAAGCTCCTCGAATCGCTGGAATCATAACGATTCAATGGTGCAATACGTGTATCGCATCGCATCGTACGATTCACCGATTCACTAATATCGAATAAAAAGGTGTCGCCATCCCTCCTTCGCTCTGTGGCGTGACCTTCCTTTACATCGCTTCGACTACTATTCATCTTCTTTTGCTTCTCGCGCGAGACAGATAGAAACAGAGAGATTTAGCTGACTTCCACTGTTGTTGCTTCGCTTTCCTCCATCGTCAAGGCTTCTTGTAGAAGGAAACCACCCATAAATAAAGTAATCAGACATGAATCACTTAGAGTGGTATTCTAGGCTTCTTCATGGTGGTTTCATGAAAGGTTTGGAGTTATCTTGAAAGGTTACCACCCATAAATGAAGTACTCTGATCAAAAACACTTCTCGTGGCGGGATATATCTGCTTTGTGGTGTTTTCTTGAATGTTTACCACTCATAAATGAAGTACTCAGATCCAAAACACTTCTCATAGCAGTATAAGATGCTTTGTGGTGTTTGCTTGAATGTTTGACACCCATAAATGAAGTACTTGAATCAGAAACACTTCTTGTAGAATGATAAGATGATTTGTGGTGTTTTATTGAATGTTTACCATCCATAAGTAAAGTAATCAAATATGAAACACTTAGAATGGTATTCTATGCTTCTTCGTGGTGGTTTCATGCAAGGTTTAGAGTTTTCTTGGAAGCTTACCACTCATAAATGGTAATCAGGTCAGAAGCACTTCTTGTAGTAGGATAAGATGCTTTGTGGTATTTTATTGAATGGTTACCACCCATAGATGAAGTAATTGGATAAAAAAAACACTTCTCGTCGCAAGATAAGATGATTTTTGGTGTTTTCTTGAAGGTTTACCACCCATAAATGAAGTAATCGGATAAAAAACACTTCTCATATTAGGATAAGATGCTTTGTGTTCTTTTTCTTGAATAGTTTCATCCATAAATAAAGTAATTAGACATGAAGCACTGAGAGTGGAATTCTAGCTTCTTCGTGCTGGTTTTCAGAAATGTTTGGAATTTTCTTGAAAGATTACAATCAATAATTGAAGTACTCGGATCAGAAACACTTCTCGTACCAGGATAATATGCTTGGTGGTGTTTTCTTGAATGTTTACAGCCTATAAATGAAGTAATCAGACATGAATCACTTATAGTGGTATTATAGGCTTCTTCGTGGATTTCATAATAGGTTTAGAGTTTTCTTGGAAGGTTATACTCATAAATGAAGTAATCATATCAGAAATACTCCTGGTAGTAGAATAAGATGATTTGTGATGTTTTCTTGAATGATTACCACACATAAATGAAGTACCCGGATCATAAACACTTCTCGTAGCAGGATCAGAAACATTTCTCGTAGCAAACTAAAATAATCAAATTCAAAGTTAGTAACCAGAAAATATTAGTGTTTAGCTTTTGAAAATTGACCAAAAAATTGGCCAAGTACTCAAGATCGTGTATCAAAGAACTACATTTGTGTGTTTCTCCAGGTTAAACTGTTGTGACGTACAACAGGCGTAAGGGCTCATTAGAGAGAGCGACACCTTCTCCATTCAACGAGACCAAATTCAAGAAAATTCACTTAAAACAAACGAAAATAATCAAATCCAAAGTTAGCAACCACAAAAAATTAGTGCTTACCTTCTGAAAATTGGTCCAAGTACCCAAGATCGTGTATCAAATAGCTACATTCGTGCGTTTTTTCGAGCTAAATCAATGTGACGCACAACAGGCGTAGGAGCTTGCTAGAGAGAGCGTTACCTCCTCATTAAACTTCCAAATGCAGCCTCTAAATTTGGTGTCTAATGATTTGTAGGAAATTTTTTAGATTATTTGTAAAATTTGGAGCCAACTATTAATGAAGTATCCAAAAGATATTCATTATGTTGCGCATTTTGTTTACATCTATTTAATTTAGATATTCTAATAATTTTGTAGGGGAGAAGAGAAAACTCAATTTATTTTTTATTGTGAAATCGTGTAGATACTTTATTTAGGATATTATTTATTCCACTGTGCATCGCATGGACATTTTACTAGCATATATATGTTGTCAAATATTGAACATTTGAATTAAACTTTACTTGTGCAACTACAGCTGAGTGCAAAAGAAAATTTTCCCTAGGTGCCAATCTAAAATGAGCAAAGTACAATTGTACAAACAATAGTTTGCAGATAGCATAAAAGAAAGGAATAAAGTAGATCCTGTAATCTCACAAAAGCTTCATCTTTCTCATCTCCGGTGGCCGACAGTACACCTGTATGCTCTTGTCCAACTCATCGTGAAATTTCCACCACTTCTGATTTGCTGCATCACTCACAAACCGGCTCATGTATTCTTTTTCTCTGTTACAGTCGTGATCCCTATTACAATACCACGGTTTTCGCCCGAGGTAGTGAATTGAGTACAGCTTTGGCGGCTCTGCCCCGAACAACTCCTCCTTGAACTGCCTCCGTTCTTTGTTTAGACTGTCATGGAAGTACTTTAAATAGTTCATTCTCCTAGGAATCCGGTGCCATGATACAAAGTGCTCGTTTAGGAAACCCTGGTCCCCACCATTGTAAGATGTCATATTTTCCTGATTTTGCACTAGGATATTGAAGGTACAATTTGAGGGCTCGATGACCATAACCCCAGAATCGAAGAGGAATTTATGATTGTTAGCAGCAGACATCTGTGGGAGGCTAAACAAAAGATCGAGATTACGCAAGACCAACACGTCAGCATCTATAGAAACTATTTTGTCATATTCAGTTAGCTGCCACAGTCTGAACTTGCTGTAGTTGTACTCATTGTAGGACCCGGGTTTGCCTTTAGGATTGCGGATCCGGGTTATCTTTCGAAGGATCCAGCCGACAGTGGCAAGGGCTCTAAGCTTATCCTCAGGAATTGACTCGTCATGGAGTAGGATGAGCTCCCGAGTGGAACCCGAGCGCCGGATACTGTGAGCCAAGGTTATGGCACCACAAACATATTTGTCAGAGGAGTGGAGAACTGTGGCATAGGCCTCCCGTCGGCCTGGCAATAGTATCGTCTGTTTGGAGGAACCAAGTTCGTTAATGATTCCTACAAGGAGCCAATTATTAATTTATGAAAATGATGAGTAAAATTAATGTGTTGTGTAAGAATAAAACTGAAATTTGTGTACTTAAGTCTTTTAATTTGTAATTCCTACAAGGAAAAAAAATATCATTGAATCAGGGGTCGAATTTATCAACTATTTTTCAGGAAAACAGTAACAATGAAATTTTCAAGAGCACAGATCGGTCCTCGGACTGATGGGCTATAAGACAAACCATTGCAACTTGATTCTGAACTATTATTAATATTAGTTGCTGTAGTAAATCAACTTGTTTAATCATAAGAGCAAATAATTAAACATAATCAAATTGAATTGAAAAGCATACCTTCACCCCAAATAGGTAATGCAATATTGCACGAGCCCAAAGGCAATCTCAGTTTATCCTCGAGTTTGCCGATGTTTGTCTCGTACATCCACCATTCCCCTTCATTCCTCACTAAATCATCACATCGAAAAAAGTCCATCATGGGTATGCATTTGCTCAGAAGTATCACTTTCACCGTCCCGTTTGGACCTCTCTTTCCTTTTCTCACTGCTAAATTAACAGACACCATATGAACTTGCAATCTAAACACATCCCTGTTCCAGCCATCTTCAGGCTTCCTACAAGGCAGCCATGCTATGACAACATCTACCTTATCATATCTGGTAAAATCTGGCATCGGTATTACGGGGCAAAGCGGACTCTTCGTGATATCCTCATGGTCCCACTGAGGGAACAAATCTTTCCATGCAATACTGCTAGAAACCTGTTCAAACCGTATCGTCGTAGACTTGCCTTTTATGCCCCAGTTTCTTAGGTCTTCCTCTTCCATGTTTACCAGACCAATTTTAGTGCTGGCATTGATGAAATCAAGGAAACTGGGGGCTCTTCCCTTTTTTGGCATGATTGCAGACGCCTGCAATTCAATTTCACAAAATGATAATCTTGCTAGTAACATTCAAAGTTTCAAATACAAATATGAACCCCATTACAGGTAATCATAATCATATATATAGTGAAAAATCGTATTATGAGCTGTCAGTATTAAAATATAAAGTATCATCACTGAATTAGAAAAGTTTACTTATATGGTAAACTACCATGGGAAAATTTGCTTTCAAAATACACTTATTTCCTGCACATAAAACAATAGCATTGATTGTTAAAATAAGATTTGGACATGTACCTCCCTACAACACAATATTTATTTTATAGACGTTGAGGTTAATACAAGTATTCTTCGTAAAAAGAAAAAGAAAACAAAAGAACTAGAGCATAGACGTACCTTGCAATTAAGAAAGGTGCACTTGAGAAACAAGCCGGTTTTGCCATTGCTATAGATACCGAGTAATGACGGCCAGAGGAGCACGACAAAGGAGACAAATAAAAAAGCCACAAAAGTGATGTTGATCTTTAGAAGTACTCCTTTAACGCCAGTTGCCTTCTGCATTTCAAATCAGAGGGCGGCCTTCTCTGGGAAATAACGAACCAGACAAATTGCAATTCTTATATGTACAAATGGCACCAAGCTAGTCTTTTTCTGATTAAGTTATATATTATTCTGGTAAATTAAGTCGTTGCCTGTGAGCAGCCATGCATGCTTCGCACGTATTCTCTTATACTGTTAGTTTTTATTTATTTATTGATTCATATACTGTTAGTTTATAGATAGGCATTGTTCTATTATATAGTTGTAAAACAATAACGACATATCCAACTGAATATACGTGAGACCAAGTAGAAGGGATATCAATTGTTATGATTCATCTTTTCCTCTGTTTTATTGCAGGATAAGTATTATTTATTCAATACAGTTGAATTTGGGGGCAACTACAATCAAATAACGAGCGGATTGGATAGGCCGACGTGCGCGAATTATCATCTACTAAAGAATCTTGTTTGGTTATTTTGTAATTTCATGATTAATGATTCTACAGTTAAAATAGGTCTTGGCAGTTCTCTCAAATTGAAGAACGATATTTTATGAGAAGATATAGCAAAGCAGCTTATACATAAAATTTAATTATTTTTAATTAGCTCTATACAGTTACAATTTATAATATTAGTGCAAGCTAGTTAGCATCGTATGACGTATAAATGTTATCCAAGTGTATTGTACGACGTGCAGAAATTTGAGGAAGTTCCAAACTTACGAACTAAATAATTTTTTTATAGAGAAGTTTAGTCAAAATAAAAATTACAATAAAATACTATTATAATTTCATTGTATTAAGTGATTTTGTTGAATCCATTTACTATCCTTTAACAAAGAAAAAAACTTTAAAAAAATTACATTACCACAAAAGAGAGATCTGCCAACGATTAAAAATCACCTTCACTACTAAATCTTTTTTTCCACACCAGATATATAGAGGCTTATAAATTAGTTATATTTCGTTGTAAACGTCAGGAGTTGCAAAAGGTTGTTCGTAGGTATTTGCATATTGTCTGCATTAAAAATGTTTTCATCATATAGCACATGATAGTTGGTGTTTTTGCAAATCGTAAGGTTATCCATTCTTCACAAATAGATCTACAAATGAATGATAGTTGTGATAATTAAGAAAACTAATATACACTAAGAATTTGATAAATATAGACCCTACCATCTCCAATTCCTCCCATGCTCGTTCATTCGCTGCAAATCGAGTGACTGTAGGCTATAGCAATTCATGCTAGGCTAGCACTCTATCTTTTGAAAATATGAAAGATAAGTACATCAATTATCCAGAGCCGATCAGCTATAAAAATAAAACAACAAAGAAATGATCCAAATGAGCGACTAAATTAGGACCCCAAAAGCTAAACTTAAATATTGCCGCTCAATTTTGACAAAAATCAATCACTTACAACCAAACAAATGCAAACTAGACGAATGGCACACAAAAATCAAATACATATCAAAGCAATTGTAAATCAAAATCAAAACTAGCACTTGTTTAAAGAGGGCTAGGATTGCTACCTTTAGACTAGTGAGGGTTTTCAACTATGAACAACACCGGTGTGACAGACTTGAAACGGGCGAGTCTCTGACGACTCCAAGGTTTGGGAAAAGCAGCAACGGCGGAAGAGATATTTGGAGCAAATCACCAATCTGATCTTTAAACTCTGCAAAATTGTTGAAGACTCAACGAATACAACAATAATCAGTAGTATTTTAAAGAGAGAATCATGATCTGAGGAAACTAACCTTAAAGAGAGATTGGAAAAGGAACAAGATCCGACGTGACTGACTTGAAACATGCAACACCAGGATTTGGGAAAAGGAACAATGGAGGAAGAGACGCTCGGAGCAGTGCGAATGAGAGAGAGAACGAGTAAGGGAGGCACCAGAGGTGGCTAGGAGGGAACTAGGGTTGGGAGTTGAGCGACAAAAGCAACGAGGGTTTACAGAAGAGGAGAGAAAAAAAGATGCGAGATTTTTTGGATTTGGCGGTGAAAAAATTTGGAAATAGATGCGAATTTGTATTAGAATTCAGGGATGTTAATTAAAAATTATGACAACAAATTTACAGGAAAGTTGTAAGCCTCAACCGGTGAGTGGGGCTGTGTTTAAGGAGCTCTCGACTGTGAGGTTCTCAGATCGAATCTCAGGAAGCGACATTTTTTTTCACATCAAGCTTTTCTCCTATGTTGCTCGAATATGTTGTGTATTATTTCCGGCATGTTTGTGGTGCCAAACTTTAAATCCATCGTATAAGTGCATATTCCAATTGTGGGATTATGAATTTTAAGTCCAACATTGCAAGTCATTATGAAAGCTTTAATTGTGGGAATTTTTATTTTTATTTGCCATTGTATATTTGTTGTGCGTATTAATTGGAAAGGTAGGAAATTGTAAATTCTTTCAACATGACTACTAGATCTGTTGGTAAAAACATATATTAGTAAAAAATAGACAGTTTCATAATGCCTAAACATAAGTATCAACAAAAAACATTCATTATCTAAACACCTAAACATCAATATATATATATATATATATATATATATATCCACAAAACAACCAAATATCAACAAAAAACAACCACATATAAGAACAAAATACACCATATATAACAATAAAAACATTCCTATAACGAACAAAGCTCGTGTTCATGCCATCGTCATGCAACACTGCAAAAGTCTATAAGCTGATCCCATCCATACGAAATCCCACACATCAAAGTTTTGCACTCATGTTTCTCCTCTAGAGCTTGCCATCTTTTCCACAAGATGTATTTCCTCTCCTTCTCCCGATACATCTAGAACTGATCATCATCGTCGAGAGGAAATGCTTTAGAAAAGTTACAATTATAAATGTCTAATAGTATTTTTTTTTGAAAAGAACACCCTAATATATTACAAATTAATCTTAACTTTCTAATAATATTAATAATTATAAACTAACTAATGATATTAACGATTCAATTAATACATGATGAAGTGATAAAGTAAAAATTTGTTGACCAGTAGAATTAACAAATAATTTTATAATAGTACATATTGCGAATGCAGGCACCCAGAATATCCCTTATGGACTATTGCCAGAATGAAACGTGCCTCGTCATTTCTAGCATCTGCACAATCCTTCAAAACTTCCATCATAACCTTTGTCCCGCAATCTGATCTCGATACACATGTTGGATATTCCCTTTCTAATGTTATCTATTCTTTGATCAAGTTGTCCTTAAACAAAGCAAAAACTTTTTTGCATCTGTACAAATGAGAAACAAACAAAAAATAAAGTGAAATTAACCTATTGTATATATATATACATGTACAACTTTGGCCATAAATATGTATTATCACAGAGCTACATGAACAAATTAATGTGAAGTAAAAGATAATTGATAGATCACAAAATGAAATTATGCATGAAGGATCGACATAAAGATTAATTACGTTAACGTAAGGCTGTAGAGATCGGCAAAAGGCCGATGAGAGCTTGGAACAAGTTCTGCAAAAATGGTGACGATTAATTTTTTAGGAAGCATGGTAAAATTGGTTATCTTCCCCTTGTGTTGTATCTTGATACTTCACTGATAATTTAAAAAAGTTATCGAAGTTGTAAAAAATTATTGCATACACTTCATGTATTGCATACTCAAATTGTAACATATTATTATAAAAATATTATTATAATATTGTATAACTTTTAATTTGAGTTACTCTATTGCTATTGTACAAAATTAATCAAGTTGTAACATATTATTATAAAAAATACATGAAGTGTATGCAATATTTTTGTAGTCCAATCGATGAGTTTCTACGGTTTAGGGTACTTGATCGAGCAATGACTTTGCTATGACATACCAAAATTCGGAAAAACAGTGTAATGAGAATTCAAACGAAATTCCTATTAGTACATTTTCTTCTATTTTGTTCAAAAAATATGTAATGACAAGGGTTTGTATTTTCCTTTTTAGTGGATACATTTACAAAGTTTCAAACTGTGGGAGCAAGAGTTTGTCGAGAAGATCGATCGGGTGTTTGCGATGGAAAAAGGTTTGTCGGAAGAAAGGAGGAAAATGAGGATGGTGACAAAAGAGAAAGTGGAGAAAGGAGAAAGTGTGTTGAAGAAGATGACAATGAAGAAAGTGAAGACTGAGGACGGACGCTTCGAGAGAATGTTTTTATATTCTTTTTTATTCATTAATATCAAGAATGTTCTCTGAAATGTTAAGGGACGCTCGCTAACAACAATAATTAAATGTTCTCTGGACGTTAATGTCGAAAATGACAAAACAAAACCAATGATTACGCCGCTAATCTTTTTGTTAATTAATGTTAGCTGCATATTCGGAACATGCATGTACAAAACAAACCCAATGATTTTTCTCTTGAATTCTAGAAAGAAAAAATCTAATACAAAATAAGCAAATTATGCTATGCATCAAAATTAATTTGATTGCACCATTAGTTATTGATGCAAAATTAGTTTGATTGCACAATTATTGATGACAATCAACGATTGTAATTGATTTGTGTTTTAAAATATTTGTCCATAGAAGATTCAGTCACTCTACAAAACAATCTCAAGAAAAAGCACTAAACATTAATAAAAAAAACAAAATGTGGTTACAAAAAATCTCAAAACAAAATGTACAATATTTTAATCGACTTTTATTTTTTACTTCTAAGTTTTCTACACCAGTATTCTAATAAAGGGTGTAGATTAGGTATTGCAAAAAAATTAAAACCTTTTTCTACATCGGTGGATAATAAATAAAGGGTGTAGATGTTTATTGCTTTTTTCAAATTTTCTACAGTGGATTTACTAAATAAAGGTGTAGATTTGTTGATTTATATATCGGTTATTTAGTAAAACAGGTGGAGAATTGGTCTGGAGGTTTTTTGGTGGTGGACCTGACCCTTCTACAACTGGTTTAATATAACTGGTGTATATGAGGGGTTGCAGAAAATCTTTTTTCCATAGTGCTTTCTCGACGGTTATGCTACTATTGGTGTCTAAGGGGTTGGTAAATAGTATAAAAGAACTATTTGCATATGAGTGTTGCCAAAGAGAAATAGTAATTTAATATCTAAAATAAGATAATGATTAGTACTAAATAATTGTTGGCATAGAATCCTAAGACAGCAGTTATTTATTAAATAGTCATTGCCTTAGACTTTTTTTGAACATTTTATAAATGGTGGCTATCCCGCTAGATTTGTTAGGCAAATTATATATCATTTAATTGATTTGCATACCATTACAATTCTTAACATGATATACAAAAAAATAACGTCTCATTACAACATTACACACATATCATTACAAAAAAGAAGGAAAAAAGAAGGAAAAAGAACAAAATAGATAACAAATTTCTTGTGTCTTCCTTCCCTCCAGAAGTATCAGATAACATATTTCTCATAGTTTCTAAGAAGGACATAGGTCAAAAAGATGCAATTGCTATCTTAGCAACAAAAGAACAACAATACAAATGTTGGATCTTATGTTAGGTTTTTACCAGGAAATTGAAATCCTCCATTGATGAGACTTAATGTCATGAATGTTTGATGTAAAATATAGTGGTAATTATTTATCATAAATTATATCTAATTTGTTCACAAGCACATGACCTAGTCGGATAATATTTGGGGCTAGATATCCATAGAGACAACTTATTCACTATTCTTTAAACAATTCGTTAGTCTAAGCAATTCAAGTTTGATTTGGTTTAAGTTCTGAAATTACTAAATCAAATTCTAAAAATTGCGCAATTGATTGATACAAATCAGATTAAATTGTCTATGCCTTTGATAAGACAAAATTATATACCAAAATTGTAGGGTATTTTGTGTAATTTAAGCCAAGGTCCGGTAAATTTAGGTCAAAATACCCAAGTTTAAGTCTCAAGTTCAAGTTACAATGCAGAAAATAGGTAATGGAAGCACAAGAAACTATTTCTGGACACCTGGAGCAGTTGGGAGCGAGATCAGAAAGTTACAGGATTCATTACGGCCGTAATCATCCTTCATTACGGCTGTAATCACCCATTACAGCCGTAATCAACCTTCATTACGGCTGTAATCACTGCATCCTGAGACTGTAGATTCCAGAACTTAACCAAAACCTCTTCAGATCAACCCATTACGGTTGTAACCAGTACCCATTACGGTCGTAATGACCCTATCCCGAGACACAGAATCCCAGTACTTAGCCACCACAAAGAGCTAATTACATCCATTACGGTCGTAATGGTGTTTTCCTGAGAGACCATATTTCAGGACTTAGCCAGTTTCAGACTCTGAAAACTTGATTACGACCGTAACCAAAACCCATTACGGCCGTAACCAGAACATGACTTAGTCAATTTCATCCTCAGAAGAGTTCATTACGGCCGTAATGACTTATCATTACGGCCGTAACCAAAACCGACATTTCTCGAAATAGATCCCACGACCTTATTCTTGCACGGTCTGTCGTTTTTAGCACTCATTACGACTGTAATGACCCTTCATTACGGCCGTAACCAAAGTCGGCAGAGCAGCTCAATTTTATTTTGGGAAGTTTATTAGAGGTTATTTAGGGATTCGTGTATTTTTGTATAAATAGGGGGGTCAGATCTGTTTAGGAGATGCTTTTAAGAGAGATAGTTTTCCATTACACTTTTGGGAGAAAGAGAGAGATTTTGGGGAAGAAATAGAAGAAGAAGAAGAAGAAGAATGAAGAAGAAGAAGAAGAATGAAGAAGAAGAGAAGGTCATTAGAGACTTCATCATCACTTTGGTTTATTCTTCCAATCCTTCTCTTGTTTTCTTTTACTTGCTTAGTTGTATTTTCATGGCCATCAATGGCTAATTCTTCATTAGATTTTTAGGGAGACTTGAAACTTTGCTTGTATCTTACTTGGTATAATGATATGATGATCGTTTTTGTTATTATGGCTTGTGCTTGTTTTTATTGCTTATTGTGATCTTGATCAAATTGCATACTTATGATTTAATGGTTGTAATTGAGAAATTGAATTGTTAGATCCCGACCACAAGTAACAAGGTAGATGGTAATCTTAAGTACCGAAACGTAATGATTGTCATCTATAGGCCAACTTAATTGAATTGAATAATTGTACCAAGTACCGAGAGGTGAATTGCAATTGTTTAAGTAGATTAAGGCAATTAGAACTTAATGAGTTTAGACTAGGATGACCAAATACCGAAAGGTGAAATTATTTTAGTTTAGATATGGTATTAACATAGAAATATCTCTTAGTACCAAATTTATTAATTGCGCCTCCATAATACAAAAACAAACCTTTAATTGACCAAGTAGATATAAACAAGTGAATAGAAATCCTAGAAACCTAAATCTCTCATCTTAATTCTTCAAGTTGTTAATTGATTTACTTAATCTCAAAATTGCATAACACCAACACCAAGCTTTTACTTTACAACAAAACTCAACATCTTCCTTTTAATTTCTTACTTAGATTAGAATTATTAGAATTTGATAACTAAATCTGACTTGTCCCTATGGATTCGATCCCTAAGTACTACAATAGACGATTGTATACTTGCAACCTCTATCTAGCAACTAGGATTAGTAAAACTCACATCAGCCTTATGATTTCTACTATTCACACACTAATTTACTTCCTCGATTTATTGAATTCATTCTGATAAAATGAGGATTAAAATTATAAAATATGCACTTAATTCAAGTTCTTGTTTCAACACTTTTTAAATCACTTTTAGCATCTCTTTTTAGTTCTTAAAAAAATTCAAACCCGTAAAATCTGCAGTGTTAAATCTACACCAAATATCTAGCAACTCCTTTCAGTACTTAGTGAGATACAAAGGGACAAATTCAGCAAAACTCCTAAGTTCTAACTTGACCTTTTGGTATTCAGTTTAAACCTAGATTACTTCTCATGTTCCGAGATCTAAATTCAATTCTTCAATTGAAAATCTAAACTTCTAAGCATTCATATATTTAGTAACGAGATATGAAAATAACAGTAAGAAGTAATTCACATACAACATAAATGAATCAAACAAGTCTTGTAAAATAAAATATATGAGTTTCGACTTTTACATCCTACAACCTGAAGTGGAATTACTCTCTCATCGCAGAAAAGAAAAGTGAAGTAAACAAGTAATCAATACAAGACATGAGAAAGAGAAAAAAGAATAAATCGAAAATCTCATCTCTAGAATCTTCTTCCCGAGCCTTCAACTCTCTTCAGATCTTCCTCTCTTCTCCTAGACTATTCTCTCTAATAAATCTCTAAAAATGAATCATAAAAATAATCTGGAGATCTGATGATCTTGTAGATTCGTCTGCAGTTCAAAATATGAATTCTAATCAAAGAATGTCAATCTTGTGCCAAGAGAAATTCGTCTAGGCATCAAACTACTACTTATGGAGTAGTAGAGCAATTGAGTCCTGCAATTCAAAATTTGTGGTCTGCAATCCTTCTCTCACTGGTCACTGCAAATCATCTACAAAAATCAGCCAAGTATAAAATAAGGTATCAAACATATACTAATTGTATATTTCATTTTTACGGTGATATATTTAGAAAAATATTAGTCAAACAATTTCAAAGAATTTATAAAATATGTCATCAAAATTTTTGATAGGACTCGTGTATCAAATTTAGTAAATGTTTAGTAATCCCATCAATCAATTTAAAACTGTTATTAGTGAAGCTTTAATAACTTTGTGATGAATAATCTATCAAATTCAAATTGATTGTAATTTGTGATATGTCCTATTTACATATCTAAGAACACAATTATAATTTTATTTTCTATTTAAATATATTTTTTAACTATTATCATAACGGTTTGGTGCACTAGGCTGCCTTTTAAAATTATCATAACGTTTTAACAATTTGTTGGCCTTATTTTTTTAATATTATTTGTATTAATCACAATTAAATATTTAAGAAATGTAGAATAAATTTTCATATCTACTTCGTCGCAGGTGCCTGCTGTCCTAAACTTAGATTTCCATTTCGAAAAAAACAATTCTTAGGGCCGTAGGTGGCACATGCGTTAGAGGCTAGGCACACAGCACTTACAAGCGTTCCACGGATTCGTAAAAAAAGATATGAAATTTCGCATCAAAATTTCATCGTTAAAATAAAATTGTAGACACGAAATAAAATTTAATAATGAAATTTCGTTCTGCATTTTTTAAAATAAAATTTAATAATTATTAATAATATAAAAAAATTAGTGGTTTGCAGGCCGTACGCTGAATTACCCTATAGATAAAAATAAGAGTAGGTATTTAATATGTTTAGTCATCATCAATCATTTGAGAACATAGAATTAAAAAGAAGCATGTGTAGTTGTAGTCACGTATCATGTGAGCCCGAATTTTTTGAGACAACATTAATAATATATGAAATTAAATATTTGAAAAAATATTAGATGGAATTCCACAAATATAAACTATCTAAACTCTAAATTCTAAACAAAAGATTCTCTTTCATCGTTAAAAAAGTATTTTTTATGACTGCAGGTGGGGACTGCGGACTTAGAACTTAGACACGCAGGGATAACATGCGGCCCTAGACAAAGAAAATAAAACAACAGTTTTAAATTTTTGACTAGTCGAGATTTTCTTTTCGATTACTAAAAACAACAGTTTTAAATTTTTGTTTAATTGTTCTTACAATAAGTAGGGTTTAAATTGTTCTTAAATTTTTGTTTAATTGTTCTTACAGTCGATCTATAAGTTGAAGATTAAAAAAAATAAGTAGGGTTTTACAAGAGTGATGGTGAACAAGAAAATAGAAGAGAAAGAGGGATGAAGAATAAAGAAATATGGAGGAGAGAGTGATCAAGAACTGGTATAAATTAATGGGTTTGGGTTAGGATCGCACCTGTAATCTACGTCTCGATAGAGATGCAATTATTGATGGTTGGTGGGTGTAAATACTACAATTATTGATGCATTGTAGAGTCGCAGGCGGGTGCTGCGTGCCAGCTTCTAGGTTCGTAGGTGTCACTTGCGGTCCTACAATTTTTTTAATGTTTGAAGAGAAATATGGGCTTTAGAAACGCATGTACTAGCTGCGTCCGAAGTATTTCCAAAATTTTAATTTTTATTTTCCTAAATATTTATTTGGTATACTAATAAATTGTTTTCAAGATTTTCGGCATGTGAGCTCTTGCTTGTGTTATACAAGGCTACACGTAAAAGAAGCATGCATTACATATATTCAATAAAAGATCATAATTTCTTCTGCCTTTTTTTTCAAAATTGTCTTTTTAAGCATACCGGCGACTTTATGATTTCACAAGTCAAAGATTACAGTTGTATCTTATTGTATTTTTTATTCTGATTAAATTTGTATTAATATTGTTTTACTTCGTAAATTTGAAAACTTTCTCAAAGTATATATCTTAATACATTTTCTGGACGTCTTATGCATTTGCATTAGAATAAGATTTATACATTATACGATGGTAAATCGTATGCATAGAAACACATTAAAAACATTATATTTATGTACAACTAATTAAATAACAATGCACTGATTATCAGGGGCGGATGTAGCATACTTCAAGGGGGGTTATTGCTCTTCTGCAAAATAATTTTGTGTATTTGTATGATTCGTCGAATTTTTTTGCAAAATAACCATATATTTTTAAAAATCTGCTTCATTTTGCTTTTTAGAAAAAAATTTAAATCTTAACTCAGTGACGAAAATCATGAATCCCCTCATTGTGTTTATGTGTAAGCTGCTTGATTGAACTGGTAGAGCGGCGTTTACTTTCTAATAACTTTTTATTGGTGCCTATTATTGATGTAGAATTGTAGAAAATATAAAATAACATAGATAGTATTTTTCTTTAGTAGGATATTCATATTCCCCGCAAATATAGGCCTATATAGGCCAACTGCACATGTTTGGACAGGTAGTTCCCAAAATTTCAACTGCATAGAATAAATACCATACAAAAAACAAATTATAACAATTACAAACAACTACACTTAGTCTCAATAAGCACGTACATATCCAGTTAGATATGCCGTTATTAATTTACAACTATGTAATAAACAATACCTACAACATAATTAAAAAGTAGAGAATAAAAAGTAGAGAATAAATGGTGGAGAGCATGCTCACATGCATTGGCTTAATTTAATTATTACCAGAATAATAACATTAATAAACTAGGAAATACCAGCTTGGTGTCTTTTGTACATACATACATATACATATACATACATACATACATACATATATATAGAGTTAGTATATTCTATTTTGCAAAGCGTGCGCTTTGCGATTGTGGGTCATTGAATCTTGTTGGGACGCCCTTTGTAAAGTGGAATAGTCTAACTCCATATATATATATATATATATATATAGAGAGAGAGAGAGAGAGATAGGCTAGCTAGGGTGCTCCATGGAGCACTCTAGCCTATCTTTATATATATATAATTGTTTGATATCAGTTGAATTGCTAGATTTGCAATTACTTATAATTATTTACACTTTCGCAAGTTGAATAATATTAAGCCATATCGGTTGATTGTTTAAATTGACACAATTGTTGTAACTTAGGAATTGTCTTTAGAAATTGAATTGCGCATTATTTGCAAAATGAACCCTAATTTTTTTTTAATAACTCTATTTAACCCCTCTAGAATTCAACATGCACAACATATTTGAAACAATCAGTATGAACACTTATTTAAACTAATCTGAACATCTTTATTTAATTTACACCATATTTTGTGATGAACAACATTAGTAAAAGTATTTTGTATACCATACATATTTTCAAGTGCATAACAAACTTGAAACAATCAGTATGAACACATGTTTCAACTAATCTGAAAATATTTTTTATTTAGTTCACTATGTTCTATGATGAACATTATTAGTGAAAAAAATTTGTATATCATGCATGTTTTCAAGTGCACAATATACTCGAAATAACTACTATGAACACATGTTTCAACTAATATGAATATTTTTTTATTTAGTTTACACTCCATTATGCGATGAACATTATTAGTGAAAGTATTTTATATATCATACATATTTTCAAGTGCACAACATACTTGAAACAATTAGTATGAACACTTGTTTCAACTAATTTGAACACTTTTTTATTTAGTTTACACTTTATTTTTGTGATGAACATTAGTAGTGAAAGTATTTTGTAGACCATACATGTTTTCAAGTGCACAACATACTTGAAATAGCTAGTATGAATACATGTTTCAACTAATCTGAATATTTTTTTTATTTGGTTTACACCATATTTTGTGATGGACATTATTAGTGAAAGAATTTTATATACCATACATGCTTTCAAGTTATTAGTGAAGGTATTTTGTATACCATACATGCTTTCAAGTGCACAATGTATTTGAAACAACTAGTATGAATACATGTTTCAACTAATCTAAACACATTTTATTTATTTGTTCTACATACAAGATACGCAGTATGAAAACGTTCAAGATAGTGTGTAGGATTGAAACGTTTTGAAGAGTATGCACGATCCAAATTTCCATTTTTATCTGTTTTTATTCTTTGACCTTTCTTATTTGGCAAAGTTAGTTAGGAGGATGAAAGTGAGGAACATAAATTGAGGAATTGTTAGTAAGACCAACAACAACAACAACAAAACTTTTGTTCCAAACAAGTTAAAGTAGGCTAAAAATAAAGTCCATAATGAATTTTATTTTTATAAAATTAACTTTTTTTTTTTACGTTGACTTGTCAAATTTATGATAACTTTTGTTCTTTTCGAATTTGAAACCTGCTATGTAAAACATAGGCCGAGTTATTAGTCGGACCTAATTGAAAATACATAACTATTAACATTTTATTTGTCACCGCATAGAAGTTTAAAAGATAAACAAGATGCATTTCTGAAAGAAAAAAAAAATGTAATGTATTAATCTTTTATGTCGCGATATGTAATAATGTTATTCAAGTTCTATTTGAAAACAGAGGAAGCAATTAGACTAGAATGAGAAAGGAGAATGACTTGCCTGATTATCGTTAAAAGAGACGCTAGTGACGCAATAGAGGCATGGAACTTCTATTTTGTGATACGAATTCTGTGTTTAATGCATACCATTACCACATAAAGGTTCAAATACAAAACTATATTCATTTTACCTACCATAGATATTGTTATATTTAGTGAAGTATTGATACTATCACAAATTGTCCTCCTCCAAAACAGAGGAAGCAATTATACGAACATGAAGGAATAATAACTTCAGTTATCACCAAAAAGAAAAAATATGCTACTGATGAAATAGAGGGATGAAATTTCTGAGGATGTTCTTTAGATGATGAAAACTTCCAACAACAGATATAAACAAAAAAGCAATGCTCTCTGTGAGAGATTGCCTTTTGGAAAAGGGTAAATTCAAAAACTATAGTTGTTTTAAGAAGCCAATAATAAGTTAAATGAACAAAAGGGATAAAATTGATGGTAAGATTTCAAGAAAGGTTACACTGAGAACCAAATTGATGCTTACTTCCAATAGTTTTCCAGGAATACTGTAGCCTACAGTTAAACTGTTAAAATCTCTCTCTTGTGCATTCAGATCTAGTCTAGCTAGGACCTTCATTTCTGGAATTTTTGAATTATTTTGGGAAAATTGATTTGCCAATGATTAACTAATTAGCTAAGTTCCCAGATTGTCATATTGGTTTCATCCCAGCTGGTGATATATGAGCCAGGTATGGTCTGATTGTCATAAGAAACTAATTGGACTGATGTACCAGTTCTATCAATTGTTGTCGCAACTTGTATGTCGAATTGTGTCTAATTATCCCAGGTTCTCAGTAGTAGAAAAAATAGTTTCTCAAAATGGATGTTATATTGCATGCTTTTAGTAATGGAAATAACTGGTCAGGGCAGAATCACTGTTTTCGGGAGGGGAAAAAAGGCTTTTTGGTAATAGAAATAAGTGGTCATGTCAGAATCATTGGTTTTGGGAGGAAAGAAAATGAACATCCCTTCTCATAGAAGAGTTGATACGAAAAAGCAATCAAGGATATGTTATGCATGTATAACAAAAAGGATAATTTAATCAGGGATGAATTCTGCAGATCCCTTCTCAGAAAGTGCAAATTTACCTCTTTATTCTTCCAAAATTCAATTGTCGTATGTACAAAGCAGAAAATCTTCAATAGTACCAAGTCGTTACAAAAATTGGCCCAAGTTAGATATTTTACCAAGTTATTTTCTTCGTCAAAATGGTAAAAACTAACTAAATAATAACTATCTTGACAGGGAAAAATGTAAAACAAAAGAATAATTGCTTGTCTGTTATTTCTCACATTTCTAGAGATGCAACATTTGTCAACATTAGTCATGTCTGTAACTGTAAGACAACTTTGGCAACTCATAATATCTCTGAGATCTACACCAAAAAGATAAAAAAAAAAAACATCATAAATCTTATCAAAGGATCAATTTCAGTCAACATTGACATAAAAGTAAAGTATCTATTGTTCCAAGGCAATGCAAAAACAAATTCAAATCATAAATGATAAACCTCATTTTAGGGAGTTAAAAAATGATACGTGAATGATCAGGGGTCATCTCTGAAAAGTAGCTAGTGGAAACAGTACAAAAACTTACACTTATCAGCATCTCAGTGATAACAAGGCCAATGTTCTCTTCAAGTGCTCCGAGAGTCACCACCTCACCTCCCACCACCATGTTTACCACAATTCCATCTAATTTGCAAAATCATTTTACTTTGTTCAAACTGGGTTAAAAAGAAATGTGTTTTTTTTCAAGCATCCGAGACTAACCTGTGGCCAAACATGAAGAAATGCCCCTAAAGTATGATTCCTGAAAAAAAGGATAGTTGTGTAAGGAGTAAAAACCAAAGATGAATTTGAAAGTCAAACAGTATATCTCAAAAGTGGCAGTGCCATCGACATGGCCTTGAACCATGCCATTGACATGAGCCTTGTGCCGAGCAGGTAAAACGTCTAGCACTAAGACATTGTCCTCGGTATCATCAGAATGGAAAGGTCACAGGTTCAGAACCCACTGCCATGAGATGATTTAGGCTCTGACCCTCATCTCATGCCCCAAATAAAAAAGAATGAAAATTGTTGTACACTGAGAACCAATTTCATCGACAATCAACATACTTCAGCCATCCATGACCAGGTCCAAAAACAGTAGCAATTAGTAACTTCTTGCTTGCATAAAAAAATTTCTAAGTTCTAATTATCACCTTCCTTGTTGGTAGCTCATAGTTTATCAGAAGACGTGCAGTCAGAGATACCTCTCCTAAAGCAAAAGAAGGCAAGCATGCATCAGTTGCAACCACCATGCACGACTTTTGAGTAGCATGTTCAGGTTCCATACTATCTGAAAGATGACAGAGAAAGTGATATACAGCAAAGAAGAAGAAGAACAAAGAGAAGAATGAAGAGTAGAGAGAATGTAAATTGTAATTCTATTTTTTTGATTGTAAAAACTGAGTACATCTGTTTATATAGCCTCAGCTGAGGGTATTAATGTAATTGTAACTAAATACATTCTAGAAGATCCCTAATACAAATTTATACTTCTAATCTAGACTAATTATTGAGATTGCTGTCTTGAGTGAGTATTCTTCTTGAACCGAAGTGACTTGGGTCTGTGAGAGTAGTAATCACCAGATATTCCAATATACCCCCCTCAAGCTGATGCTTCTTTAAGAACATCAAGCTTGTCCCGTAGTAACAAGAAACGAGGTAAAGGGAGAGGTTTGGTTAGAATATCGGCTAATTGATCTTTGGAACAAAGAAATTTAACCAAAATCTGATTTGAGATGACTTTTTCCCGCACAAAATGAAAGTCGATCTCAATGTGTTTCGTACGCTTGTGATACTGTGAGTTTGAAGCGAGGAAAGTAGCACCAATATTATCGCACCACAGAACAGGTGGAGAAGAAGTATTGAAGGTTAGTTCTTTGAGCATGTGTTGAATCCACAGAATTTCCGAGCAGGTTACGGCTAGAGATCGGTACTCAGCCTCAGTACTGGAACGGGATACTGTACTTTGCTTTTTGGAGCACCAGGAAATGATGTTTTTGCCAAGATAGATACAGAAACCAGTCGTCGATCGTCGATCGTCGATCATCAGCACACCCAGCCCAGTCGGCGTCGCTATAGGCGTGTATCTGAGGTGAAGAGGTTCTATGAATCTGAATACCATGGGTTGTGGTACCAGCAATGTACCGGATAATCCGTTTGACAGCAGACCAGTGGGTTATAGTGGGGTTTTGCATGAATTGGGCAACCTTGTTAACGGAGAAGGCGATGTCCGGTCTGGTTAGTGTAGCGTATTGCAAACCACCAACGATACTTCTATATAATGAAGGATCATCAAAGGAGGGAGCATCATCCTGCATGAGAGAAGTGCCAGAAGCCATTGGTGAAGTAATGGAGTTGCAATTTTCCATATTAGCCCTTTTAATTAGTTCTTTTAAGTACTTTGTTTGGGACAAATGAAGACCTTTGTCAGAAAATTTTGCTTCAATGCCTAAAAAATATGACAGTGATCCTAACTGGCGAATTGTGAATTTACGACTTAAGTGATTGATGAATTGAGTAATCAGAGTAGAATTGGTTCCAGTTACTAAAATGTCATCAACGTAAACAAGAGTTAGAACGATATCAACTGATTGAATTGAGATGAACAAGGATGGATCGTAAGTAGAGGATTTGAAACCCATCTGGAGTAGACACTCTGACAGCTTGTGAAACCAGGCTCGTGGAGCTTGTTTAAGGCCATACAGCGATTTATGAAGAAGACAAACATGATTAGGATGCTCTGGATCGATAAAACCTTGAGGCTGATGCATGAAGACCTTTTCATGGAGGTCACCATTGAGAAAGGCGTTTGAAACGTCTAACTGTTGAACAGGCCAGTTAGAGGAGACAGCCAGAGAGAGAATAAGGCGAATTGATGTTGCTCGAACCACCGGACTGTAGGTCTCAAAGTAGTCAATACCAGCTTCTTGGTTGTACCCCTTCGCAACTAGACGAGCTTTATATCGCTCAAGGGAACCATCGGAGTTGCACTTGATCTTGAAAATCCATTTGCAGCCGATGACCTTTTGATTTGAAGGAGGAGGGACAAGAGACCAGGTGCCATTAGCAGAAAGAGCATTGAGCTCTTCAGTCATTGCTTGATGCCACTGAGGGGTGGAAAGAGCTTGTCGGAGATTGGTAGGTTCAGAGATCAAATTGATTTGAAGAGCAGTAAATTGAGTACTCGTTGGAGTGATTTTGGTACCAGTTTTTGATCTGGTTTGCATAGGGTGTTGTATTGGGGAATTATTTGTAGAAGGAGAAGAAGTTGAAGTTTGCACGGAAGGTGTTTGCGAAAAGGAGGCAGGGAGAGAGGAAGAAGAAGGTATATTTGAAAGAGGCTGAACATTGGAATGAATTTGAATGGTATTAGATCCATTCTTAAGAGTGGAGGGACGGTGAGATGAAGCTTTAGGATTTGTGCGGAGTGCTGATTTAATTTCAGCAATAGTGATGTTGTCGGCAATTGATGTAGGATGTGGGCCCAAGATAGAGACAGCTGTAGACACCTGATTGGATGATCGAGGACGTCTTTTGTAAACTCTGTCGGTGACTTGTCTTGTTGTGATTGGTTGTTGTGATGGAAAAGAAAGAGAAGCAGGGACAGAGGCCGGATCCAATGGATGATCAACAGGTGGAGGCATTTGATTGGTGCAGGAAGGAGATATAGATGGAAGTTGTTCATTCGCTGGAATGGAAATCAGAGGTGACTGAGGAACGACAGCTGGCAAGGTATGATTGGAGGTAGATCCTGTTGGGTTTTGATTAAATGAATTTATGATCGGAGGAACGACAGTGGATGGTGCGGTCTGATTGGGTAGTTGTGTTGCATGATCTTCAGTAGAGGCAAGTTGTGTATCTATCCGTGTTGCATCAATTGCTGAAGTAGAAACAGAGGCCGGATTTTGTTGAATTGAAGCTGAATTTGTACCAATTCCTGAAAAACTTGATTTCCTCCATTGAACCTTATTAGAGTTACATTGGAAAATTCATCTAAAGATGATTCTTGTATAATTGAAGAATTTTGTTTAAAAGGAAAAGTTCCTTCATCAAATTGGACATTTCTAGAGATAAAAATTTTATTGCTTGATAATTGAAGACACCTATATCCTTTTTGATTTGTACTATAACCAAGAAAAATACATGGTTGAAATTTGTTTTTGTTATAAGGTCTTGTAAGAGGAAAACACAAACATCCTATAATTTTTAAATCATTGTATTTTGGTTCTTTGTTAAATAAAGATTTGTAAGGCACGATATTTTTGTAATTTGGAAGTCTATTAATTATATAGACTATGCTATTGAAAATTTCGTCCCAATATCGCAATGGAATGGATGCATGATTTATGGTAGCTAGAGAGAGTTCAATTATATGACGATGTTTTCTTTCAGCCACCCCGTTCTGTTGGGGTGTGTAAGGACATGAGGTTTGATGAATTATTTGAGGGAATTTAGTTGCAATAGGTTTAAATTCAGTACCACCATCCGTTCGAAGAATTTTTATATTTTTCTCAAATAAATTCTCAACTTGTAATTTAAATTTTGAAAACAGATCACACACTTCACTCTTTTGTTTCATAAAAAATATCCAAGTAAAATTTGTAAAATCATCAATAAAAATGACATAATATTTATTTCCATTAAAAGATACAAGAGGACTAGGACCCCACACATCACTATGTACTAATTCAAGTGGAGAAGAAGAGATAGAATCGGATTTTTGGAAAGGTAGTACATGGGCTTTGGCCATGATACAATCACTACAAAACATAAATTTTTCCCTAATACAATCTAGTGAATTTTTATTTATAACACTAAGAGTAGTAGAGGTTGATGGATGGCATAGCCTAGCGTGCCAAGTTTTGGTTGTAGCTCTTGTGCCAAGAAGGACTTTTGGAGAAGGATAGATTGGAATATTTGAAGATTTCTTCATCTTGAGAAAATAAAGACCATGATGGAAAGGAAGTTGAAGTAGACTAGTTCTTGTGTGGTGATCCTTTAAATAACAAAAAGAGGAACAAAAGTAAACTTCAAGAAATGGATTATCTTTCAAGAGACGAGACAAGCTAATTAAATTTGTTGAAAAATTGGGAACATGTAAAATATTATCTAGTTTAATAGTAATATTAGAAATTTGAAGAGTAGTTGCACCAATATTAAGAATAGGAAGAGAACCGTTACCCATTACAAGTTTGTCGGGACCCTTATAACCATAGAAGGAGGCCATATTGTTCATATCATTAGTGACATGATGTGTAGTCCCGGAGTCGATAACCCACTCATGAGGAACGTCATTGGACGGTTGAGATGATGAAGCATTGTAAGCCTTGAATTTGGGAGGTGGTCTCCAATCCGGATCCTTGTCATATCTTTTGTAACACAAATTCACCTTGTGTCCCACTCTATTACATAATTGACAAATTGGTTTACTGTTTGTGTTGAGATAAATGATCTTGGGTTCTGTTGAGTCATCAGTATTCGTATGTGAAGAAAGCCCATCGCGCAATTCTCGATTAGAGTTTGTCGGCCCGTTTGAATTGGATCGGTTGTAACCAGAGCCAGACTGGATTCGATTAGAAAAATTACCCCCCTTTCTCGAATTTGCCACATAGAAGGCGGAAGAGGTAGAAGAAGCACGGGAGAGAAGCATGGCCTCGTGTCCTTGAAGAAGGCTGCGAAGAGAAGAGAAGGAGTAAGGGCCGGTGCAAATTTGAGCATTGACGGCAGCTACAATCATATCATAGTCACTGTCAAGACCATTAATGGCAGCCGAGACAATGTCGTCTTCTGGAATAGGGTAACCTAGAGCAGATAACTCATCGGTAATACGACGAAGTCTTACTAGAAAGTTGGAGATGGTGTCTGTCCCCTTGCGAATCTGATGAAGCTGTCGTTTGAGAGCAGCCAGTCTTGGTCGAGAATTTGACGAGAAGAGGTCTTCGATGAGTCTCCAAAAATCTCGACAGTTGGTTGCAGAAGCCACTTGAGACAGAATTGATTCTGTCACTGTTGAACGAAGCCACCCAAGTAAGAACTGATCTTGCTTGAGCCAATTGCGATAAATGGGATTGAGAATCACTTGTCCAGAAGCATCGACTGTCGTTGAAGAAGGCGGAGGTGAGTTGATGAAGGGAGTGAGTTCATAGCTTTGGATGAAAGGTAGAACAGTCGATTGCCAGGTATGGTAGTTACTGTCATTGAGTTTGACAGCTACAGTGTAGTTTATGGATAACAGTGATTCACCAGGATGCTGAGAAAACTGAGGAATTGTAGTCCCTGTGCCAGTACCAACCCCCAGTCCAGTGTTGGTCGAATTATGAGGGGATTGAGATGAATTTGGAATGGTGGCATTAGGATCAGCCATCAGAGAAAAAAAAGAATGGTGAGGAGAGAAGATCTAGGATCTTGAATCGAAAGATGGGATCTTGAAGACTCTGATACCATGAAAGATAACAGAGAAAGTGATATACAGCAAAGAAGAAGAAGAACAAAGAGAAGAATGAAGAGTAGAGAGAATGTAAATTGTAATTCTATTTTCTTGATTGTAAAAACTGAGTACATCTGTTTATATAGCCTCAGCTGAGGGTATTAATGTAATTGTAACTAAATACATTCTAGAAGATCCCTAATACAAATTTATACTTCTAATCTAGACTAATTATTGAGATTGCTGTCTTGAGTGAGTATTCTTCTTGAACCGAAGTGACTTGGGTCTGTGAGAGTAGTAATCACCAGATATTCCAATACTATCCAAAGAAAGAGCACTGTAATTCTGACTCCACTGCAGAGTCGCCAGGCGAAACTTTTCTAAATTAGATGCACGCTCTATTTCCACTTGGTCGCTGTACTATAAAGGACAAATGAATGCCAGAATATCGTTAGAGGTTAGTACTGGGTTTGTCTAAAATCTTGGAGACTTCAACATTTCACACTGTATTTATAAAATGCCAAATTAAAATCCATCCAGGTGGCTCAGATGCTAAAATTTGGTCACATCATTCACGATGCCTGGTTTAAATGCTTGAGAGCATATTGACTTTTCTATCATTTCCCTTGGTTGGACTATTTCAGTATGGATTAGAAGGTCTGAAAATTGGCTTCTCATCCTTATTTTAACAAGGGACTCGTAGGTCAGAAAAACAAATTGATACTCAATATCAATATCAGTTGGCTCTAACAAGAATTTGGATTTTCACTTTTCACTTTTCAGTGATTTTTTTTATATCTGCAATACTTGAACAAGCCAACTCTAGGAAAAAAAATCAAACAGAATGCTAGGTCCAGCACCAGTTCATACAATGTGCAAAAATGATAACCATTGTAACATGCTGACACAATATGCAATAAAACCAGAAATATTATCAAATTGCCTAAATAACATAACATATATGGCTGTACAGTATATAGATGTTACTTGATATGTATTTAAGTAATATCTATTATTATTTGTCAATCTTGATGTTTAACTTTGGGTGAAGTTATGGTGCATGTGCATTCACTGTGCTTGCGCATCTGAACCCTCCGATGTACATCGAGATTCGATGCGCACGAATCTCCACGAATCTCGATGCGCAAGGTGCATGCGCAAGCACCATAGTTTTGCTCTTCAACTTTTTACACTCACTAATTGCCAGATAATTCATTTTATTACAGTCACATTAGGTAATGGATGGTAGAGGTGTCCAAACAGGTCGGTTTGGCTAGTGTTAAGCAAACAAAAAAAATTTGGATAAAATGTTTGAGTTTTTCAGTTTATTTTGTTTGGTTTGGTTTGAAAATTTTAATAGTTTGGTTTATTATAAACTTTTCTCATTTAACAATTAAAAACCAAAAAATCAGAAATAACCAAAATATTATTGTGCTAGCGGTATACTATCATACATATTAATACACAAATTACCATGTTAATATTCATCAAGAAACCAAAATATTACTAAATCTTATGGTATTGCCGTAATATAATACGTATAATACATAAATTACTATGTTAATATTTAGGGGCATTTGTCAAAATGCCACTACAAAACATGAATAGTGGCATTTTGGCAATTTTTTTTAGTGGCATTTTGACAATTTTCAAGTTTTATAGTGGCATAAAACTAATTTTCCCTAATATTTATATTACAAGTTTATAACCTAAAATGTTTTTGTTATTAGTTTGGTTTGACCAAAATAAAACTCTGTCTGTATTTGGTTGATCAAATTTTCCTATCGGCTCAGTTTATAACAATTGAAATCGAATAAAATAATTTGGTTGGACAAATTTACTTCAGTTAGAACTGAACCCACTGTTTGGACATCCCTACTGGTAGGCATAGCATTGCTTGTGTGTGAATCATAACTATTGAAACCCAGATAATGGCAAAAGAAGAAGAAGAAACACAATATGTAGAACTTGAGAAAAAAAAAATTAACATCCAATACTGACAGCTAGCTCCAGCCAGTATTTCACTGATCTCATCTCAGCTCTGACTGATAAGTATATTAATTAAATAGACAAAACCAACATTAAAGAAAGGGGATGACACAAAATGGTTCGCTTTTTTACAGTTTTTCCAGAAATTGTAGTCATAATGGTTAGAAGCCCCAAAATTTACTTTCGGACATCTACCGAATTTCCTTGATTGTACCATAACAATCACCCCTAATAACAGTAAAAGAATAGAGAGGTTAATTGCGTAGTTACCAGTGGAGAGAAGGAGATATAGGAGAGATTAGCCACAGTAGAACAGACGGAGTCGAGCTCATCACGCGAGCTACAACAAATCACGATCGGAAGGGAAGATTGCTTTCCGGCCACTTCCAGAAGGTCTACCAACGTCTCCTGTTAGAACTCGCACCATTCTCTCAAGTTCAGTAATAACAACTGAGGGAAGCATTATGTGATCTGAGAGAGAGAAAGAGAGAGATATCATTTTGAACTGGAGGCGATCGACGGCGAGGTAATAGTGGTGGCCGGGGCAGTTGGAAGAGGAGCAGGAGAGGAAGGAGTATGCATGGAAGGAGATGAGGGATCCTGTGAGGCTCCTCTCATGGCGGATGGCGCTACTGCGACTCGCAGCTACATTACTTGGATTCTTCTGACCGAGAGGAAGAGGGGAGTATCACTACGCGAATTCACTGCACTGCGCCGGAACCGTATCTGCTGCTCTTCGACGAGAACAGATTCTACTCCTGCGATTCGGACTACTGCCATTAGGACCGTCAAAATATCTGTAAGCTCCTGCAATTCACATCAGAGCAGTTCCAGAAGGATCCTGTTCTTATTAAAAAATAAAAAAACTTAATTTGGTGCACTTCAGAATTTAACAGTACAAATTTTAGGCATATAAAAAAAAGTTCTTACATTTCGTGATTTCAATGATATAACGTCATGGCACATCAAAAGATATTTAAAAAAAATTTTGCATTTACTTAAAAAGCATATTTACTTTCTGTTTTTGCACAAAAAATAAAAATATATACAAAAATATTTTTTAATTTCTATTTTTTGCATAAAAAGTTATTAAGCTTTTTGAGATAATTAATTCGTTAAACAATCTTTGATCGATGGATTTGACGAATTCACTCATCGTTAGATTGATCTTTGATCGGAAATTCGTTGTGCTACTATTATTAAATCATAAGTATTTTGGAAAGGATTTCCTTCACCGATTTAAGTCATGATACCCTAGTAATTGTAGTCTTTGGATTAAAAACTCATTTTGCAAAATGTTAGCCAAGTCTCAAACACGCTAGGACAAGAATTCCTAAAAGGCTTGGTGCTCGTCGAGAGCTTTGCGTGAGACTCAGTAATCTTTTTCTTTAATTGGACTTAATTGAACAAAGATGTAAAACTGTAAAAAAGTGAGCTATGTGTAAAGTTGAAGTTCTTAGGACAGATACATCCGCATATATATAAAACAATATAAAAATATATATAAATAAAAACAACAAAACAAAATAAATATGAGTGAATAAAAATGAGTGAGCCAAAAACAGACAGATGCATAATTAAAAAAGTCAATAGCATGAGACACAGTTTACACCCTTAACTAAATCTTTATTTTTCTTTTCAAAGAATTATCTGGAATTGATTTGCATTTGTAGAATTGAGGGATATAATTCGAGATTTACTAGTTATAAGATATTACAGTAACTTGTTGGTGAAGGAGTATATTTTTTCCTTGATTAAGAATGCTTATGGACTTTATAAAAGAACTACATATTTGTTTAAATATACCAAATATTTTGACAAATGGTTTGTTCAGTAGTGGATTAATAATCTCACCAAAAACATGTTTCTTTATGTTTGCATATAGTTTAGAATTTGCTTTTGTTGTTTATTTATTTACTTAAACAAAAATTGTGCTTGTGATGTGAAGAAGATCATTAAAAAATATTCGAATTCATTACCACATTTGTATGTCTTTAAATTTGAATTGATTAAACTCTAGATTGCCTTGAGAAGCCAAATTGTGATTACGTTGATAGATTGATTTAGATTTTAAAAAATACCCGGATATATTCTCATGAGTTTAGACTTGCTTGAGAGCAAGCAAGAATTAAGGTTGGAGGATTTTATAATTAAGGCTAAATTATTCATGATTTTACATAGGGTTTATTATGAATTTATTTCAAGTTATATTTAATTTAGAGTTAATTTAGATTTAATTTTAGTTAAATTGTTTAAAATTTCAAGTCACTATCATATTTGAGTTTTAATGTAGAAAAATAGATGTTAAGAAGCAAAAAATGACGTAATTGAACACTTTGAAACCGACAGAATTGAAGTATGACTGCTAGCAATGTCAATTGCTGAGGAGGTGGCTGATTGTTTGCATCACCATATCACCTTCAGGGATGGGATTATGTATCGATTATACCAGCGATGTGCACAGATGTTTGTGAGTCTTCCTTGCTCCTTCAGCATGCTCCAGATGGTCTGATATGTCTCTTCTAACGTCTATCACATGCTTTGTTACCATCAGTGCGTGTAGACCAGATCCTCCACATCTTTGATGCTATGTTTCCACTAGAATCCCCTGCACATGGATGTTGATTTGGCGACTAGTGCCTAGTGTGGGCATGGATTCGACTCCAGCTGATGCAAATCCTGAGGTTGTAGTTAAGGCTGATGCTGGCAACCCAGGCTGAGATGCTGGTGGCTCCGAGCCTCTGTTGGTGTTGGTTGTGAAGGTGGTGTAACTTCAGATCTAGCCATTGCTACCACACCACTTGTAGTTGCTCTGTGCGAGTCCATCTTGCTCCCTCTGTTATGAGAGGTCGACCTGATGAATGACCTTTTCCCCTGTATTGAAATGCTTAAAACCAACTTATAAGATGAATTGAAATTCTAGAAATAAAAGCAAAATCCATAATACATTATGTGCATTATACACCAGCAACAAACATAAAAATAAAGCCATGACCATAAATGAAATTCATGCTTTCAAAAGCTTAAGCATAAATTTACGGTTCTAAAAATGACTGCAAACATTAAAATTTTATCAATTGAAAAGTTCCAAGAAGAAACAATACATACGATGTGACTTTTGAATTATGAGATGAAACCTTAAACATTAACTGAACTACAAAAGCACTAAAGCCTTTTTTAAAATTCTGACACTATGTACAAATGGTGCATCAATCATAAACAACGACAATGGCAGACCCATGTACACCTCAGTGGGGTCATCGACCCCCACTCAAAATTCTCAATTCACTTAAGTAATTGAAAAATAACCAAAGGAAACGATAAATTTGTAAAGAGGACCTCTGTAATTTAAAATTATGTTAAAGAAAACCCTATAATCTCAATTACAATCCGTAAATTTGTTCAAAAAGTATCCACTGTCGTCTTTTTCTTTTCTCAATCATTTCATTTAGATTCTTTTATCATATCAGTATTTAGTTTTTTTGTTTTTTATCATATCAATATCTAGTGAATCAATTTGGATAAAATGTGCAATCTCTTATATGTTAACAGTGAATCAATTTGAATTCAGTGGGAGCCAATTGAATTTTGTAATTTTTTGTTGGATTCACTGAAATAGCAGATATTATATCATCGAATTGTCTTTTGGAACATGAACTTAATTTTGATAAATGATTACTAAAAATAGTCGGCGTTTGCAAATTGGGAGAACACAAATTGAGAGTTAGAAGGATCCAAAATTTCAAATAATGATGACTTTATCAATACTATAAGAACTAATCTGTACATCAGGTAATCAAATTTCATATTGCAATAATGTTTCGAAAACATTTAAATCTATATCATACCATGTCTTTCACATCATGATAGGCGCTTGTTGTTGACACCATTGTCCGAAAAAACTAGGTGCCCACGCGCTAGATGTCGCGCTTGTTGTTGACACCATTTCCTACGATGCTCTACTATTACTAGTCGGGTCGAGAGAGAGAGAGAGGATACAATGCATACTTGAGAGAGCGGGAAAGGCGTTGAGATTCCATTTCAAAGAGAGCAGCGACAAAGGGTAGTTTTCGGCTGAGGAAAAGTGGGAGCCTACGGCTTTAGAGAGAGAGACAGAGAGAGAAGCGACAAATACTGATGACGCTATCGATGGCGAGATAAGATTGGTACTGGAGAGAGAAACAGGGTGGTTCAAGTAGGAAGAGGGATGTGGAGGGAGGGATAAGAGATAATTTAGGTGGCGGAGAAGACATAACGGAGAAAGGAAGAGACTAACGGAGGAAATTAGCAGAAAACAAAAATATCTATTTTGCCTTTTCCAAATTTCTATAAAGTAAATGGTTTTGATTAATTTAAACAAAATTTGAATTTAAAACTTGTGTCCATAGAATAGCAGGCTTGCTCTTAATTCAAAATACCAACAAATTACATCAACATCACAAAACATCCGAGAAATTAACAATAGTTAGTCCAGAAAACAGAACCACACACAAAATAAAAAGCAATTTCTTTGCATTATTACAAAGCTAATACAACAAAGAATCCCAAATTTACAGTCAAAATTACATCAATTGATCAATCAAATGACTTATTACAAATCTACAAAACAAATACTTTGTCGTACCATGCAAAAGAATCCATCGTATCAATAAATGTTGCTTTTTTTCATCCAGTCACAGACTGAGCCTTTCTCTTGGACCAGAACTTCCGGAACAAGTTCCTCTTCTTCTTCCCCGCCGGCACCATCGGACTTTGAGCCATTGATGGGTATTCAGTCGTCTGGCCATCATCTGAACTAAAACTTCTTCTTCCCGACAAGCAGCACGTGTTTCTTCCATCGAAACTGTCGTCCAGACTAAATCTTTCAAGCAGATGTTTTTTAGGGTCATCAATTGTAGGCATTCCGTTGATAGCCTCGTCGGTTTTAACCTCTTTTTTATTATCCTCATCAGTTTTGGTTGTTTCCCCATTAGTTTTTATGTCAGAATTGGTTACTTCGGTGTTAGCCTCTTCTGTCTGTTTAGCATTCTCATCCTTTTCAAGCTCAACACTGTTGCACTGCTCTTCGGTCTTTGCTTTCAAGTGCTGCAGTTCTTGTTCAGCATCCATCATGCTCTGGTCTGCTCTATGGCCCTTTTGGTTCACCTCATGCAGCTCCTTTTTCTTTTCGTCCAATTCACAGTACACCTTATATAATATCGAAAAGGCATTGGTTGCCGACTCTTTTGCTGTTTCAATTTCCACTATGACGGCATCAACCCGCTCTTGTCCTTGCTCAGTTGCCTCATGACCCTGCTTGCTCAAACCAAAGTACTCGTCAAATGAAATAGTCACCTTTTCAGAGGAAGTGTCCATTTCACTCTCTTGTAATGCTTTGATGGCTGCTAAAGCTATATTTTCTGACAATTTTGATGCCTCTATCTCCTTTGTAGCGGCAATAATTTTCAATTGAATAGTTCTCCAACTCACCAGAACTGGTTCATCCTCTTCCTTCATTTTGTTGAGTTCATCTTCTGCATCTTGCGCAATCGACTTCGATTTCTTGGTCTCCAGGGTCGCCTCCTCAATGAGACTAGGCAGCTCATCAGTTTTTCTATTTGCTTCTCTCTCTTTTTCTATACAGGCATCTATCTGTTCTTTTGTCTTTTCAATCTCAGCTTCGAGAGAAGGAATTGTAACAGAAGCAAGCTCTGCTTTCTGTTGCAAGTCGGCTAATTCAATTTTCTCCTTCTCAAGCTCAGTTTTGAGAGAGGAAACCTCGACACAAAGCACATCCACCTCTCCCTGAACCTTCTCAATTTGTGATTTAACTTCCTCAATCTCCTTTGTTTTGGAATCCAACATTTCCCGTCTCTTCTCTTCTTCTTCATTATAAACTCCATCCTCTTCCAGATTTAACCTCTTCATGTAAACCTCCACCTTGACATTCAGTTTGTCTAACAAACCGGTTGCGGCTTCTAATTTCCCTTCGAGTTCGTTGGCCAAAGCAATCTGCATGCTGAGTTGTTGCAGCTCTTCCTCAGCCTCTGTTATTTCCTTCTTCCACATGAGACACTCTTCATCCTTTGCCAGACTGGCACTGGCCTTATGCTCCTCCGCCTCCAGTTTTGCCACAGTGGCAATCTCAAGTGATTTCCTCACAACTGTTAGTTCTTCGGTCAACTCCTCTACCATTTTCTCAGCTTTTTTCGAAGCCAGAACCAACACTTCTGCTTTGGCTACCAAAATTTCTCTCTCTTTCACCAAAGTTGTGCATTCCTCTTTCAAGGATATGATCTCTTCTTTGACTGATTTGAGCTCACTGACAGCAGTCCCCTGCTTTTTTTTAATCATGTCCAGCTGCCCAGATTTGCCACCTTCTTGTACAAGGATTTCGACAACTTCTAAAATGTGTTTTGCACGATTCAATTCCTCTTTTGCCTTTGTCTCCTTTGCTTCGGCCTTGTCGACTTTGGCCTTAAGTCCATATAGGTGGCGTTTAATGTTTTCGAGCTCTTTCAGGAGTTCAGCTCTAGATGTTTCTAAGGTTTCTGATTTCATCTTGTATCCTGCTACTTCTCTGCGAATTTTAGCGATCTCGAGCATTGCCATCCTGGCGTCGTTGCTCTACATTTCAAATGAAAGGAGAAATAAATTTCCTTTTGTTTATTATCCATTTCATAGGTATTTCTGTTATATATATTTGTTTCTGATGAAAATAATGTGTTACAATACATTTCTAAATGAAGTAAAATCTCTACTGTTTCCATAAATGGCAACATTTGAACTTCAGTAAGCTAATTAGTTTATTGAAAACAGAAATAGATAAATAATTTATCTCTGTTGTGAGAGAAACAAATATCTTATTATTAACATTTTTTCAAAAATATTCTAAAAAAATAAATAAAAACATAATAACATTGACAACATTCACACATGGGTTTTTATAAGAGGTATTACTATACATGTAAATTGGTATTACTATAAGAGGTAGTTTTTGACAGATTTTGACCTCAATCTCACTTGATTCGTACTGCTGGTACATATTTGGGTTTATACTTAGGATTTACAGGCCAACCAATAATTTTGTGTTCCTCTTAAATTTTACCAGGGACTGACATTCGTATCAGAAACTCAATACATTACTGCAAGACCTCAGATTGATGAAAATAGGAAAATCTAAACTATTTATACAAATAAATTGGACAAAATAATCCACCTTTAATCACTTTCTGGTCTACAATAGCACCAGCTATCAAGTGCAAAATATAATAATAATAATAATAATAATAATAATAAAATAAATTAATATTACCAGTTCATCCTGAACCTTGTGTGGGGAACTAATTTTCTGAGAACTCCAATCAGCACTTCCTCCAAATCTCGAAACAACTGACTTAACTGACTCGAGACCGGTCTGTGTTTCGACGTAACCTCTGCCCGCTATCCGTCTCTCATTGCTTCCATTCACTCTGACCCTTAGTCTAAGTGGCTTCCCATCGGCTCCAGCAGGGAACTCGGTTATTTCTCTCTCCTCCGACAACCCATCTAACGAACGCCGCATGCCAGAGAGAGATTGGCTACGATGCATCTTGTCAGGTCCGGCGATCATTGATGAAAGGTCATGGAAATCTAAGGTTGTGCCTCGCCGGTGATTTGGGCTGAGATCTTTTACATTTGTGTCACTGTTATGTTCTTCAGTAGTTTCTGCTTGTGCAGCTGATGTTTCTGAGGGTTTGCCAGAATGATTTTCTTCTCCTAACGATGGTAGTTCCATTTATCAAAGCACAAGAATTCTTCCCTCTAAATTGAATAAAACACATGAACAATTATTTCAGAGTTTTATCATAAAAAAAAGGAAATGAAACAACTTTAGGAAGGAAAATATATCTTTAAATAAATCAACATGGGGAGAATACAGTATCTGTATAGGTTGGCTTCAAATTTCCTGGTGCAAAACTCTAAATAAATATTTCTGTGATCCATTGCATGTTAATTAGTTAGTAAATGATAGCACTTTTCTTTAGTACCAAAAAAAAAAATCTAAATGAACTAACAACCTAGGCTACACAGAGAACATGCAGTAGAAAATATATATTAACAATCAGATATTCGGATTATATAAAAGATTTTTGCATCCAGAAGGAATCAGATAATAAGATTACCATTATTGGATTATATTTTTTCCTATGTTAGAAGAAAATTTCTTCCGATCATGTCAAGTGTGAAGACTCAAATCAAATTTGCTTGGTTTCAAAATTATAAACAATTAAATTTGAAAAATAAACTTACCTCACTTGAAAAATGAAAATAGTTTGGTCAAAATCGCTTAAGCAGAAAATTGAAAAGAAAATGGCGATCCAAAGTAATTTGTAAACAGAAATACAAGAAAAGATTATAGGAACAAAGAAAGTTAGGATGGAGGAAGAGAATACCTTGGGGTTTGGGAGAAAGAACATAAAAAAGAAAATGGAAAAATTGAAGGAGATTTCAATTGAGAATTTTATCGTGCATTACAATGTAAACAAGCTGGTTTGCTGGTATGGTGTTGCACACGAGTCGAAATCCGACCCGTTCCTGTTGCTCTCCTGGAAA
This sequence comes from Eleocharis quinqueflora, assembly GCA_964058865.1. Lineage (NCBI taxonomy): Eukaryota > Viridiplantae > Streptophyta > Magnoliopsida > Poales > Cyperaceae > Eleocharis > Eleocharis quinqueflora. The sequence goes on from CAXKVX010001094.1 coordinate 134,675, forward strand.
TTTTATTATTTAAAAATTAACGGACTCTCAGGAGGAATTTTCGATAATTTTCAATTTGTTTTTGTTACCATCAAAGGTGATTTTGTTATTTAAAAAAAAAATTCAAAGGCGTCGCGTAAGCGGATTGTGCAATCAGCAATTTTTCAACCCAACAAAGAAACCCAAATAATAACATCACAGAGTCGTGTAGTTAAGCATTGCTCATGAAACAGTGACAAATTCGATTTTAAAAAATTGATTAAGGTTGAAAATTTGTAATTTAAAATAGGATATAATGTGAGAATAGTTTGTTTTTTCTATATGCATATAACATAATAACGCGATTCATGCATTAATAGAAGAAATACTAAAATAGACAGATCTTCTTAAAAAAAAAATCAAATTCTTTACGATTCACGTACAAATTTTAAATTGTTTCTTAAAACTAAAACATTTTTTACATACAATAGTAACTAGAGCAAAATTTTAGAATATATATATCTTAATCTTACAATTAACCACTCAGGCTTTTTAACTATGTATCATCAGGTGTTAATTTCAATAGTAAATATGATTAATATAATATATATGTTGTGAAGCATATGCGTATAATTAACCACTCAGAAATATTTTTCGAACAAAAGTATTTTGGCATTCAAAGGGAAAATTGTATGACATAATTAAATGTGGAGGCCACTTCTAGATTCCAGCTTCCTGATACGAAGAGATAAATAAATGGATCGTATTACGCCATTTATTTAACAAAATATCTGAACGACCAATAATAAACAATCAGGGGGCGCTTTATAAAGTATATTTTTTAGCTGTTGCAAGCAAGGTCTAATATATAATAATAAATAGAGAAAAAGCTAAGAAGTACAAATAAATAATGAAATAATACAACTAGAAATGACTAATTATTTTATTTTTTATTATCATTAATTATTCTTTTTTAATCGGTTTTATAATATCAATTTAATATGTGACCATTATCTGAACGAGTCAAAATCCTCGAATCTGATGATACAAATTTAAAACCTAGAGCTGTTTATTATACATGAAAAGTTTAAACAAAGAATAACTTTTGGACTATAACCATATATACACTTATAAAATGGAATTCCTTTTTTTTCTTAAGATTGGACTACAAGCATAAATGAGAATTTTTTTTCTGATCCTCAAAAAATAAAAATTACATCCATGATTCTACTTTCAAATATTTGACACCCATGACTCTATTTTTCTGCGTTCAACTTTCAGACTAAACGCATGCATTCACGCTGAAAAAACAAACGACAAAAATAATTAAGTATGATGCAAAATTTCAAATCCGTATTCACGTCTGAAGACAGAAAAGTAGATTAAATAACCTGAAATACAAACTAGGATCTAAAAATGAGTGTTTATGTACAGATTGTATTTGTTTAAGAGTGCAAATGAAGCCAACTCTAGACAAGAATGTACAATTTGTCCTTCACAAATTCAAGGCCCGCAATTCTATGACTATGTTAACTCTTTTATTTCTATTTTGATGCAATTTTTTGGTAAAGAACCAAACATGAGATCTCACATTGGTATCATATACCGTGCTCAGATAGCAATTGCATCTTTTTAGCTATATTTTAGTATTTTTCTAGTTAGGTGTTTTATTTATATTTTTTTTCTCCTTTATTTTGATGCATGTTTGTAATGTGACATGTTATATGCGATATATGTGTTATCTATTTTATCTGTAATTTGAAATGTCTCTGACAGTTTAAATGGTATGTGTACTGGCTAGCAAAATCTAGAACTACTCATTATAAAATGTTTTTTTTCAAAAAATTAGAGTCCTTCAAAAACGTTTATTTAGTATACAACTGTTGCCTTATGTTACCGACAATGACAGTTATTTACTAAATAATTATTGCCTGATTCAAATATTAAATTATTATTTTCTCTCCGACAACACATATTTGTCAACGATTCTTTACAGAGTTCAGCAATCTCCTAGACAACAACAATTGCATCGTAGTTGCAGACGACTTTTTGATAGTGAACCTACACAATTTTTCATCTATGTCACTTGACTAATACTTTTTTTTGAAGCAGCACTTGACTAATACTTTCATCCATATAATTTATTAGGCAAAAACTTGAGTACTCCAAAAGATAGGTACATTGGGTACTCAATCACATCTGAACCGTTCAATTCATCGAGATTGGTGAAAAGTGATTCACTTTAACTTTTGTTGCATTTCCCAAGAAATCATTTTTCACCAATTTCGATGAATTGAACGGTCCAGATGGGATTGAGTACCCAGTATACCCATCTTTTAGAGTACCTAAGTTTTTGCCTTAAAATTTTTCAAAGCTAAAAGTGTTGGAGAGCGAAAATGTAAAACCTACCACTTTTGACAATAATTTTAATAAATAATTAACTGGCTAATTGTGGAGTTACTAAAAGAGATAATAATTACATGTACAAAATACAAAAAGTCTACAGCTACTATACTAGCCTATTGTAGCTCCTCATGGCCATGGTACAAAAGTCCTTGCACCCACGTGTTATCTCTGACTTTGGTGGCCTCCTGTCAGACTTCTGCTTTCAGCGTCTGTCAACTCAAGTTGTCAACTCGAGCTGTGAGTAATTCGGGTTGATCTTCCCGGATCCTTGTCTTCGGCTTCTAGAGTGACCTCGAGTTGTTTGTCCCGAGTCCTCTTTGATTTCGGCATCCTGAGATCTTCTATCTCGGTATGCTCTTGAACTCCTCGAGTTTCACCTCCCGAGTTCTTCATACTACCCGAGTTCAGTTTACTACTCAGGCTATGTTCATTACCCGAACAATATCTCGAGTTCCTGCTGTTGTCCTTCAGGTTCGGGGTCGGATTCGAGACTTGGAGATTATAACTTCCAACATCCTCCCTTAAGCTCAAGTCTCGAATGTTTACCATTCCGAGCATCTGCTTCGACAGAGCCTTGATAAAAAATATCTACAATTTTATCATTGCTTTACACATGAACTACCTGAACTTCACCATCCTTGCTCATCTCTTTCGGGTTAAAGAGATTAAAGAAGAGAGAACGGCACGATGAAATTTAGAATTTGATCATTGTAAGACCAAGTTGAAATATCCAAGTTAAACTTTTGTCTCTTGATTCTGTAGGAAAATATTTATAAATTTTACAAGTCGCCTAGAATTTGCTTTGGAATATTTATGCCATAACACAACCGAGACAGGTGCATGTGAACCTAAATTTATTAAACTATGTGGACTTCATTTTTAGTTATCTGAAATACCAAAGCAAAATATCTGTTAGAAAAAAGATTAAATTATTTAACGTAATCATTTATAAGTAGTGACCCTGCCAAGAATTTTGTTTTCATTTCGTAATGTGTTAATTTGGTCTGTATCACACTATCACTGTATGTAGTCAGCAATTCTTAGATAACACACACACACACACATATATATATATACTATCTACTCGAGAGCAAATTATTTCCCTAACCCTAGAAAACTTGAAATGTACATACATTAATATACCATACAGTGATATAACATTATCATTATATTAACATCTAAATATATCTCCGCCTCCATGTAAAGAAAGCTAGAAACCATAGCTTGTCCTTTTCATGATTCTCATGAATTCATCTGCATCTACTTCTCCGTCACCTGCGTATTTAATATTTTTCAAATAATTTTAAGTATTCTTTTATAATCGGAGCACACTGTACTATGTACCAGTTGGGTCATCTCAGTACTAATCTAAATATTATGCTGATAACAATAATAATAACTTTAATGTAATGCAATTTTACACAATAGAAAAACAAGTCACAAGAAAGGAAACTAGAAGAATATTTTAAAACATAAAAGTTTATTGGTATTATTATAAGGAACATTACGGTTATACTAACTGGTTATACTAAAAACTACTCAATACCAAATGACAATTTATGAAAAGTGTAGGAACAGTAATCACAGTGATTCCAGGAAAGATGGATACCGTTTGCATCTGCCTCTTGTACCATTTCACGAATCTCTTCCACAGTGAAGGTCTCGCCTAAATCCCGTGCAACCTTTTGAATATCTTCAGCTGAAATTGTTCCCTACCACAAATGAAAGGAACAGATTGAGACATGTTTTATCAAGAAATTGTTCATTTAGAACCAAAAAGGTTCCTAAAATTGGATGATTGATGATGAAAATTTGTCACAAGTCGAGGAAAACAAAAAATAAATTACCACACAAAAGGGCATGTTTCACAAAACTGACATCATATCAAACAAAAATGAAGAATTAAGATGTAAAAACTTGTTTACATTATTATCATGATCAATGATACGAAAAGCTTTCATGAGCCCCTCTTGTGTGTCTCTTTCTCCTATTTTTTCTGTCATCATGTACAGAAATTCATCGAAATCAATTCCTCCACTCTGATCTTTATCCACTTCAGCCATCATTTGTTGTATTTGCTGATATTTTAAACAGAATATTTAGGTAAGATAATATACTCCTTGTAGTTATAAGAACAAAATTGAAAAATTATTTTCTGTCTGATGGTTTTCTACAGTCGTGATAGGGGTTCAGCATGAACCAAAACTGGAACATACCAGTAATAGTGGGACAAAATTAGAATTGAAAAATTCAAAGGGACAAAACCCAAAATACAAAAAGCAATATAACTCCAAGAAAAATATGCTCAATAGCATTACATCTTCTGTCATTTCAAACCCCAAGGCCCTGCAAACAAAAACCAGAGTTTTATTTTTTTTTTAGTGCTTAAAGAGCTGTTGTTCTTAACTGAAACCAAATGTTTCTTGGATACCAAAGCAAAAAAAGGAAAAAGGTGTACTTCAGAATTACCTCATGGCAACATTCAACTCCTTTGCATCAATATTCCCTTTTAAAGAGAACAAAATAACATTAAAACATGAATAATCCATCGTTTCAAAGTTCTTCTGCTAATTTAGAAAATTAATAATTTACCAGAGCCATCTAGATCGAATAGCTCAAATGCTTCTCTTATCTCCTTCCTCTTTTGTTCTGACAAACGACTTCTTTTATCTCTTCTTGTGCCATTAATTATAAAACCCTTTTCCTGTAGAAGTCCGTATCAATAAGAATCATATTAATGTTATACTAAGTAATCCGCTATTAATATACAATTAAGTGCCATGTTATGATATAAATGAATGAATAAACAGTCAAACACTATATGTCTAAACAGATAAGCAAACTTCTGTGTCCCTTGGGAAAGGTGATTCTAAACCAGTTAATTAAAAAAGTATTGTAGAAAATAAAAATATACCATCTTGTTAGACTTGAATCGATTCATCTCTGAAGAACAAAGCAGAGCGTTTTATTTGTGAGTTTAGAAGCGATTCTGCCAAGATGAGCACTGAGCAGAAGGTTCTTTTTGGGAAACTTGTAGGGAATGAAGACAGATCATACTTGTTTGGTATCGTAGTATGTGGTGCCTTAAACGAAACTTGCTTTGGCTTCTTTTGATTTTCTGTTTTTTGTCTTTACATCATGTTCAGATTTTCTGGGGCGAATACAGATCTCCATACGGTGTTGCAGTTTTCTGGAGGCGACTTGTTTTTTTAATCTTCCTAACGATAATATTAATTATTATATAATAGCTGGTGACTCAATTTGTCAGTGACTAGACACACAGTATATATATCATAGAAATAGTCACAGAAAACATGGAAGACTATAAAAGCAGCCACTTTGGAAACTAAACAAAATCTTCTTTCTTCTGGTGGGTGCGTGTATCAGATGGAAACTACGATTTTGGATTAGTCTCTGGTGTGACTTGTGAGCATCAGAACTTCTTTTAAGTATAACTCTCGTTGTCAAAACTGCGCTGAGAGCAGCATATCACTGAAAAAACTGGGTAGATGGAACTTTTAAATATTCAATTATGTTGTCTCTATATACAAGTGGGTTATATCACAATAATTATCTTGACAATTCTGATAATAAATTTCAAAAAAAAAATTTATGAAGTATATGAAACAGTTACAGACGTATTCTTAAATTTATGGTTGATTATATGAATTGTTATCTAATTTAAGTGTCATTAAGTTTAAGAAAACGTCGGTATATATGTTAAGATTCTTTTAATTTATTCAAAAATACATTGCCAAAGTAATTCATTGTCATCTAATCTTTCCTCCATAAAATTTGGCAATAAATTTGCATCCATCTTTAATGAGTATATATATAATCATGCTGCGTGCCTGTGAGATGGGGAAAAAAATAGTACATTTGCCTACTTTACCTTGAAATTGTGGAGTGTTGTTACATGTAAAGTGACCTCCTAATATATTTGGCAACACTACATAATTGTGAAGAAGCCAGCGTGATTGAAAAGCATCAGGTCTGCATTTAATCGATTTAACATTTTGATTAAAAGGTAATTATATTTGCACTCCATATGCTGCACTCGTTATTTGTAATATTTGAGCTTAAAAGTGTATCTAGTGTACAAAGTGTTTGGAACATTTTTTTGTAAATGTTAAAAAAATAAGTTAAAAAACTTTGATGAATAAATAAAAACACAGTTTTCAAAATATTTGATTACACCAATGTTAGATATAAACACTTCGATCATCTACTATAAATTAGTCTTAAATGCAAATAGTGGCGTGCAATTATAACTATTCATTAAATATATATGCATTTTTTTATCAGTTACATTAGTTTCTATTTTCTATAACATTTAGGAGATAGTTCCAAAAATGCAACAAAGTTTATCCTAACAAAATTGTTAAATGCAGTTGACCTGGATTCTTAGAGCAACCCCATAAGACGTTGGAATGGTACATTGGTACTGAGACGAAACATAACATTATACTACATGCAAGTATGCAACCAATCCCATTTGCAACCCAATTCCGATTTGTATCTCACGTGTAGGCATCAATATTTTAACAATAAATTGCCTATAAATTTATAATAGTTTGCACAAGGTTAGCTCTATCAAAAAGCGCTGTTTCTGCAACGCCTTTTACTTAATTGTTTACAAATTATCTTTTACGTCACAGTTTCCCTACCTTGCACAAGCCTTCTGAATTTCAGCAATAACCTGATCCGCAACGTTGGAATCAAACAACCTTGGCAAGTTGGCAGAAAGATCAATTTCAATAGCCTTTGATTTTACCACCCGATCTCTCTTAATCATATAATCTCTCTCTTCCTCTCCAATATCTGTAGCTGTACTGGTACCAACACACTTCTCAAGCCAAATGCCAAGAACCTCCTTAGCAGCACTTGCAATTGTGCCTTTTATTATCTCCTCCATCTCCCGTGCACCACCTTCTCCACAATTGATGTTAACAAATATGGCAGTAGGAGACCAGATAGATCTTACGTAAAGCGAAGGGGACAGATACGGTACCACTTGAGGTAGCTTCTCCAGATCTTGTCTTGGTTTCTCTAAATTATTGAGTTGGTAGTATTTGTCAATGTAGTCTGGAGAGAATGCGAGGTCTCTTCTGGGAATGAGGTCTAGTAGTAGAACTAGTGAGGTTGATCCTGCTTGTATGAACTCTAGGGTAAAGTGTGGTGCATCAGTTACGTTGTTCTGGTATGCTTGTAGTGTAGTGATGTCAAGTGAGCCGGTGGGTACCTTGCAATGCAACCATGACTCCAGTAGGAAATCAATCTGATCAAGCAAATTTTACAATTTAGCCACAAATTATCATTACTCATCAGTGGCAGCTGGCGGTAACCAAGCAATACAAAATATTATCTTAGCTCTTTTTCTCTGAAACATGGGAAATTCGATATTTTGCAATTTGGTTTGTAGGAAATGTTGCAACCGAGCACCCAAACATTATCCAAATATGAAATATCTACCTACATATATCCAAATTCAAGCCCCATTTTTAGTACAAATTTCACCTCCGCCCCTTCTGCTGGCTTTTTGTAGTAGCCATTCATACTTTGTAGCTATGGTGGTATACCTTTGCCAGAATGAAAGGTTTAAATTGAAAGACTGAACAATAAAGTTTGGATTAGCTAATCCCAACTACAGATAGCTATGTGTTCTTCAAAGATCAATACTACACTTTGTCATACAGTAATTCCAAGATCACGTGATTCATACTAACAAAAGACACAAAAATTATATATTTTAAGAAGAAAAGGGGAAAAAAAGTAATATATCTTACAGAAGATCCAGGGGCTCCGTATCTGATATCAAGAGAGCCAACAGAGGTACCAGATTGATTTTGAAAGGATTTAATGTTGGGAGGAACTGAGGAAGGAAGAAGATGTGAGTCAAGGCGGGAGTCGATGATAGTCGCGAGCTCTAGCGCGAGATCGCGGTGTAGGAGAGGAGGAAAGAGGGAAGAGATCCTTGAATTGCGTTCCATGCGCGGTGCACGGAAGGTGTTCGATGTTTTGCGCCTGAGAGATCGAGGTGGGGTGGTGGGGAGGGATGGTGGGGAGAGCGAGAGAGTTACCATGGGACCGGATAAGGTGGAAATGGAGGGGTTGCTGCTGCCTTGGCACTGGAGATGATGAGCTTTAAGGAATTCTTGTCGAGTTAACTCTCACCAAGGGAGACTTGCTAGATTGTCCTTGTGAGAAAGACGAAGATTGCAACTGCAACTCTGCAAGCAAAAGAATGAGAGTTATGACTTAAGAGAGCAATCTGACTAATTTGTGTCCACTTCTTTGTTGTTTTATTTAAGGATAAATTTGTCTGCAATAATTATAATCAACAACAATGATAATTTTTGTATGGTTTTTCAAACATATTTGAAAAATCAGAATTATAATTGCTAAATAGAAGAAGAACGAGCTGTGGTAAAAAAAAAAAAAAAACGAGACTAGAATCAATCTTAACAGTGGCTAAGAACCACGTTTTTATGTGAAAAATACGGATTTTAAATTTGGTAAAAGCAAATATTATGAAGACTTTAATCAACTTTATAATATTTAAAAAAAACCTTGTTTATTACGGAAGACAGTAACAAATGATTCTTAATCTAGTGATTAAGGTTGTGCTCCAGCACCTATAATTAGAAGAAGAGGTTCGAAAAGAGAAGGTGAAATCGTCATTTTTCTTGCTTCAGAAGGTTTTGTCGACGGAAGAAAACGGTTTAGATTACAATTTTCATAAGCATTGTATTTTCGTTCCTCTCGATTTGGATGGTAGACGAGGTAACGACACTGTAATTCCTAAATTAGTGAGTTATTTCCTTCCTCTTTGTTGTTGCGAGCGGAAGCTAATGTTCTATCGCGCAGCATCGACGGACGGCCTAGATTTTCTGCGCTGTAAGCTATGGACGGTTCAGATTTGATTCGGAGGGATCTGATATTATAAAGTTTAGCTTGCACGAATCTCGCTGCAAATCAAAGACTGAAATTTGCTGCACAGCACGCACAGTGTCGGTGCTGCGCGGTAGAAGATCTCATTCTGTTGCGAGCAGGTAAAGTACAAAGGGTTTCTTCTTTCGTTCCATTCACTTCATTTTCTTGCCCTTCCTTAGTTCCTTATCTACTCCTCCCTTCTATTCAGGGGCGGATCTATAGTATATAATTTTGATATTTTTCAGTAACTCGATAGTTTCTGCTGATTGTGCCTGACCCTAAATTAAATTTGGACCTGACTCTGAATCCAGAGCAAGCTGCAGATAAAAAATTTCGGCCCAAATCGCCTGATGGAATGAGTTAACGGGTCGCGACACAGATTAAAAAAAGTCGCCTAAATGCCTAAATTAAAAAAAATCGCGACTCTAAATCTAATCACCTCAGCCAACTGCCCCCTCCCAAACTCACACTCGGAAATGAGTCTTCTATGCCTGGAAAAGGGCTTCGTCACCTACTGACCTACTCACCCATCGGCCATCGCAAACCCTAGACGGCGACGCTGCGCGACACTCATCGCCTCAGCCAGTCACGTCGAGTCGTCAACGGTCGACTCACGAGAAATCTCTCCCAGCCACCGATCTCAATTTGTCTTGCCGATCTCCGCCTCTATCTTCTCTCGATTTTCTGATCTCTGCGACGGGCAACGGCACGACCGCAACTCCGCCCATCTCTTCTCTTCTCAGTTTGCTGGTAAGTGATTAGGTGCCTACAACCCGCTGCCTGCTGAGTACTGCCTAACAGCTTTGATAGTTTTAGTTTTGGACTTTTGGTGTGGTCTAACCAACGAGATTTACCAGATTTTGTTGGTGGAAAAGACTAAGCATTAAGCCATTAACACTTCCACCAGAAATTCACGATTTCCTTAAAGCCCATTTCTATCCAGAACAATAGAAATTAGAAATTAGAAGGAGATTTTCAACTTGTTTCAAACCAAAACAATAGAAATTAGAAAACAAAAATACAGAAATCTGAAATTGTTTGTCTGCCCTGCCCCATTTGGCCATTTGTCTGTTCATGTTTCGAATCTGGCTTATGAAATATAGGTTCTCTTGTAAATTTTGTATTTTTGCTGTATTCTTGAAATGTTGTGAACAGATGGTGCGAGTTCCAAAACATTGGCCTCTCCAAATCCTTTATTTAGATTAAATTCGAGATTTTGGTTTAAATTGGGAAACTTTCCATTTCTAAAGAATTATGCAAAGATTTTAAAATATGAAGACTCGTAGAGGCCGACTCGATTTACCGTCGTCATCTTGATTTTATTTTGTTTGTGCTACTATGTTTTATCTATATTTGTTTTTTAAATATGTAAAACATACTTTTTAATGGTACTTAATATTTTGGAAAAAATTATATAATTTTTATTTTTATGTACAACTGTGTCTACCTTTGGATGAAATTCTGAATCCGCCACTGCTTCTATTTATGATTGGAGCATATTCTAAGAGTAACATTTTTTTGTGTCAAATAACGCAAATTTGAATCTGAATGAAAAAATTTCAAGTTATTTAGATTGTAGTGACATGTACCTTCGTTTTATAATTAGAAAAACAAAAGACCATGAGAATTTTCCAAATTTTTTTGTGAAGAGATGAGAGAAAAATGGCTACGTAACAACAAAACTATAAAAGCATTTCGACAGTAGCCACATTACGTAACTGGAAGTGCGGTTTGGTGTTCATTCGTTTTTTTTTTTTTTTTTTGAAATTATGTCCCGGAAAACGACTAATTTTGAAATTATGAAGTCCTAATTTCAACACTTGGGTATTACTTTCAAAGAATTTCCTTAAGCTCCATAAATTAAAAGAGTTCCACCAAGAACCAAAAACATACATTATTCTGATTGAATGAGAGATCCCATCTAATGCGGCATGCTGAAGTGCAATTAAATGTAATATATGGCAGCCGGTATACCTACAGAGGAGAAGATTGAAATTCTCTCCTCTGCAGCCCATTTTTGGTCATAGAAGAATAAATACTTAGAAGATGCAGCACCAGCAGCAGCAACAATAACAATAATAATAATAATAATAATAATAATAAAAATAAAAACTACGAAGATGCCCGAGGTGAGATCTTCACCTCTTATCATCTTTTATTTCTCTTCTAGAAAAGTTGTAATACTTTCAAGAATAGCGAAAAGATCTATTATTTGTAGTTTTCCATAGCACATGAGATAAACTATTTCTGGAGATCCGTTCCAAAAAGAAACCCTCTAAAATACACATATATTAAGGCTAGAAAAGGGAAAAATAAAAAAAATAAAAAGCCTCCCAAACAGTGCAGAAAAGATAAAACTCACTTCCTTTTCTAAATACACAAAACATTGACTGCTTGGAATGATCCCAAGATTAACACGGAAAAAAAATTAAGATAAAAGCATCCAGATGATATTGGCAACAACAGAGAGTAACAAAGGACCTCGCATTCCATCAGACAAAAATAACTTCAAATTTCGCACAGGGATTGATCCGGATATGGTTTGCTAAATCAGAATCTCTATTAAATGTATTGCCAAACAATGCTTGCCTTTGCGTAAACCCTACAGGGTATATTTTGTGTACTTTCAAATTATTACCACCTCTTATTCTTTCAGGCCTTTGATTTCTCCAAATAGGCGTGTGATTCAAAGAATTGAACTTGTCAAGGACTGCATTCTCCATAGCTGTTATCGTCAAATTACTACATCAACAATGTAAGTTGCATGATTATAGTTTATGAAAAAAAATTATCATTCACCTTAAACAATAATAAGAAGGAAACAACTGTCAAGTTATTCACAGAAGGCCATATATCAATTTTGGTTCCTTATGGTACCACAGCCACATGCAAACTCTGGTACTTACGGTATTATTACTGCAAAGCATGTGAATTAATTTCCCAAGGGGAAAACAAAAATCTATTAGAAATAAAAGAACACAGCAGTTTTAGTTGATTAAATTTCTGAATAATTTTTAAACAAATTCCAAACACGCACACAAACATCAGGAAAATTTGACGAAACATTCCCAAGTCCTAACAGTCTGGTACAGTGGTATAGCTTCAGCAGGAAACCAGAGGAAATAAGATAATAAAACATTAAATCCCAAAAGTTACTTAGAGTGGATGGAAAAGGCACTAGAGTTTTATGCTTGAAACTATCAAAAATTATCAGTTGATGAGTTATATATAATAAAAAGAAATTATGGCACCTGAGGAAAACAGACACCATTTCAAAACGCCCCCTTTCGCGCACGTAGAGATGATGGACAATGCTTCCATTACTCCTACATTTGCAGGGGCGTTTATGGAATTTAATCATCTTTTCCTCTTTTTCTCGTAGCTTTGTTGCAATATAAATGCAAAGACGGCAAGAGGAGTGCACTGCTGACATGTCAATCAGGGCCTTGAAAGAGTCTAATGGGCCCTCGTACTTCCATCTGTAACAAAGGAAATAAACTAAACAAGTTCAGGGAAAGAAAAGATAGTTGCAAGAGAACAAGAGAAGAGTGAATAATACAGTTAAGTCAACTATTACCATTCAAAATGAAAGAAAAACAAGAACAAAACAATCATGATGGTATTCAGTAAGAATCCAGCTGTGTCTGGTATCATTCTCCAACAATCATAACTGAAAGATGTTTTATGTACAGAACCTTGAGTATCATAACACAGCAGACAAGAAGCATCTCGTATACCTATATAACAGAAATATCATCTATGTGCCTCACCCAACTTCCCGATATCTGCTTAATTTTTGTAGAGGGAACGTTCCGATGATTGTGATAGTATTGAAAAATATTACTAGAAACATAAGTCTTCAATTTGCCTTGTATAAATTACCCAAGTGAAAAAATGTTACTAGAAACATAAATCTTCAATTTGCCTCGTATAAATTACCTAAGTGTTTGATTGAAAGCTTTTGGGTTATGGTCGAGAAAGTTCATGATCTTAGCAACTGAAGGAATGTCATCTACTGATTTAATGTGCAAAACAGAACCATGACCTGGCATAAAATCTTGTATGTTTGGAGCACCAACCACCACAGGTACTGCTCCTGCATTGTTCAAATTTTACTATCAACCACCAAGTATCTGTCTGGGGGTATAGAATTTTAAAGGCATTTTCAGTCTGCTAGAATCTGTATGACAGGCATCTTTATTATTTTTGTTGAAATAGCCACAGGGATTGTTAAATAGGAACAAATCAACATAACATACAAGGCCCTGCAAGTCTTCTTCAATTTATGACTCCTCCAGAAGATGGAAATTTAAATGCAATGCTAAGGAGCATGAAAAAAGATATTTAACAACCCTACCAAGTTTGTTTGAAAAGATGTCCTAGTTATTCGTCAATGCTAAACTCTATATCTTCACATACCAAAGAAGAAAAGAGTGGTCATTTTATTATCTAAAAACAAAAGCAGAAGAGGGTTTATGTTACATCGGTAATTCCTTGTGGTAGGGCTATATGTGATATTTCAATCTTTCAGCAAAACTAGTAAAATTGCTGCCTTCTTATCAGTTGGACTCACTATTCAATAGGAAGATTGTGCAACAATAGCATGTTTAGAAACTTTTGATTTGTTTGAACAATGCTTTGATGATACCTGCAACAAGTGATTGGAAGAACTTTTCAGTAACATAATCCTCTTCATTTGAGTTCTCAAATGCCAGGCTGAACTTGTATCGCCTTAATGTCTCCAATTTGTCCACTACAATGTTTGGAGAGAAAGAGAAGAGAAGGTCAATTATATCATAAGGTAAACCTGTTAATTCTATTTACTTTCCAGTCAATGGTTTAAAATATCATGAGGTAAATGCAGGATAGAAACCTAAATGACACGCTCCTAAGCCCCATAAACATATATATCAGACACTTAACCCTAATCATTTAAAAGATGCACCAACATTTCCCATATTTGCCCCTAAAGTGTCCATGTGCTTATTTCAATCCATAAAACTGCAACTTAAATATTTCCAGTATTTAGTCATTACCCTCGTCTTTCAGTTCAAATGACCACTTCATTAGTGGTAAGGTGCTAGGATGGCAAGACAAAAGATCACCAGTTCAAAGTTCAAACCCTCATTGGCACAAGAATGAATAGGGAAACCTTGAGCCTTTTCCAATACATCAGAGGAAACAACAAAAAGGACGGAAACTTAGTTGGAACTGACATTTTAAGAGTCACTATTTTTCTGCTTCAAAATAATCACGAAAATAACTATATGAAAATGAAACAACTGTATGGAAACTTAGTCGGAACTAACATTTTAAGAGTTACTATTTCTATGTATGGACCAAAATGGAACTTCATTTATCTACCATTCACGCACAATAAACAAAGGAACTTTGAAAGAAACAAAAAAGAAAAGCAAAATCAGAAAAGATAAACAAATTGAGATATGGAATATGAATAACTAGATGGAAAAGAGCAGTTCAGTTTCAGTATATATAAATTAACAAAAGTTACCTTGGCCATCGCGATTATTGTGACAACTCCCATAAGAATCAATTTTGACTCCAGCCTTCTCTAGCAATTCAAGAGCATTTAAACGGAAATTGTTGCCGTTACAATTTGAAATAAATGCAGCTGCCAGTGCTTTTTCATTTTTACGTCGTACCGGTGCCATGATATCATACTCGGTCCATGAGAAGTAACCGACCGGTATATCTGATGAGAGACTAGTGGTCATTATGATGTTAAATCCTCTCCTATCAAAAGGGAAAATTAGTTAAATATCAGATTCAGAAAAAAAAAAAAAAAAAAAAGGCACCCAGCATCTTTGCTAAAAGTAACAAACATTTATCCTGCCAATCAAAAGCATGTTTCCACCAGGGCCCCTAACAAGTATGGAACCATCCCCAAAATGTTTGTCCCTGCTCATTATCCAGTTCAGCAATGAAGATGCAAATACTTAAAATAGTTTAAATATTCAAATACTACCAAAATCAATTTAAATCAAGCAACTCGCTAGTTCCAAAGCAGTAAAAAAATCAAAATATAATTGGATGAAATGGACAAACAAGGCACAGAATCATGCATCAGAAAGGAACAAAAAGAAAACAATACAGGAATCCAGCATGTCAATCCTTTAGTTACTAAAATTGAAGTAATCTTACCTAATACCTACCCTCGTGCAACATCAATTTTGTTCTCTATGTAATATTCTGAAGACTCCATTGACCGCAAGATTCTATCAGCGTGGCCATATAGGGGCTCGCCAAATGAAGCATCCGCTATCTTATCTAAACCTATTCCAAACCTACACCCAACTGAGCACGATTTCCACTCCTGAAATGAATGCAAATGTCAAGGGATATCAAGTTCCTGTTTTCAACAATTAGTGAGCAATTGAACATTATTTTAATTTAGCATGAATACTAAGGTTTTCACCTTTTACAAGAAAAAAATCAAGTATACATTTGAGCATTTCAAAAATTGGGTGGATGGTATGTCTGGAATTCGCATCCCATGGAATACTCCAACTGCTATAACTAGGAATGGTCAGCCCCTAAATCCTCACCGCTGCCCGCACAGTAACTGCTACAGCGTCGACGTGCAAAAACTGTCCATTTCTAGTTTGGAAATTGCTGGCCATTCTAGGGAATACGGGTTAGTATTTCTAAGGCTTTCTAAGACCATGCATATTTTCTCCTTCCTTTCAGCAGGGACATTTCTGTAATTTAAAACAATGCTAAGGAGATCCCCGTTCATTCCCTCTTTCTTGCTTACTACAATTCTAAGAACATACTAATAACTGCTATACAAAGCAGCCACACTTTATGTATAAGCAGTCGATAACCATTAAAGCCATTTATGGATTGAGTACAAGCGCTTCACAATGAAACAGTACGAAGTTAAATCAGATAATGCGCAAACCTGTTGCTCAGTACTTGAGACAAGAACCGGATCGGTGCGAAAATCCCTGGAGTAAGCCACATTATCTTGCCTCTCAAGCCAGTTTTCACACGTATTGACATCAGCAAATCGATATCCATGAAATGTATCCGAAAACGAGAAATAGGTGTCATTCACCAAATCGAGACGGCGTATAAGGAATACCTCGGCCAGTACCACCAACACGATCGCCATTGGAGTCAACACCACGCATCTCCATTTCCGACGCTGCCTCTGGTTGGTCGATGAAGTCAGACCCTTCATTGAAAGATCGAGATGGGAATACAGAGAGAGAGAGAGAGAGGGGGGGAGAGAGATCGGGTTCGATCAATGACCGCGCGCTTACTTTATTTTTTGTTTTCTTGTTCAAGACGAGGCGCGAAGGGAGGAGGGCAGGTTGGATGTATTATGCGTGGGTTGCGTCGTGCCTTGCGGCAATTGCCGGTTGCAATTGGTGATTCACACGTGTAGTCACGTAGTCCAGCTACGTTTTGACTCTTGACTGGAAACAATTTAGCAGTGAATGAAACAGGGAGTAATGGAATGGAATCTTATGTCGCGCAACACCTCGCTGCACTGCATCTGGATCGGTTAATCGCATCGAAATTCGTGTTGCAAATACTTTTTAATTTTATTGTAGACGATTGATTCTCGCTGCACTGCATCTAGATCGGTCAATCGCATTGAAATTCGTGTTGCATAAAATGAATACTTTCTAATTTTTATTGTAGACGATTGATTGCAACTGAGCAGTTGATCCTGACCGTTCATTGCTGTTTAGCGCTGTGTAATGCAACCGCAAATTCGGACACGGAGTAATCAGAGGCGTATTTCAGTGTGCTAAAGTTTGCTTTCGTTCCTATTTGTAATTTTGGAAAAAGATGAGATTTGCATATAACTTGTTATATTTTTTTTAAAAACTTACGTGTATGGTAACCACGTGATTGCCATCCATTAAGGTCCAAATACTCCAAATTAATAATCATTGAGCGAGTTTGCTTTTTTTCTTATTCTAAATCAACTTCTTCGTCGTTTTTATCAGAGTCACAACTCTATACGGTTTGCATGACTTTCTTCGTTAAATTGAACTTTTTGAATCTAGTTTCTTGTCATATTTTTCTCTTGGACGGAAATATTGTAGAACAATTTTGAAGTGAATGACATTTCTTGTTGCATGTGAGGTATATTGCTCTATTTTCTTGAGCTAGTCTTTCTACATTAATTTTTCTATCGAAGTTTATACTCTCTTTTATCACTTTAACTAATAGCTTATCATCTTTTAAAAGTTCTTGTTGAAGTCTTTGGAAAACATCTTCATTCGAGTCGAATTTGTGGAGTTACAAGATGGAGGTTGTGTCGAAAAAGCTAGTGTCTTGAAGGTTGTTGATCTCTTTACATCCTTGTGTTTTTCTTCAAAGGAAGTTAGCTATGCAAAAACCTCTTTGGATTTGAAAGGAGTTATCTTGGCTTGCGTCGTTTCGATTGAGCTAATTGTGGAGTTCCACGATGGCCTTTTTTACACCATTCTAAGTAGCTTTTCTACAAAATCCTCATCACTTTATGTTAGTTCCGACTTCAATGAATGTATTTCTCAAAGAAATAAGTTTAAAGTGTAGGCTTTCAAACGATTCATCTTCTTCAAGCTTAAGATTTTCAAATTTGGTTGCTAACCCTACTTTTCTTGTTTTCTTCATATGCTCATTTCTTTCATATTTAAGTATTAATGCATTCCACATTTCCTTAACATTAATTCTGTTAGCAAGTGAGAGCAAAATTTTCATCAATGGAGCTAAGGATAGTATTAATGACATTATCGTTTTTGAACTTGAACTTCTTAGAATCACTAGTAAGAGTAGTAGTGTCGGGCTCATATTTGAGAATCCAACCATCTTCAACAACATCCCAAAGATCAATCAAATTTACGTAGTTAACCATATATTTTTTCTAATGGAAAAATTTCTTACTACCTACACCAAAAAAGAGGTTCCTTGACAAAATTCAAAGGAGCCATTTCGAAATTCAAGAAAGGTCAAGATTGCTAAGATTGAACATGTGGACTCTGATACCACTTGTTAGAAACTGATGCTACTTAATTTTGATGGCTTAAGTATGTATAAAGTTTGTTGCGAAAGCGTGTACAATTCTACAAGATCTTAATCCTCTTAGCAATAACAATTCACAATTCAAAGCAACACAAAGATGTAACAAGAAAACTCAAAAAATTGTAGAGAGAGAGACATGGAGAGAAAATGGCAACCATTCAAGACGAAACATGGATGGTTGTCACCCGTCGACGTCGCCCTTCTCACTTCCCAGCACCTCCCCACTCCCCGCCTAGGCGTACCAAAACTTATTTTGTCCTTACTCCCCTTCATACGCCCAGGTGCTGCAGACCCCCAACACCGACCACCAACACCACCCAAACACCTCCAAAGTGAACCAAACTACCCCCAAAGACCATGTATGTCACCTCGCCGCAGAGACAGGAGATCAGAGAGCCTGACTGCATGAGAGATGGTCGGAGATCAGCAAGACAATGGCGATGGTCGACGAGACGGGTGGAGCCGGAAGCTGCAGAGATCAGGAGACCAATGACGGAGGCACGAAGCACTTGCAGAATCGCGAAACACAAGTTAGGGTTAGCGACTCGATCCGTGATTTTTTTAGTTTGGCGGAGGTGCGAATCTGTGACCCGTTATTTTTTCAGACCTGTTAATTGACGGACCCGTTGAGTCTAGTGTTTATTTGTGACGCAAAGAGAAATGTTTTTGGGCCGAATTTCAGCCTCCAAAGTTTTTTATGGGCTAGTCCGACCTAATTTTAGTTCAGTGTCAAACACATTCAGTACATATAGTTGAACTTCTGAAGAATACTGAAATTCACAGTCAAACACGTGTCTAGCTCTGGAGTATTGTAGATATGCCCCTGATACGATCAATAGTACACCTTTAACTATCTCAAGTCACTCCAAAATCTTTACAAAATCTCTTATCTCATTAATTAGAAATTCGATTCACGATTACAACGAACCAATATGATAATATTGAGGAAAGAGCACAAAATTGTCTATTGAAAACTCGAATGAGGTTTAGGAACTTCTCAATTCTCAAAGTAAGTATTTTTCTTTCTTTTCAAATAAAAATTTGATGAAAGTGAAGTCTGAAAAGACCTTCTATTTATAGTCAATTCGGATTGACAGTTATAAATGAAATTATGCCGAAGCTGTTACAACTTTAAGGTAAGGCGTTGGCCAAATCACTAAAAAAATGTGCCAACGCCTTGCTTTTGTGGCACACATATTCAAATTGGCGTTGCAACAGTCAGATCGGTTTGTTTGAAATTTTGCACCTTATACTTATGCTGTTACTGTTGTATTGTATTGCTGCTACAATTTATTGTTCCAAATTTCATCCGAATTAAGATGCTTGAGTCACAAATAAACTAAAAAAACTGCTCCACTTCTGACTCTGATCCTAATCATAATTCATAAATAAATATGGTATACGTAATACAATCATGAATAGAAATGCTCAGTGATGTAAAATGCGGTTTGTGCGGCCGCATATACGTCCGCTTAGGCGTAGGCGAAAGTTCTCACGAGTTAAAAATGAAATGCAGTTTTAATATGCGGTAGGAAATAGAAGCGACGAAAACAAATCATTTCGTTATCAGCCATGTTCTCAGTTTGCCATACTTATATTATTGATGCGTGGCAAAGGGAAAAGTGACAAATTTTCTTTATTTTTTTTATTGAAAAGGAGGCTCTGGAGGCTTACATGTCTTCATTTTCCCATACTCATTTTTTAATTATTTGCTATCCATTACACTATGTAATGAAGTTTTATCGATTAAAATTAAAATAAACGTGTATATTTGATATTTCAAATATGTATTGCATGCATAAGGTAATTAAGGTTCTTTTAATTTATATTTATTTGCAATTTTCATCTTAATTTGTATGAAATGCATAACAAAATTGTAAATTCGACCGCATATTAATCCGCATATACGGCCGCATGACGCATATGCGGTATGCGATACCCTTTCGCATGCATATTCAAATCTGCATTTTACGACATTGAAAATGCTTATTAAAACTATCACATCATATAATATCATATAGTGCCGCATCATATTGTGTCAGATATCTATAATAAACATATACATGTTATACAGCTGGACGAACTGACCATTAATTAAATTAGCAAATTAATTGTATACATAATATTAATCTACACGTATTAATTATTTCTGTACTTACATAAAAGTACATAAGACTAATGTACCATACTACCATGTTCTATTTACCCGGATCTGTTTCTGCATTGATATCTGTAATAAATTATGTGTGCCCCAGTTTTCATTTGTATATTCGCAGATGCCTGCGCCATTTTTTTTTTATTCATTGTTCGTAGGCTTACAACACGCATACTCAGGGGCGGATGCTGGGGCAAGTGCTCCACTCTGAAAACAAAATTTACAAAATAATTTAATGTATTTGTGCGATTTGTCAAATTTTTTTGTGAAATAAACATGTATATTTGAAAATCTGTGTTATTTTGTCCTTCCCTGAAAAAAATTTATAAATCTTGTTCTTTCCTGACGAAAATTCTGAATCCGCCCCTGCGCACACCCACAAACAAAGCAGAAAATAAACTTGAAGCCCCCCTAAAAGTAGCTCCTAGCGGGACTTGAACCCCAGACCCCCCCCCATGGAGGCCTTGTGCCTCACCACACTACACTAGGTAGGGTTTGGCGCGCCATTATTTTAACCATTAACATTAGATAGTTGTCTCGTATTAGTCGTATGGGAGTTGATACGGAGATACTAATATTGATATCGACTATCGATATCGATGTTATGATGCACATTATTTGAGTTATTATGCATGTTATTTTTTATATTGAAATAGATATGTTTGTTATTTTTTGTACTGAAATAGTTATGTATGCTATTTGAGTTATTATGCACATTATTTTGTTAACGTGTATAATAATTTTTTTAGTACAAAAATAATATAAAACAACATGCATAATAACTCAAATAATATGCATAGTAACTCAACTAAATATGCATAACAATATCAGTATCGATAGTCGATACCAATATTGATATCTACAAACATTATCCTAGTCGTATTGCTGTGGTAAACGAAATTGAGGCTAAGTGGGGACTTGGTGGGGGGAATAACTAGAGCTTCTTACCAAGTTACCATCACTGGATTAGTGTAAATAGCAAAGCTTTTTTTTTCTTGCATTAAGTAATCCGGTGTCAGTGCTCTGTTCACTGATCTGAACTTTTATATATTAAGCTCATTTTAGGCAATATATTTGGGACACATATTTTTAAACTTAACTGAGAAAGTGCGTATCACCTTCCTGCCCGCCTGTGAAATACCACCACATGCACATTCAACAACTTTGTACTAAAGTCTGAGGTGGCCTATGGTATTTCAAACTTGCCAAGTTTTCAATTTACCACATTATGACCTATGTTGAATTTATATTATTTTCAGAAACGCTAATATCAAAGATCCAATTATTTCATAGAACATAACTTAGTATTATTTTTTAATTTAATGATAATGATAGGTTAGTAGTACCAAAGAACCATAATCTAATAAAAATACAAAATTATGTCACGTGGTTGAAGAGTTTAAGTTTTCGAGTAGAAAGTTGTATAAAGCGCCTTAAGCTACACAATAAACACTGGATCCAAACCGCTATTAAATATTTGCCAAATCCGACGAAGCCCGCATTGTTGCTTCGATTTTTTTTTTCCTTTTTTCCCTATCGTGTGAGAAATTTGTGGATGTTGGGTTGGCCGATCCAGTTGCATTTTCCCAAATTTTGGTTCTCGGTATCAGATCAATTCGAGAATCCTTCTGAGAAATGGTACGTCCTTTGCTTGGTCTATGTTCTTAGGATCTAAATTTTAATATATTTTTTTAAGTGGGTTAGATTGAATTTTGGTAATTATCGTATCCCTGTTCTTCCTGGATCTCTAACTTTTTGGTGCACTCCGTTCGGAGATAATCATTAATCCTGTTAAAATTTTAAAGAAGTTATATCTGATTTGAAAGCAATAGGGTTTGATTCGAATCCTTTTTTGGTTAATACCAATGATTTTAGTGGGATAGATATGGCCACTGCCCTTTCAATCAATTAGGCAAAACTACCATAATCCAAAAAAAAATCCTTCTTCAACTATCAAAATTAAATCCTGTTATCTGTGTTATCATTCCCAATTGTAAACACTTACAGATGGCATCTATAGAAGAAGAGAAGACAGGACTGCAAGAAGAGGCCATTACCATTAATGGATCACCGCTGTCGGTTCGGAAGATGCAAACATTCGAGCATATTGGGTCCCTTGCGGCAGTGGCACAGAACTATGGCCCCAGAAGTGTGAAAAGTAGAATTTTGAGGAGCATTGTAATTGTTTTAATCAAGGCCAAAATTAATGTCCTTTTACCCTTCGGGCCGTTGGCTGTTATTCTTCACTACGTCACTGGAAAGCACGTATGGTTTATATATTTAATTTGGAATTGGAATTTGTTCCTTTATTATGTCTTTGTTGATTACTAATTGTATTATTTCCATAAACTTTGTTTGATTTTCCACAGGGATGGGTATTCTTTTTCAGCTTAATTGGAATAACACCTTTGGCCGAGCGGTTAGGTTATGCTACCGAGTAAGCGTTTGTGAAAATACATCCAAGTTAGTTGTTTGTATCTATGCTTTTTATACACATACATAACATGAATTTCTTTTTTTCTGTATATACAGACAGCTCGCTTCTTACACCGGCCCAACAGGTTGGTTTATCCATCACTCCTTTCTCTCTTTGTAAAGGAATGAGTAGGAAAATTTCCACTTTGTATGAGCAATTTGAAGCTGATTTGTGTATTTGAGTCAATCTTGTCTTTCCTTTTTTTAAGTAGTTTACACTTTACACTGGTTTTGATTATTGAAAGCTTCCAGCAGTATCAATGGTGATATTCTATTTTCTAAAGATGACCTTTCTGAGTTAGTGAGCGAGGGACAGTTTCAGCAATTACTGTAAAGCAGAAATTAGAGAAAAATTTGTGTTATTTACCTTTTTCGCTACTAATTTTAAATATTGGATCGATATGGTGCAGTTGGTGGGCTGTTGAATGCCACATTTGGAAATGCGACAGAGATGATAATATCTATTTATGCCTTAAAAAATGGGATGATAAGAGTGGTACAACAATCTCTCCTTGGCTCCATATTGTCTAACATGCTTCTCGTTTTGGGTTGCGCTTTCTTTGCTGGCGGTCTTACCCATCCCCATAAGGACCAAGTCTTCAACAAGGTTTGTTTGGAAATATTCCACATGTTTCTTACACAATTATAGAGGGCTTTATCTCATCTATGACCTGGTCACCTTAAAAATATCATTTATGACAGATCATCTAAATTTATGCTGACATCCAAGGATGAACTTTTATGCTTGCAAGTTGTGGCCTTATACTGGTTAAGATTTTTGCAGCATCTCCCTTGATCTGATGTAAAGTTTTCCTTGGCGTCTGTTGTGTATGATTGTGTTAGCAAAGAGTTAGACATACCTGATTTCAAATAAGATTTCTTAGTTCAAGTAACAATATCAATTTGTCTTAAGTTGGATGTACTTGTTGGGATTTGGTTGCTATTTTCCAAGTAATTTGTGTTAAATTAAGGAGTATTTTAGACATTAACATATCCAACTTCCAAATGGAAAATTCATATTTGGCTGTCCTTACAAAAGAATCCTGGATGTCATAAACTTATTATGTGAATGCGATGATTCTTAAATCTGAAATTTCACATAAAAAAGTAGGTCCAGGTAAAGTCATAAAACAGTCTAACAGTGCATCGAGTCAAAGCAGCCATAGGATCCTGAGAAAGTCTTTTTAGGTTCAGTAGGTTTTAGAAGATCTGTTTTCACTAAGCAGCCATACTATACTGAGAAGACTTTTATTTAGATTAAAAAGGCAATTGAGCAGCCATATATACTGAGAAGACTTTTATTTAGATTAAAAAGGCAATTGAACAGTAACAAGGGAGATTATTTAAACTGACTTTAGATTTTCAGGCTTCAGCTGTGGTGAACTCGGGCCTTTTACTGATGGCAGTCATGGGCCTTCTTTTCCCAGCAGTGCTGCACTTCACACACTCAGAGGTGCAATATGGAAAATCAGAGGTTACTTTATCAAGGTTCAGCAGCTGCATTATGCTTTTTGCCTATGCCAGCTATCTCTTCTTCCAGTTAAAGAGCCATCGCAGCCTTTACAACCCTATTGACTCGGTAACTATTATCTTAAAAGCCAGCTCAATTTGGAAAGAAGAATAAGAAAATAAACATTTCATATTCCTAGAATAGTCCATATTCAACTATTTCTGCAGGCTTTTTTATTAGATTTTTCATGTTCATTTGCATGTCCTGAAGCTCTGAAGTTCATCTTGTTGTCCACAGTCCTATATTTAGCACTGTTAGGCTGTTTGTCACTGTTTGTTGACTAGTCACTTCAGGCTAGCTGTTATTAGGGTGTCATCCATTTTTGGTTGAAGATAATGGCATGATTCTAAATGGCACAAATGTGTTTAGAGGCCAAAGTGAGACTTGAAAACTTGGGGATTGAAAAGAAAATGACTGATACCTCCGGGGTCCAGTTCTGCTGTTCTATTGCTTTTTCTTGTAGCATGATAGTTCATTTTATTATGGGAGACCCAAAATTTGGCACTTGGTAGATGATGATTGAAATTAAATATATGATTAAGCAGGAAGTGGGAGAGCAAGGGGCTGTGGAAGAGGAAGAAGAGGAACCTGAGATTGAACAATGGGAAGCGATTGGTTGGCTGGCTGTTCTAACCATTTGGATCTCTATTTTATCTGGATACCTTGTCGATGCTATTCAGGTAAATTATCTATATCATTTTGAAGCTCTTTCATTGTTCCTGACTTTTGCTTACACCTAATCTTCATGTTCATGTGTATATCAGGGGGCATCGGAATCAGTTAATATGCCTATTGCATTTATTAGTGTCATTCTGCTACCTATTGTCGGTAATGCTGCCGAGCATGCAAGTGCTATTATGTTTGCTATGAAAGATAAACTTGTAAGTTTTATGCACTTCTCTTTCTCAGTTAACATACAATGGTATAGTTATGAGATTCATGGTACATCTTTGCAAATTTAGGACATCACTTTGGGTGTTGCAATTGGCTCTTCCACCCAGATATCAATGTTTGTGGTAAGCACACTTTTTTTTTTAAATGTTTGCACCTTATCTCTTAGTGACATTAATCTGATTTACTAATTTACTAATGGTTTTGGTTTACTCAAATTGCAGATTCCATTTTGTGTGGTCATTGGTTGGATGATGGGGAAACAAATGGATTTGAACTTCCAATTGTTTGAGACTGCAACTCTTTTTATTACTGTTCTGGTTGTAGCCTTCATGCTTCAGGTTTGTTGAATGTTCCTTACATTTTCAAATTAAACAATTTGGTGCGAAAACATTATAGTCTATTTGATAATGGTTAATCTTACCAGCTCACTCTCATTTTCTTATCGTTTGTGACATTTCAGGAAGGCACAGCTAATTATTTCAAGGGACTGATGCTTATATTATGTTATTTGATTGTGGCTGCTAGTTTCTTTGTACATGTGGATCCCACTTCTGGTAAGAATTTTATTACTTGTGTTTTGTTTCAAAAGAACAGTCTGTTCTTGTTTACACCCTTAATTTTTTTAGTGTTTTTATAATCAAAAGTTGAATTGAGGGTACTTGTTTATTTTCTCAAACTTATTGTTTTCTTAGAGAAATTAAACACTTTCATAATCCGTGGAAACATAATGTTTATTTCATAGTTTTTCACAAAGGATAGAATAGGATGTCAGGGAAAAGTGACAAACACTTGTATAGAGAAGGAAATTGAATTTAGATGAGAACCTTTGGTTTTATTTGGTCTCAGTAGGAGGCTTAAGTTGATAAAATGATTTTACCAATTCAAGAAATTCCATACATTCAGTTTTTATGGTACTTAAAATAAAATTACCTCAAAGAATGTGTGTTCCTTCAAATACTGTTAGTCTGTTTTGCAAAGAAACAGTATAGCAAAATGTTCTTTAAGTAATGTTTGTTTGTTACGACCTACCTATCATCAGAACAGTTGAGATATTCGATCTTGAATATTTGGTACATAGGAGTACATTGGGTAATGCAAATTGTTAGTCAATGCCCTTATATTTATCCATTGGTTATGAACATCATTGCTCATCTTCTCAATTATATTTCAGTGAAAAGTATCTATACAAAAGTATACGCTGGCAGATACTATCAATAGTATAAAACCTTATATGGGGTGCTTTGTTTTTTTGTATTGTACAGGTGATAATTAGCTACCAGAAAAATGACTTGGTCAGATATTCATCCATCATGTGCCATGTGACCTGACACATATTTGGATAGCCCTGTCGAGCCAACAGATAGAGAGCTGTGTTTTACAAAGTTTTACTCATAGGCTTGAGGAATTTGTTGCTGGCCCTCATAAAGTGTTGGTACTGTGTAGTTGATAGAACAAAACCTCAGCTCGATGAGCAGAACGGCTTGGTCTCCTTAACTTGGTATGCCAAGGCTGTTTTTTTGGAACTATGCCCCTGCATTGTTGTTGCAGATGTAGAGAGAGAGAGCATTTCTGAAGAAAATAACTTTATTTGTTCATTTTGTTATTGCACAATTCATATGTTCTCTTTTTGTGTTTTTTTCGTTAGAATATATTTAACTTTACTAAATGGCTCACTTCGGGGAAAACAACCAGAAAACAGCAGCAAACTCCACATGTCTAAATTGTCTTTGATCCCTGAGGTAATAATAATATTCACGTGCTTATAACCTTGTAAACTTGCAGCAGAATTTATTTGTCACTTCAATAATTATCATTCTTTTACAATGCTATGATAAAACTATTTACAAAACTAGTTTAGAATACTCCATTGTTATTTTTAATTTGTCGGCGTGACCGTCCACACACCATCCCAGCAACTACAATTACAAGGGTCACAACTCGCAGCTAACAAATTAGTTGCATGTAAGATGTAAATGATTTAGAGACTACAATTATGAACACCACGCCACAAAAAAATTGACTCAACTACATGTTCAATAGAGGGTTGCATGACAGCTCAAAATAATGTGCAATACCCTGGTCTAGTGTGTAGTCATTCTCAGCAACCACCAAATAGCGATAATTGAGTCAAAACTATGAAATAATCAAAGTACAAGTGCTACAATTTTCCAATTGATGCAGATGGTTATGAAACTATGCCCAGTGTTCAATAATTTGAAAGTGAATCAACATAAGACAAAAGCTTTCTAATCTCTGCGAGCTGAGGAATCTACAAGGGATCGACTATGATGCTATGATGCAACAGGCAACTCAACTCGTGCAGTTTTCTGGCTACGTGCAGCTAGCAAATCACAGTCCTAAAAGTTAATACATAAAAAATCAGTTAACAAAGAACATAAAAATCACAACAAAAATATTGCAAGGACAATTCTAGTCGGAGTTATAGATTTTATGGTTTAAATAGAACAAATATGGAATAGATAATGCTAAAATCATATAATTCTACATTTTATTGAGTGGATGCAGACAAGTACAGATATCAAACAGATGATGAAATTTCAGACCATACCCACACCGGTACTAATACAGACACAACTGATAATGGATGGGCACAAATTACGAGTATTTGTGAATATTGATACGACTAATAAATAAAAAAATAGAATCATAACTAAAAGGTTTAAATCACAAAATTTACGAGAATATATTGTTTGATATTCATAATAGATAACAAGCGTACAAGCTAGTCTGCCAACAAGAAGTGAAAGATGAGGCTGAAATCCAAGATAGCATAGAAAATTTTGGATGTATGAAATATCTGCATCTTTTGAATGGATGTAATTTTTTTATATATGTATGCACTCGTTCTTATCTTAGTAACAAGTATCAGTATCCGTAGTTGTGCATACCTGTACAATGGACTGAGCACAGAGCTTGCCAGACAAAACAGCACCCTCCATTGAAGCCAAGTATTTCTGCTTTGTGTAATCACCGGCCAGGTAAAACCCTTCAATGGGTGATCTCTGCAAAGGTCGGCAGGGCTCACAGTTTGGAACAGTTTTGTACACCGACCTATAATAAATAGCAATTTCCAATCTTCAGCAATGAATTAACTGTTTATATAAAGGAGATTGAACAATTTGAATCACAAGTTGACAGAATCACATGGAAATCTGGTATACTCCCCAATTTTGCTTCAAATACTCCCAAACTGAACTTACTCTTTATTCATATGAATTAGCTACATAGGATGTTAAGAAACAATTAGAGGTGTCCCAGCTACCTAGTGTAGTGGCAGGGTTACAACCTCTTAGAGGAGAGGTCGGGGGATCAAATCCTGCTGGGGCGGGTAGGGGAATTAATGAGCACCTTAAAAGAATTGGGTGCTGGGCCAAGGGGGCCTTTATCCAAAAAAAGAAAAGAAAAAAGAAACAATTAGAGGCTTGGATGTAATAATTACCTAACTCTCTGAAGGGCATCTGAGATGTTTCAATTTCTTTGAAGGAGCCTATGTGATATTTCTATTTTTCTGTATGCAGCACATGCAAAGTAGATGTGCAAAGGTAAAATGATGTTTCTAGTTCATACCGAGGTGTTTTGACGACTTTGTATTTTAGAATCTTGGCTTTGCTCTGGTCAGCAGATATCTCATCAGGAAATAATTTTGCTAATTCTTGCATAGTCGCATCTATTATGTCAGCATCACTTCTAGAAATCCATTCCTCAGCTGGTGCGAAAACCAACTCCAACATTGAACGATTTGGGTCATAATATTCCTGTATTAATTATAAAAATAGAAGAAAATTGTAACCATAATTCTTGCAAGATATAAATATTAGACGTTATTAAAACATAATAATGTTTACCTTGCATGTGAGAGACATATCTGCATACACACTCAATAGTGGGCTCCTGAAGCACAAAGAAATTGTCAAGAATAAAAGAAATAGAAGAAAAGAAGCAAATGATCCTTCTAATTGCAAACTGTGACAAATTTTATTCAAGAAGCAATATGTGATAAATTAGATACCTTCAAAATTACTGTGAAATGAAAATAAAAGATTTGGAAAATTGAAAAAGATAAGCAATGATCTACACATATAGGTACCTGCTAAAAAGTAGGTGATCATATGTATTCTTGAGCTTCCTATCAAACCTAAGTAAAAAATCCGACAAAATATTAAATGCAGCAAGAGGATAACTCACAGCACACTGCACATCAGATGTATGGGACTTGGTTTTAATGCATAATATATATTGAAATTTAAAAAAGGTAGTAGACAAATATATATTGAAAAGATAGAATAAGACTCATGGAACATTAGAGTTGACTATCAAATAATGATAACACCAACCATATGTGGACATTAATCACAGGAACTCCAACTAGTTTCTCAAGCTTCTTGAAGTATGAAATTTCTCTCCACTCTTCTGGCAATAGCAGCTTCAGAATATCAACTGATTCAAAGAGAAACAACCATATAAGCTAACAGCAAAAACTCAAAGAAGTTATCAACATAATAATTGTGCCAAAAAGAAATAGCACCATACCAGGAGTTGCAAAAACATAAGCATCTCCAGTCACTACACTTCCATCAGTTAGAACAAATTGTTTCACAGTACCATCAGAGTTCAACTCAATTTTTTGTATGCGAGAATTTAGCCGCACTTCACCACCTAGTGATTGAATGTGCTCACAAATTGGCATACACAGTCTCTCTGGTGGGTTACCATCCAAGAATGCCATTTTTGAACCATGCTTCTCCTGTTTATTCCATTTTTATTTATAAGTGAATGAATATAACTTATCAAGCAAAACTTAATTTTAGATCTACTAATTGAAACCGAGTTCAATCATTTTACTAAATCTTAATATTTATATAATGGTAACAAAGAAAAATAATTATAATTATCGGGGACACAATGAAACAACTTTTACAAATTTATGGGGATCACATATGAAATTTCTTAAGAAAATACTTGTAGAATATCAAAATTATCACATACATGTATTGACTATGCAAAAAAAAAATGGGGACATTGAACCCCATTTGTTGTACATAGATTCACCCATGCTTAAAACATGCCTTTTAGTGTATTTTGCTTGCCAGGACATTTTAACCCATTATCCTTGTTCTATTTTTTCACTATGGTTGTGATTGTTGCAAAAAGTACACTATGTTTGCTGGAAACCTATGCATACTTAAAAGGTACACTATGAATGCTTGCCATGGTACTGTTAACCCCATTACCCAGAACAAAAAACCTTGTGTAGAACAAATAAGGTTTTCTTTGAATAAAAAGAAAAGGCCTAGGAATGTCAAAGGGGGAAGTCATCGTCTTAAACAAGCGAGCAAAAATAACTATCCAATTTTAAAAAACATAAGAAATTGAAAAGGGGAAAAAGTTTTACCTGAAGGAACCGGTTTAAAGCAATCAGAATGCATTGCATGGAAAGCTCGTTAGGATTTATAAAATTAAGCGCCTTAGACATGGCAATAAATACTTCGTCATTTACCCGATCTGGTACCCCCTGTGCTGATCAATCAAGTATACAGTCAGAGACCATACAGTGATTATTGGATAGAAGAAACGTATTTAGCAGAGAGATACCTGTTTTTTCATCCACTGAGAAACCGTAAGACCATCTTGGGCCTCAACATAAGGTTGGCCCCCAGCCATGGCTGGTAATAATCCAATAGCAAATTTAACCTTCTCAGGCCATGTCAGCATTTCATTATTTCTCAGAATAGCCCATATTCCTGGTCAATGCATAAAAAGATTTTGAAACTTTCTATTAAGTAAATTGTAATTTATAATGGCTTTTTTTTACTAAAAGTTACTGTATTTGCAAAAAATCAGGCGAGATTTAGCATATTGCAACTGACAGATGACATTTCTCATAATTCAAATGACAACCTACACTTTTTGGGTATTTGCAAATACGTCAGCAGTAACACTAAGGTTAAATCAAACGAGATAAGGGTAAACTGTCTCTGACACTTTTTATCTCAACACGAGTATAGTTTCATATCCAATAACATTACTACTCATTATCTACATTTTCTCAACTTAATATCAATCTAATCTAGGCCTGAAGTTGCAATTTTAAACAGAATACTCGTGCTCAAATTAATCTAAAGATAGTGTTATCTGCAAATAACTCAAAGAGAAAACAACCCTTGTGTCAACTTGCATGTACCGTTAAATGGTGGCAAGGTAATATAAGAGAAGAACCTTTGAGACAAAGCTAGTCATGTACCGTTAAATGGTGCAGGAAGAGATTCTAGAAAATCAAACCGACTAAATTCACCAGGTTTCTCGGGCATTGCAAAAATCATAGAATGCTCCTTCCATTGCAACCTATCGTTTATTCCAAGTTCACCAAATAAATTCTGTATATTGGGGTATGCTCCAACTGAAGAAGGAAGAGAAACAATTTGTTACGAATAATTGTCAATGCAATTCTGATAGAATGGACTCTGACAGTTTTATGGCAATTTGCATACAAAATATGTGTAGACCAGTCTCGTACCAGTCCCCATCCTCATCTTTCCATGCTGCGACCTGTTTAGAGTAACAAAAAAAATTAAATAACTTTAAAACACCTATTCATTATTTTTTCGTTTTATTTCCTTTGGGACTTAACATTCAAATCATAGTTTTCTTTTTCTTTACATCCCAATTTATCATCATTCCAGTTACTTTACCTAACTTATGTTGGTGTTTGAAAGGAATGCATGTAAAAAAGAAAGAACAAATAAGACTTCTGCAAAAACAATCCAGTGAATGCACAATAGAACGTGGAAAAACAAAAACAAATAGCATTTTAGAGGTACAAGTTCAAAGAAAAAGATGTCATTGTAATTAAGAGAAGAGGGGAAGATAATTACCTTGCCACCCAGAACATCTCTCCCCTCTAGTAAAATAGGCTTGTGACCAGCATCAGCAAGATATTTGGCCGCTGAAAGACCAGCCAAACCTACAAACATTGATCATATACAAAAATATGTATCATGGTAAGCCACTAAACAAGGTAAATACAAATTAGGAAAATGGTATGGACAATTTAAGTTTTACCTGCACCAGCTATTACAACTTGCAAAGGACTACTTGGCCGTGGTGAGCTACGGAAAAAAGAAGAAAATTGAGCTGCTTCTAAAAAGTTCACAGTGTTCTCGAGTTCGGGTCTAGGAAAATCTCTGCACACAACCTACAAAAGAAACATAATATCACAATTTATTATAAATGTTTAGAACAACCTACAACCTCTTGACTTTTTTCTGCCTCCACCCCTGAGAAGACTCCAATGCTCCCAATCTTTTAATAACTTAAAAGAGACAAGGACTCCTTTTATTTATGGTCGTGTTGAGGTTTAAAATAATAGAGAGGTAGGTTGAGATTACCTTGCATTACAAAGAAGGGCTATAATTGATGATTTGTATGGTATTAGAATTTTTCTATGTCATTTTGGTATGCATGATAGTTCTCATTTTGTTTCTTATCAAAATATTTTTGTTTTGTTTTGTGAAGGTACAAATCAAATAACAGTGATGCTTAAAATGTTATTGTATGATTAAGAAAACCGGTTTGTCAGTATAGTCATGAAACTTCTGTTTTGCAAGAGTAAACATTCCAGTCTCCCTTTTGCAAGATGACAGATATTAAATTAAGACAATTGCTATATATACGCAAATTAAGGAACTAACTTGGATACGGCCGGCTCTATGACTTGATTTTCTTCTCTTAAGACTTGAATCAGCAATTTTCAAATTTGGAATTGAAGATTCCAAACTGCACGTACATCTTTGTGCTCCAACTGGGGCCCGATTGTATCTTCTCTGGAGGGCTCCATTTATGTTTGTGGCAGAAATGCACTGAATATCCATTTCAAACTTAGGAGTTTTGCTTTAGCATATATCAAATCTATATAACCAAGCTGTAAAGGTGACCCACAAACTATTGTAAAAAAAATTAAAGTTAGTAATTGTCTTGAAACTGGAGACAAAAGGTATAGTCCTTAAAATGCTTGTCACGGGAACATTAAAACAAGAACAAATTCACAGAAAAATTGGCAAAATAATTGCCCAAATCAACTTAATTGATTGAAAATATAAATAATTAGAGAAGATAGGTTAATCTCATGCCATCCTTACCTCAACAGAGAACGGAGACGACAGTCGCAAATGCTCTCGTAAGGAGGTATACTCTGGGGAGAACGGTGGAGAAAGATTTAGTTGCAGTGGGGATGTAGCCACGTTTCATTGGAGATGAATGGACGGTGAGGCGTTTCAATTTTTTTTATTTTTTTTTCGTTTTTTTTTTTCTCTTTTGGATGAAGAGGTAAGACAAGGAAAGGTCTGGTTCGGAATGTGATGATGTGCCTCTTTCTGGCACTTAGAAATAAAATATATTAGAAAGCTGATACGTAAATACTAATATAGATACCAACCAGTAATATTGATATTATTATACATATTAGTTGAGTTATTATGTATACTATTTGAGTTATTATGTATGTTATTTTTTGTATTGAAATAGTTATGCATGCTATTTGAGTTATTATACACATTATTTTGTTAACATGCATAATATTTTTTTCAGTACAAAAATAACTTGAAATAACATGCTT
Organism: Eleocharis quinqueflora; assembly: GCA_964058865.1. Classification (NCBI taxonomy): domain Eukaryota; kingdom Viridiplantae; phylum Streptophyta; class Magnoliopsida; order Poales; family Cyperaceae; genus Eleocharis; species Eleocharis quinqueflora. The sequence continues at coordinate 168,680 of CAXKVX010001094.1, forward strand.
AATAACATTGACATTAATAGTCAATATCAAATATGATATCTACGGAATATTATCTATTGTTGTATTCTATGAGAAATTTATTATTGTTTGAAGTAAATGAAACTAGGACCGTAAATGAGTGAAGTTGAACTAGATACTTTTTTGAATTACGCTCATGATTATAATAAAAAAAATTAATTACAAATTCGGGCCAAAAAGTTCTAGTTTGTTATAGCTCACCTCAGAGTCGAGCTGGTTGTTAGCAGTTTCTTTCTGTAAAGTGTTGAAATTAATTTTAACTTGTCAACCAAATTAGTATTATTTTATTTATTTATAGACTAGACTATGATATTATATGTGAATTACTAGCCATTTAAACAAATTAAAAAATTGGAAGTTAAAAAATAAAAAATTACAAGAAAAATCAATAGCCATCAACAAATTAAATAAATTTATTAGATCAACAACTTACATTATATATACATCTACATATTTGATCTCGAACCAAGTAAAATAAATTTGAACTCCACTCGTTAACTAAACCAACACAACATCTCAAGCCTAAGTCGTACAAAATCAATTACAATTTGTTTTTCTTTTTAATTTGATTTCAAACGAGTCAGGAACTACAAGTTTTATTTACTAATAAACAAAACCTTCTAACCATGCTCAAATCTGAGCCATCCTATCTAATCGTTCAATTTCAATGATATTCTCAGAAGAGCCATGAAGCTTTCCACCTCTCAAAAATTTACTAGTGTTCATCCATTATTTTGTTTAACAGATACATAATTCCATTTAACAAATAAATTGCATTATTAACATTAACTATAATTATATTTTTGTTGGTACGTCTGCAATTCGTATGGTTTATAATTATTATTTTTTACAATATTTATATTATTATTTTTCGTGATAATCTATTAAATTAAACTATTTTATTGAAAAAAAAAAGTAGTGAAATGTTGACATGACATGACTAATATATATAATATATAGCCAGTTGGTTGCTATCTTTTTCCTTCCTAAAGTTGGCCCGTAAATACCTTATCTGACGAAATATGGGCCTGATTTGGGCCCTTACAAAGCACCTGACCGAATAAATAAATTAGCCCATTCCAAGATCTGACCTTGAAATCTAAAACGACGGTTAGGTTTGACCGTTTGACCAAGAAAGCTTGAAGTACCGTTGAGAGGCTCCACAACAAAAAATAAAATAAAAAAAATAAGAGCCAAGAACCAAAAAAATGGCGCGAGCTACTAAGCTGCTACCCAACGGTCAACGGTCAAGCTCATGGCCACCAAATTACTATATTTCCCATATGTTAAGTCACAGTGCTGCGGTCTCTATTTTCTCCCTTACACTTGCTACAAATATTCTCCCTTTTAATTTGTTCTATCCACCTTTTTTGGGTAAGTCGTTATTAAATGATGTTTACAGTGTTGAGTTAGTTGTTTCAAGTCATTGTTTGATGCTTGCATCAAGAAAATAATGTTGTTTTTTCTTCATTAAGAATGATTATTATACACATGTCCCTGTACTTTTGAAAATTTTCTCACTTGCAAAAAGAATAACAAGTACAAAAGGGTCCTCTAAATTGTTCTCTGATTTTGGTTTTTTTCTGTTGCATAGATTTAGTTATACTTGATTTTTATGTTATTTTCTTTGCATGTTTCCTTGGCAGCTTTTGGCTAAGGGTTGTGACTAGGAAGTGGATCTTATAAACATGGATGAGTTAGAGAACCCTTTGCTCGGTCCCGAGAGTTTCAACAGAGACTCCATTGATTTGGTAAAGCTTAACTGTCTACAACATTTACAAATAATGTCTGTGAATTTTTTAAGAGTGTGTTGTTAACTTTGTTCATTATATGTTGATAAAATAGGAAAATATTCCTTTGGAAGAAGTTTTTGAGCTACTGAAAACATCACCAAAAGGGCTCTCATCAACAGATGCAACTGTTCGGTTGCAACTTTTCGGTCCAAATAAATTAGAGGAGAAGCGAGTAAATTGACTTCTTAACTATGCCTTATTTTCAAACTCATTTCTGCTTTTCTTAATATGCAGCATAATTTCTAATTACAGTATTTTTTAATTTCATGCTCATTATTGTTTTTCATGACTTCGCGACATTTTTGTTTAAATTACAGGAAAATAAATTCTTAAAATTTCTCAGTTTTATGTGGAATCCTTTATCATGGGTCATGGAAGCTGCAGCTATCATGGCGGTTGTTTTAGCCAATGGGGGGGTAAGTTTTCTGTTGAAAGCAAATTCTTTTTATCACATCAGTATATGAACAAAAATCTTCATATCTTGTGTCTATACTTTTTTTTTCACAAATTAACCTTTCAGCTTTTTGTTTGTATTTTTTAGGGTCAAGGAACAGATTGGCAAGACTTTGTTGGGATTATTTGCCTTCTGATCATAAATTCAACCATCAGTTTCATAGAAGAAAACAATGCAGGAAATGCTGCCTCGGCACTTATGGCCCACCTTGCTCCCAAAACAAGAGTATATCTTATCAAAATGTTTCAAATGTTAGTCTAAGAATTTCTTTTTTTCTTACGAAAACAATATGTCAAATGAAAGGTTTTAAGAGATGGAAAATGGCAAGAGCAAGATGCGGCTGTTCTAGTTCCAGGAGATATCATAAGTATTAAGCTTGGAGACATCGTTCCAGCGGATGCTCGGCTACTTGAAGGAGATCCTCTGAAAGTTGATCAGGTAATGTTTCATTTGGCTACTTTTAATGGTTATGATCATATATCTGCCAAAAGTTGTGCTTTCAATATTCACATGTACAATGTACCATCCCTTTATAAAGTATGGTAACTGGTATACCTTACAACCACACTCTATGGATGGTTCTGCAATTTTTTGTGTGTGATTTTGTAGAATTCTCAAGTATCATAAATTCATGGTACTTGTTTTACTTTGTTTCTGTGGTGTGCAGTCGGCTCTTACAGGTGAGTCTCTTCCAGTAACAAAAAAGCCTGGAGATGTTGTCTTCTCCGGTTCCACATGTAAGCATGGAGAGATTGAAGCTATCGTCATTGCAACCGGTATCCATTCTTTCTTGGGAAAGGCAGCTTATTTAGTTGACAGCACTGAAGTTGTTGGGCACTTTCAAAAGGTGATTCAAATAATTGAAGCATTTGTACTGTATAGACCTTACCTGTAGCATGCCAATAATTATTACGGCAGCTATTTATATTGGGAACATATTTATCTTCAATGCATACCCTGCAGAACATGGAAATATATCATGTAGCTTAGTATACTAGCAGTTTCGATAATCTCCTGTTTCACAACTTAAACATGACATTTTGAAATTTTGCAGGGTCATACATGAAATTAGCTCCTCTTTTTTTTGTAATCTAGGAGAAATATTTTTCTGGTGCATCTCATAGTGTTTGTTATGACTTGTGGACAACAAATTTTTGTGTTGAAATAACTTCCAGGTGCTTACATCCATTGGAAATTTTTGCATATGCTCTATAGCAATTGGAATGATCCTGGAAATAATCGTCATGTTCCCGATTCAGCATCGATCATACAGAGATGGAATCAACAACTTGTTAGTTCTTTTAATTGGAGGGATTCCAATTGCAATGCCGACCGTCTTGTCGGTTACTCTTGCAATCGGCTCTCACCGCTTGTCTCAACAGGTACCTGACAACCTTTGTCAAAATTCAGATGGTACCAGAACAATCTTGTCTTGTGAACTATGTCATAGATCATAGGAGTCATGGTCCAATAGTTATCCTCCATTATTCCAACTTCCTGCTTGAAGTGGTAAAAGATTGCAAGAAGCCGTAGATATTTATTAGAAATTCTCAAATCAATTGTCTGAAATGATTATATGACTATAAGAGCTAACAATCAATAGCATAAAAAACACCAACTTATTGGTGTTGATCTTTTACAATTCACTACGGCCCAATATGGATCCAGCCCAATTATGGTACTTATTTGATATCTAGGTGAAAGATGCAATCGCACGCGGGACTGTATGGTTGGTTGGTTTAACATTTATATATTTTCTAACTCATCAGTGGTGCACATAAAGTGTTTGAAAAAATGTTTCACTGAAGATTAGAGAAATTGCAAGGACAATGCAAAGTTATATCTGACAATTGGTTGGGGATGCTCGGTTTGTAGGGTGCTATAACAAAGAGAATGACAGCGATAGAAGAATTAGCTGGAATGGATGTGCTTTGCTCTGATAAAACAGGAACTCTCACATTGAATCGCCTCACAGTTGATAAAAATCTAATAGAGGTAGTAAAACAGTTAAATGAGAAACTTTTCACTAGTTTTAACTATCTCAATATTACTTTAAGATTGATGTAATTTGTCTTGTGTAGGTTTTCAGTAGAGAAATGGACAAAGATACTGTTATTCTGTTAGCTGCTAGAGCCGCGAGACTAGAAAACCAAGATGCGATTGACACGGCCATTGTCAACATGCTTGCCGACCCCAAAGAGGTTAGAGGATTACTACAAGTATTCTGATTTTTTTTTCTTAATCTTAAATGAAGAGCTTTGGTTCTAATCCTTTATTTTCTTTGTTTATGTCAGGCACGTGCTAACATAACAGAAGTCCATTTTTTGCCATTTAATCCTGTTGAAAAGCGCACTGCTATCACATACATTGATTCTGAAGGGAACTGGTTTCGGGCTAGCAAAGGTGCTCCAGAGCAAGTAAGATAAGTTCTAACAAAAAATTATTGAGTTCCCCATCAAAAGAACCATATAACTTCAAAGATATTCACTTTCTCCTCTTTTCTCTTTGCTTCAGATTTTGAATTTATGCTATAATAAGCATGAATTTGTGGACAGAGTACACGCGGTTATTGACAAATTTGCTGAAAGAGGGTTGCGCGCTCTTGCTGTTGCTTATCAGGTACAAAACATACACTGTTGCTGTAACAGTTTAGATTAGTTGGATGTATTTGCTTCTATTAATGTGTTTTATTCTTAGGTTGTTCCAGAGAAAAAGAAAGAGAGTCCAGGAGGTCCCTGGATTTTCTGTGGCTTGTTACCATTGTTTGACCCCCCAAGGCATGACAGTGCTGAGACCATAAGAAGAGCCCTAAATCTTGGTGTATGTGTGAAGATGATCACTGGTATTAAATTATTTTGCACTGCATTTCTTTTGATGTACATTTTGGTCAAAAATGTTCTAATTAGGATTTAGAGGAAGCCCAATCCCAAACAGATCAAGGTCAAAACTAAAAACAATAATAAATTAAACAAATAAGCACACAAGCACAAATTAAACGAAGAATGCAATCCATTTAAAAACATGTGACAGAAAATGGACTGCCTACGCAAGTGTTGTAAATTGTTAATATAATATAACAGGGGATCAGCTAGCTATAGCAAAAGAGACAGGGAGGCGCTTGGGTATGGGAACAAATATGTACCCTTCCTCCTCTCTTCTAGGCCGTGATAAGGATGAAAATGAGGCTATCCCTGTTGATGAGCTCATTGAAAAGGCCGATGGCTTTGCTGGCGTATTTCCAGGTGCTTTTTAAAGTTTAATATAAAAATCTCTTAAACCTGAGTTCATATTTTTGATAATCAAGTATTAATTTCAACTAGTATTCTAGTACAGAAAATCCTTTTGGTTGGAAGTTCAATTTTGTAGGGGCAAAATTGTCATATTTTCAAGTGAGGAAGGAAAACTTAAGGGGTTTCTTTTTGTTTCGGTTTTTGTGCTGAAAATAAACTTGCAAAGGAATTTTACCAAATTGGTATGCGTGCTTTGGATCAAAAAATTTCTACCTTCCAATTTTCCCCTCGACAGTCGCCTCATGGAATTTCAAAATGGGAGCTGATAGAGAGATCTCTGATTTGATACCAACTTTCGATACCAAATTAACATGCATAATAAATGAAGTAATATGCATAACAATTCTACTAACATGCATAACAACATAACATTTTTAGATATAATCTTCGATACACGATTAACATGCACAATAACTGAAAGTTGGTATATAAAATGTTGTTATGCATGTTAATAAACTTATTATGCATATTACTTTAGTTATTATGCATGTTAATCTAGTATAGAAAGTAGGTATCGAATTGTGGATCTGCAAAACATTTTCCTTTCAACATTGTACTAATCTATGTCATAGTTTAGCTTTACTTTGGTACTGCCTACTTTACATGCTACTCCGAGAATCTCTGTCATAGATCTACTTAATTATTTCCTTATCAATATCTTAAACAATTGTATTAATCTCAGAGCACAAATATGAGATAGTAAAGATTCTGCAAGAGAAAAAGCATGTATGTGGCATGACAGGAGATGGAGTCAATGATGCACCCGCATTAAAGAAAGCTGATATAGGAATTGCCGTGTCTGACGCAACAGATGCCGCACGAGGTGCTGCAGATATAGTTCTTACTGAGCCTGGCTTGAGTGTGATAATTAGTGCTGTCTTGACCAGCCGTGCCATTTTTCAAAGGATGAAGAATTATACAGTTTAGTATTTCCTCTTTCATTTCAAGTTCGCATAATGTTTTTTGGAACGTACTAAACTGAAAATTGCTTACTCCCCTTTGAATTTCGGTGTGAGCAATATGATTGGGTCTCTTGTGTTATTTGGTAATTTATTGGTGTTTTAGCAACATTTGGGCTGCAATTAGTCAAAATTAAGAAACTAAGAACAAAAATGTTAGTTATCTAAACTTATTTAAAGTTAGATCAACTAAATAGTGCAACCAGCATAGAAGAACTTATGAACATACTAGGTCCAGGACTGAGACAGCCAACAACTTTGAGCCTTAGACTTTGTACCCTCTAAAAGATTTAAAGATTAAATTGGTTTACATTTTGGAACACACAAGAATGAAGTACAATTTATAGCACTGTCTTACAGATAGTATGTTCCCCTAATGTTGGTTTGCCATTTCAATGCAGATCTATGCTGTTTCTATTACAATCAGGATAGTGGTAAGTGTGCTCCTAATGAATACCAGTAAAATAAAAAGGATTAATTGAAAATTTCAGATTGAAATTTTTTTGTTACAGCTCGGTTTTGTGCTTCTTGCTTTAATTTGGGAGTATGACTTCCCACCATTTATGGTCCTAATTATCGCAATACTCAATGATGGTACACTTTCTTCTCAAAGCAACATGTTGAGACCAAACCAACTCTTGCAATTCACAACTATTAACATCTATTCTTATCATCAGGGACAATCATGACTATATCACAAGATCGGGTAAAGCCATCGAAGCAGCCAGACAGTTGGAAATTGAATGAGATTTTTGCTACCGGCGTTGTCATAGGCACATATTTAGCATTAGTCACAGTTCTGTTTTACTGGGCCATTACAAGAACTACCTTTTTTGAGGTTCTAATAACAAACACTCGAAACCTTAGAAAATTTCCTTTTTCTTTTATCATTGTGATGAAGCATTTCTATTATCTTATTAGAACCAACTGTACTGAAAATACCCTCTAAAATTCTAAGAACAATAACAAAGCCTTTAGTCCCAAACAAGTTGGGGTAGGCTAGAGATGAAACTCAATTGGAGTTCTTTCGATTGGGTTTCATTTCCATGAGAATGACTAATTTCCACATTTGCTTGCCAAGCCTATCACAACCCCTCCCCAAAAAAAAAAAATCTAAGAAAATTAATATTATTTAGTATGCAATGTTTCACAAAGGCTTAAAGGAAACTTTGATTTTCTGCTTGGCAAGGCGAGAATGCACTTCTTTCATAAAATTTGCATTGAACTACATCTCTTTTTCTTCTCTCTCTTCTTCAGAGTCATTTGAGACTAAAATCTCTTAGCAATGATGAAGAAAAGGTCTCATCAGCTATATATCTCCAAGTTAGCATCATAAGCCAAGCTCTTATCTTTGTGACAAGAAGTCAAAGCTGGTCCTTTACAGAGAGACCTGGTACTCTTTTAATGTGTGCATTCGTTGTGGCCCAATTGGTAAATTCCTTTGTTCCCACTCTACTTCTAGAAACTTGAACATGCAATAAAAATAAAATGTGTTTTTGTGAACTTCCATCAAATCGCTTCATGCAATAAAAATAGTAGAAAAAAATCCAAGCAAAGTAGTATTTTGGACTTCAAACATTCTTCCTGAACCACTTTGGTCCAGGCATTTTATTGATCAAAAACAGAAGAAACCTCTAATTGTCTGTGATGTCGCATAGAGCCTTTCCTTTTTCTTCTTCTGTTTTTTAACACTATTATATTTCCCATTGTCTGGTTGATGATAGTAGGGAGCAAAATAACAATTTGATAAGTCTTGAGGACCACAAATAGAACTTCTAAAACTTACGAAAAAAAACAGTAAAAACAATAACACATTCAGATTTGCTTGTGTAATATATAATTTCCTTTTCTTGTGTGCCAAACTAAGTAAACAAGGACTATTTTACCAGTATAGTCCAGTACCAGTATATCTCAGTATTTTTACCGTTGTTATGTCTCTTGATTTTATATTTCTGGCATACCTGATTGAGATAAAAAAAAATCCAATCACAATTAAAATCGTATAAAAATCTTAGTTGGGATTTTTTTTCTCTTTCTGGCTTAGGTGGCAACACTTATTTCAGTATATGCGCACATCAGCTTTGCATCAATACGTGGTATTGGCTGGGGCTGGGCTGGCATTATATGGCTGTATAGTTTAATATTTTATATTCCACTTGATATAATCAAATTCACAGTTCGATATGCTCTCAGTGGGGAACCATGGAATCTTCTGTTTGATAGAAAGGTAATCTCTTAAAACTTGTGTCGATTTTAATTATTTCATTCTACTCCTCGAGCGCTTACACCTAAGTGCTAATGTCATGTAAATTCACCAAAAATATGTGTGACATGGTTTTAGATTGGCTTTTTAGACCAATTTTGTGAAATTTAAATGCAGAGACTAAATTGATTTGAAATGGAATCATCTGTATGAGTGAAGCTATCTACTGGTGCTTTGTTTAAAAAACATACATTTCATTGGATTCTTAATTACAATCTTTTGTTCTAGAACTCTGTACATTTCAAAACTTGTTTTCTGTGAAATATACTTGTGAAGACCTTCCCTTTTGAAAATTTTCAAAATGGACAGACTGCATTTACAACGAAGAAAGACTATGGGAAAGAAGACAGAGAAGCTCAATGGGTTCTCTCTCAAATGCACCTACAAGGTTCCTCTTCTGACTTGAATCCAACTCGGTCAAGGTCTTCGTTGATCGCTGAACAAGCCAAGAGACGTGCTGAGATAGTCAGGTTAAACCAAAACTGGCATATTTCAGTTATCAATCCAACTGCATTTCTTTTTATCTACTGTCTTTCTTACCGAAATCTTTGCAACAAAAATTTAGGTTGGGAGAGATGCACACACTAAGAGGGCATGTGGAATCTGTGGTGAGACTGAAGAACCTAGACTCTTACACTATTCAAACTGCTCATACGGTTTAAAAAAAAAAAGTCATACAAAGAAATGTTCTCTTTTTTTGTCAAAATAAGTTGATAGAAGTTAAATTAGTTACTTACTGGTGGAAATTTGGGAGTGGAACCAAGATTTTTCTAAAGAAACTCTGTTGAGAGACATTTTGCAGATGGTGTCCACGATAAATATTTTTTGAACCGTTTCATTGTTTTGGGTAGATAATTATTTTTTTTCTTTTTTGGAATGAATGAAGGACTAGTTTCATTCCCCTTTTATTTGTGCCAACAAGGGCTTGACCTCTTTGGGTAGATAATTGTTGGCAGATAGTTTTGATGTAATTTATCCTTTGCCTTTTCTCATTTTCTGTTAGTGTTGCTGCAACAGCAAAAGAGCAAAATTTTCACTCGGAAAACACTTGCTCATTTTGTATGACTTCTGTAATTTTGGGTACCTTCTGTTTGGAAGATTTTCGATTCATTATGCATATTTGGTGTGGAACTATGGTTGAATTAGAAGAGAGATTTACGTTTCGGTGCAGTTGGGTAAATTAGACACAGACTCATGTCATGGACAAGATAATTGGTGGAGCTTGGTGGCAAAGACTGTTGATGAATACTTTTTGGGGTTTTGGTAAAGCTAAATATAAATTTTGAAATGAACGAGAACTTGTGACAAGGATGGCGATATGGTGCTGATTGATGGATTTCGAAGGTACAATGCAGAAGTATGTGCTGCCTCCTATTCCTTGAAGGGAATAATAACAAAGATAAATTACATAATTCTAATATAACTACATAAAAAGTTAAACTTTTATACATCTTCATCGTGTCACATCATCACCATCCTACAACTTGTCAATAAATAATATGTTTGGTATATTTCTCCACATGAATTCCTACAATTTGTCAATATTATTTTCCATTGTACGAGTTTTTGGTCTCAAAAGAACCAATTACTGTAGAAGTATTGTTAAACTGAGAATCACAACTGAACAACTGAGTTCCACGTGGGAGGCAATGAGGCATGTTCAAGACCAGTCAGGTGGTCTCCACGCAGTAATTGGAAAACATGAGAGTATGAGACCTACGCACCTTTTCTAAATACAAAAGAATATTATCATCTGCTCCAAGTTCCAACTAACATTAGTATGACAAATTTGAATTAAAAGAAAGAATAAAATGAACTAAATAATACAAGAGAACCTGTTGATTATTGAGTATAATAAAGAAAAAAGGTAAACTGATCTCGTATATTTTGTTCTCATATGATAAAACATAAACCTAAAATAAACTATCAGATGTATATACATACCATATAACAACACCCTAATCACTTAATACAGGAAAATGCCTGCATGTAGAAATTGAACGTGGATACCTCTAATTTCATTATTTGCAAGCATGGATCTTTAAAGCCTCAAATTTTCCTTTTTTTCTTTTAGCAATCAAAAACCTTCTTTTGCAAATAATGACAAAGGGGATTTGAACAATTTCATGATAATATATGGACTTTTCAGAAACTAGCACCTTTTGTTTTCTTTTCTTATTCAGATTATAGGAACTCCTGATCAGGGTCATCCAGCCGGCGAGAACTTCCTTGTGCGTCTCCATCGAGCATGCGCTTAGTCATGTTGGCTCTTTGGACCAATCGAACCAATGCCTGTACCACCTCTGACATGGGGGGCCTAAACTCTGGCTCCGGCTGTTGAAAACAATTGTCAGTCAATGATTAGATTAAACCTCATTACCCTTCATCTCCAAAGTTTTAGAAGTTTCAGTAATTAGTTTTTCATTAAGTCAAAATTATACCCGTATAGTAAAAATAGTGATTGGGAAGAGATTAGGTTAAATTTAACAGGATGTCCAAGACATTGCCAAATAACATGCCCATAAAATAACTTTTTAATTTTAAAACTATTTTTTTAGAACTTACTTGGAACTCATGAGTCATGACAGGTTCACTTTGTCAAGATTGCAAAGGATATCATTTGCATTTGCTTTTAATTGGCATTAAAAATAAATAACATGAAAAATGAACTAAATTACCTGGACACATAATGCAATTACATCAGCAAAACGAGAAAGAGATTTAGCAGGGTACAAGCCCTTGAGAGCTGGGTCCACCATTCGATCAAGTGCATCTATGTCATGCAATTGTGGGGCCGCCCATCTGACCAACGACTGCTCGGATCTTGGTTTAGTGCTGTAATAAGCCCCATTTTTTGTCAAGTAGATCGATTTTTAAAAATGCAAAGTACGATAACATGTCAGTTGAGCAAATATTATGGATACTACAAGACCATCAAAATGTCATGAATGTGTGAAAATTTAAAAACTATAAAAGAGGTCAGCAGACAACCCTGCAAAAATTACAAAAATTATCATCCAAACCTTCAAACATGAACAACAAGCTTATACATTCCTGTCCTAATTACTTTAAAAGAGAGGCCTAAATGTAACATGTCATTCCTTTTCTCATCTCTAGATAAATGACAGACAATCATGGTTCTTTTGAATACCTGGAGACTAGAGGTGTATTGTTTTCTTAAATTTTCACAGATATACGAGTTGCTTTCCAAGGCAACGAAAAAGGGAATATCAGATAATTCCCCTGCAATGGTAATTACTCCCTACTTGGGGTTTTATAGAGTGTGCACATTCAAAATTTTCCATTATAAAAGGGCAACACGGTGCACGTAACTCCCGCTTGCATGGGGTCCGGAAAAGGGTCGGACCACTTTGGGATCTTTGTACGCAGTCTTTTCCTGCATTTCTACAGGAAGCTGTTTCCATGACCCGAATCGTGACCTGCTGGTCACAAGGCGACAGCTTTACCACTGCGCCAAGGCTTCCCTTCAAAATTTTCCATTATTATAAAACACAGATGAAATTGATACAATACAACAACAACAACAACAACAATAACAACAACAACAACAACAAAGCCTTTAGTCCCATACAAGTTGGGTTAGGCTAGAGATGAAACCCAAATCAGAGTTCGATTGGGTTTCATTTTCATGAGAATAGCTGAATTTTCACATTGGCTCGCCAAGCCTATGAAATTGATGCAATAAATATGCTAAAATATAATACCTGTCAAAAGGCTTCCGGCCAGTCAAAAGCTCCAACATGACAACACCAAAACTGTAAACATCACTCTTCATGTTATACTGTCCTGACATGGCAACTTCTGGTGCATTATATCCTGTGCCATGATCTGATGCCTATGTTGTGTATCACCAGGATCACCAAAGAAAAGAAATAAAGTTTAGCAAGAAGTTACCTAAAAAAAATTAACGAGCAGCGAGAAATACAAATGTTAGTTTCAATCTACTAATGTCTGAAACTTACTTGGAATTGATCATCAGAAACAAGGTTCGCAAGGCCGGCATCAGACACATGGGGATTATATTCAGCATCCAATAATATATTTGAAGACTTGAAATTCTTGTGGACAACAGAAGGAGAACAAACCTCATGCAAGTACCTGGGGTATAGATTGTGCATGATGTCAATCATAAATATCCAAAAAGGAAAAAAAAGAGAGTTAAAAAAGTTTTCTTGCTTATGGTGTTTGTAAATGATGCAGAACATTGCTCACATTTCAGACTGCCACTGCTTCTCAATAACAACCAATCGGTGATATAAACCACACAAAAAGGTACAGGGCCTTAATCACAACAGTTTTTGTTATCTAGTTTGGCAACACAGAAAATAAATTAGGAAAATATTACTTTTTCTCAACTTCTCCATTACTTTATTATCAATTTGTTATCTGAAAGACTGAAACCAACATATTGGCTCTTACATGCAAAAGTTATTATTCTTACTTAGAAAGACCTGGGCTTGCTTGGGTAAACGAACACGGACAAGACCAAAAAAAAAGCAGAATAACAGAACAATAATAAGGAGTTGCATACTCTAATGCACGTGCAGAGCCAAGTGCAATTTTGATACGAGAGTTCCAAGAGAGAGGCTTGGTGTACTCGTCAGAGACGTGAAGTAAGTCATGCAAAGATCCATTTTGATGGAACTCATATACCAACAAGTGCTGCCCATGCTCCATGCAATACCCTACCAGCTCCGTCAGATTTGGGTGGTGCAGCTTTGATATACGTGTTACCAGCTCAGCAAACTCATCAGATGCAGTATGAGGCAAGATGGCCGAGCTTAATTTCTTCACTGCCAAAATCTACACCAGGATTTTATATTGATGAGTACAATGAAATTAATGTGCAGTGAACCGTTATGTGTTTGTGGCTTGTCCTAATTCTTTTCGTCGTTTGTACATACATGCACAATTCAAAAGAAGATAAGGCTAATTTTGGTTGATTGAGCTGGAATGGTGAATATTTGTTGGTAGGGTTTAATTGTCGCTAGGTTAGTATTGATTGGAGCTAAAATAACAATTTCCTTTTCTTTTATTGACTTCAGTACCATTCGACTTCCAGAAATGGATATACCAGAAACCACTGTAAACTGAACATCGACTGAGGCAAAGTGAACAATATGGCCTAAATTTAGTCTTAACTGAAAAGATGAGTTGGGTAAGATATTGGCAAGTACAACACAATATATAAATCCTTAATTGAAAGCAGATCTTAAAAGTTAGTACCTTTCCATCATTGAATTGGGCCCTATAAACACGCCCAAACGTGCCTTCTCCAATGAGATTTTCTACACAAAAACTATTTGTAGCAATTTGTAGGTCAGCAACAGAATAGACTGTTGCCTTTACAGAAGACATGTTTGATTTTTTTGTGACCACAGATTTATTTGAAAACCCCTCCTCTTCGACAGCTTTGACTTTCTCAATCCTAGAAGGTGGTTTAAGACTAACAGGTGGGACTAGCTCGGTCACTTCTATTTGGTGTGGAGGTGATGATTGAAATGGCATAGGTGGAGGAGGTGAAGGCTTTGCATCTGTAAAATCGAATTATCCATTAAGTTTGTCAGATACATGCAGAGAAGAAACTGAGATGTTCGCTAATGTATGCAGCTAGTATCTCCATACCTTTGACATCATTTGAACCAAATTTGAAAGGCTGGTGTTGTTCGAAATTCTCCTCGCGAGACAGCCTTGATTTCTTTTTCTTAAAAACAAAAATTGCCACAATTACCCCTATCACTAGAATGGCTATAATAATTCCAGCTATGCCTCCACCACCTATTCCAGAACTGCCCCCACCACTGTTGCCCGAATTACCATTAGATGGCTGACCTGGACTGCTCTTGCGAGGTGGAGGTGGTGGTGCTGTGTATGGTGGGGGAGGGGGTGCAGGCCCGGAGTTCCATGAGTTGCTATCAGTTCTGAGAATAACATTTAAAAGCTAAATTGGATAAAGATATACAACAATAACAAAGCCTTTTGCCCCAAACAAGTTGGGGTAAGCTAGAAATGAAACCCATATTGGATTTCACTTCCATAAGATTGGAAGATATTTTACGTTGGCTCACCAAGCCTATCACAACCCTCCTCCTTTTCCGGGCTTAATTTGGATAAAGATATAGAATTAAAAAACTATATATTTAAAAATGTTACTTAGCCAGTTCTGCTATGCTTAATTGGGTGAAAATATCATTTCTCATGCTGAATTTTGTAATGACTTATGAGTCTATAATGATTAATGAATACGACTCAGGAGCATCTTTTTTTTATGGTTGGCTTCAAAACATAGTTACAATTTGCAATTGTTCATGGGTGGCCATGGTTTGAGGACAAGTGAATGGTTTTTTGTGGGTTTGTGCTGGTTATATTTCTTTTCTTTTCTGGAGGTGTTTTGTGTGCAGGGTTGTCATTATCTTTTGGGGTATGATTCGTAAATAGCAGACACTGTTCATTTGTAAATAGCAAACTATGTTCATAGTTAAACTTCACCAGATTTTTAAAGAAACAATAGAACTTTAACAGGTAATAATGTCTTTAGCTTGGAAGTTGTTTCCAAACCAACAAAACAAGTGCCCCGACTTAAAGGGAAAAATTGGACTTACGTGAGACTGTTTATATTTTTAAGCTGAGTCGGAATCCAGCCAGTGAAATGGTTGTTTTGAATGTTCCTAAAAACATGAGAAATTCAATTAAATATGAATATCATCTCTCTCACAAAAGTTATTGACATAGTATCAGATGAAGTCTACCACGTTGATCACAATTGTACTTACAATGTTTGGAGGGGAAGGTAAGCAAGCACATTAATGTAGCCAGTAAACTGATTATTCTGCAAGTATCTGAAAGAAAATAGCATATTTAAAATTGAATAAAAATTTAGTATAAGAGTCTCCTTGGTATGTTCTATAATATACATATATAATTCAAACTTCCACTTTCTTACAATGATTTCAAGCTAGATAGTGCACTGAAGCTTTCAGGGAGATCACCGGTAAGACCATTAAATGAGAGGTCCCTGGAAAAAATAAAAAATTTAGAATTAAGATACAATATAGCTCCATGAAAAAAAGATGGATTGATTTTGTAAGAAGAAGAAAATAATTAGAGAACGCTAACAATGTAGTTAAGCTGGAGAGCTGGGAGAAAAAATCACTGAGATTTCCTTGTAACCCATTATGTCCAATATTTCTACATTCATAAGATGTTTACATTTAGTCATATTGCATGAAATAGCTTGTGAAAAGATAAGACCTCAATATCTATCTTCAAAATTACTTACAGGGTCTTAAGTGAGGTCATAAGAGATACAGAGTAAGGTATCTGACCATTGAATTGATTTTGACCTAGATTTCTGAACAGAAGAGATACTATATTAGTGCTATTGATATATTAAAAAAGCAGAAAAAGAAAAATATTTACATAGCTTACAGTGTCTGAAGGTTAGGAGGCAGGTTGTAAGTTATCTGACTTTGAATGTTATTGTTGCTCAAATCACTGGATCAAAAATTTGCTTCTTAATAGGCAAATCTTATATAGCACTTGCAAAAAGTCGAGTGTAATTGGTATAAAAAGAAACAAAGAAAAGTGTTTCCGTGAACTCACAGCTCAGTCAGTGAAGTCAATTTATCCAAATTATAGCCCAGAGATCCGGTGAGCCCCAGCCCATTCAATTTTCTGATGATATTATATAAAAGCACAAATTACAACAATATAAAAGCACAAGACAACAATTTGCATTGAGGAAAGAGGTAGTTTTGTAAAGGTAGGATTTAATTAGCAGAAATTTCGATGTAAAAAGTGAGATAGTTCTTTTACCTAATAAGAATTTTGCAAAATATATGGAGTTTTGTGGTACCAACAATCTTTTGTTTGATAGGGATGTTCCTAGGTGTGCTCCAGGCGCTTAATTTGGAGGGGAGAGGATGGGAGGTAAAAAAATAATGGTTACTTGCTCCAGAAGTTGGAACGGAAGGAAGGAAGAAAAGAGGTCCGAATGTTGAATCTTTCAATCGAAACCATTGATTTTGTTACCCTCCAAATCGGGATGTAACAACTTTCCTTCCCTTCTCTTCCATTCCTTCCCTTTCCTCCCCTCTTTTGTGTCTGGAGCAGACCCTAAAATGTAAACCGTGTAAAGGTGCAAAAGGGAAGAAAAGTAAATTTTAAAACTAACATTGAAGTGACTCTTGAGCCTGAACAGCTTACACCACGCCACGACTGCCCGCATGGATCACCCCCATTTCCTGTCCAGCCTTGTAACGATGATGGTGAATTGAAGCTTTGGAATAATACATTGAGTGCTTGTACTGCATTTCGCAAAAAATGAAGTTTGTCCAGAGAAGAATATTAGTACCAATTCAGAAAGATCAATGACTTCAAAACTGAAAAAAAAAAAAAGGAATTAGGGTTTGAGAAGAAAAAATAAAGTGAGGTTTGCATCACAAATCGATTCCAGTTGACTCAGATTCCTCTAATTTTCACTTTTTTGTTGTTATATATGTAAGATTTGATTTGGAAAAGGTATCATGGACACCCGAATAGATCTACTTCAAGTGAACTCAGATTTTTTTTAATTATTTTTCGTAGAAAATGGGAACTTCTTAAAAAAAATCTAGTTTGTTGAGCTTCTGATATTGCAATGCCAACTTTTTAGTAAAACTCTAAAAAAAGCAAACATAACTAAACAGCTAAGCGCTATAAAAGGAGAAAAAAGAAGAAATTTTTTGAACAATCTTGTTCAATCAAGTCAACATAGTGAGAGCAAAAGGCAGTACCAAATACTGACAATAGATAAACAAAAAATAACGCTGATTAAAATCCCAAAAAAAGGAAATAAATAGAGCAAAAAAAAATACTAATGAGCTAGTGGTTCCATGTAAGTGCTTGTTGGGTTGATGGTTCAACCCATCTATTCTCTTCAGAATCAAGTTCAGAAATTTCCTACAAAAACATATTAAATTAAAAACAACTCACCATCATTTTGGTCTGTATTGGCATTGCTAGAGTAGGGATTCAACAACAAAATGCAACCAAAAAGTAACAATTTTGTCGTTGCCAATACTACTGTTCTGTCTATTTTTCTCTCCTCTTTCCCCATTTCGCTCCCTCTCTGCGCTCTCCCTCTCTCTCTCTCTCTAGTTTCCCTGGCTCTGTAATCTGGTTATAAAAAAGTTGGCACAATATGTCGGGATTTAATAATACATACTTAAATAAATGTATTTTCTTCCGATTTTTTTCTCTAACTAGATCGGTGAGAACTGAGAAGGAATGAGAGCGAATGCTAGCTGGCACCAGGAGGAAGAGAGAGAAAGTGGAGAAAGAATACAAAAGTACACTCGCTACAAGTAGACTTAGTGTTGTGCCAGACGGGCGGGCGGGCGGGTTTGGGCAACGGGTCGGACGGGGGGCGGGTGAGACGGGTGACGGGTCGACGGGTTGGACGGGTTACGACGGGCGGGTTGGGACGGGTGGGTTTGAGAAGAGTGACTCCAAAAAAATTGAAATAACTCCAAAAAACTCAAAAAATTGAAATAACTCCAAAAAAATCTTAAAAAATTCACAAAAAATCTAAAAAAATCATATTTGAAAAAGTACAAATGAATTTAATTTTTTTTATAAAAAATTTCTTTTTTCAAACTCGTAAATCCAAAATAATTCAAAGACATATAAGTTTTTTTAAATCGGAATATAAAAAAAGTGAATAAAAATATACAACTATTTTAGTTAACTATTTTTATTACAAACAAAAGTATACAACTATTTTAGTTAACTATTTTTATTACAAACAAAAGTATACAACTATTTTAGTTAACTATTTTTATTACAAACAAAAGTATACAACTATTTTTTTTAAAGAAATAAAAATTAGTGAATAAAAAATATGAACAATAAAACATTTTAAATAATTTTAAGTAAATTATTTTAAAAAAAAGTTACTCTCCTCCTTTATCCGGGCTTGAGACCGGCTATGTTACCGTGTTAAAAAAATAACATAGGCGGAGTTCTAACTTTTTTTTTTGTTAGTAAAGATTTAAACTAAGTATAAAAATGTTTAATAATTAGAAAAAAAATTAAAGAGTGCATATATTTCATACCGAAACTACATTCCTAGATTGCGGAATCTCATATACCAATGCTCGTTCTCTTCTTCGGGATCGCATTCATCATCCGAATCATTATCCGTGATGCCGGTACTCTCTTGAGTATCAACACCGGATGAACTTGCTTCGATTTCTTTATATTGGATTCATTCTTCCGCATCAATCCAATCTTTTAAGCATACGAGACGCTCAAAAACCGTTGGCCCCAACTTGCTCCTTTTATTGATAAGAAAAAATAAGTGAAAAATTAATAATTAGAAAAATAAATAACAATTAAAAATAAAACATGTACCTTTTATCGGAAAGAATCCTATTTGCCGAACTAAAACAAGATTCGGAAGGCACGGTTGATATGGGAATGGCGAATATGTCGTGGGCCATCATAGATAGAGTTGGAAAAATGTTTGCATTTTTCTTCCAATAATCTAGAACGTCGACTCCCTCCGGCGCCCCCGATAATGCAAGATAGCTTTGTAATTCATTTGTGTTAATTGGCATCGCATTCTCCTCGTCATCTAACTCGAGTAACAATGCACTTCGGCTACTAGACCTATTAAGAATTAAAAAAATATATATAGTAAATAAAATATGAGTTTTTAAGTTGTAACAAAATAATAAGTTATAAAAAAACATGAATTTTAAAAATATATACCTCATTGTGTTACTCGTAGAGGGCATAGGTTGTGCGGCATTCCGTCGAGTGTTGTATTGGGTAAACATTTCTTCAACCAAAGCTCGTATTTGGGGCTCCTCGTTTCCTCTAGGTAAACCTAAATAAGACTTGTATTTTCGTAGCATTCTTTCCGTGTAATACATCTTGTATGTCGGATGGAGGATATTTGCAATAATTGTCACGTTTGGTACTTCTTCCCAATATTTTAGAAATTTCTCCCTCATAGCCTCTACGATTGGAGCGAGAGATTGATCGGTAGTTTCTATACCTACATAAATAAGTACAAGATTAATTGGAAACTATTTTAAAAAAAATCGAATTTAAAAAATATATATAAGTATATAAAAAATTTCGAACTAAAATATGTACCTTTCATCTCGTCGTACACTTTGGCGATGAATAAGAGGTGGTGAAGCAACTCATGCGCGGTCGGTGTATACGAGCAAGACAACTTAACGGTTGCCTTGAAAAAAGCTTCAAGAAAGTTCATTAATAGATGTAATTGGTTCCACTCACCCATGGAAAGCATCAAAGTCAATCCTTCGGGCGAGGAACTCAAAGATTCATCGATAGCATCTCGGTAATTAAGACATCGAGCTAACATTCTATAAGTTGAATTCCAACGGGTATCTACATCCCATGGCACGCTTAACTTACTCAAATTTAACCTTTGACATAAAGCATGAAATTGTTGTTTTCTTACATTATTAGAATAAATATGGTTGAGACTATCTTTAAATTTCTTAATCAAAGCTTCTACACCGGGCGTTTTAAGTCCTGCCTTTACCGTGAGGTTGAGGATATGACAAGCACATTTTTGGTGAAATATTGCCCCATCCATAATTGGGTTTAGGGCACGGATCAAATATTATACTGATTTAATATTATTACTAGCGTTATCAAAAGAAATGGAAGAAATTTTATTTTCTAAATCATTTTTCAAATTATATTCTCTTAAAACACCCATAATTGCTTGATAAATTACTTCCGCGGTGTGCGGGTAATCTATTACACGAAAACTTATTACTCTTTTTTGTAAAACCCAAGAGTCATCTATATAATGTGCGGTAATACAAGAATAAGAAAGACCATGCTTACCGGCGGTCCAAATATCGGATGTGAGTGCAACCTTGAATGGTGCGGTTGCAAATATAACTTGCAATTCATTCTTACGCTCGAGAAATTGCCTTTTAATTTCTTTGGCCATTTTTCTATAATGGAATCTTTTGTACAATGGTTGATCGCAACCCCTAATTATTAAACGGGCAAAACTCAAACAAGCACCCATTCTAATTGGTTGTTCCTTGTGGGCAATATACCGGGCAAACTCACTCAACATTCTTTTTTCGTCGTATCTTTGGTGAGTTCTTGTACCATCCGTATTAATTAAGGTTTGTACATGACTACAGTCCGCATGTTCTTGTGGTTCTTCTTTAGCATGAATATGTTTTTCGACATGTCTACTAAATGTGCTAGTACCATTTGAGCTAGTATAAACATATTCGGCGTTACAATTGCGTACCTTACATCTTGCGCTTACCAAATTTTCGTTCTCATCGAGTGTCATCTCATAGAAACGCCAAAATGGCTTGTTGTATTTTGCTCTCTTTCTTTTCTTTGCCTCCGGCAGTGTGTCACTTCCCGAGTCTACTCGAATTTCGGTACTGGAAGTGTTGGCATCAACGGTTGAGCTAGAACCACCCATTCCACTTGAAAAGTTATACATCGGAGATGATTGAGGATAATAATTGAGGTCTTGTGGAAATTGTGGTGATGGTTGGTAATATGGAGGTGATACGAAATTTGTGTTTTGTTGAAAATTGGGATTATGTGGATAAGTAGGAGGGAAATTTGGATTATGTGGATAAGTAGGAGGGAAATTGGGATTTTGTGAAAAACTGGTTGGAGGGCCAAAAATAGATTCGCCTAATCGTTGACCAATATCTTCAGCGGTTGGCTCAAACGTGTTTTGAGGGTTGTTGTTGGATGGAGATGCCATTTTTCACTATAACAAAAAAATCCGAATTAAAAAAATAAATAAAAAAATTCGAATATAAAAAAACCGAATATAAAAATGCTATACAAATAATAAAAAAAATTATATTGTGAAAAGAAAAATTATGCAAACTTTTTGAGTTAACTATTGTTATTACAAATGTAAGTATACAACTATTTTTTTAAAAGAAACAAAAAATCCG
>CAXKVX010001095.1:0-152692 GCA_964058865.1 Eleocharis quinqueflora
ACTAAGCTCCTGTACTGGGTGATATTTTTCTGATCTTCCTTGTACAATTATCCGAAGTATTAGTATATATCTGGTTTCAATGAAATTTACACTGAAGTACAAAACTCGTCAGACGATCCCTTGGCAGAAAATCGTGTATTTAATTCAAAAGATCAGTTACAATGGACCATTAGTGAGTATCACATCAAAGGGAATATAGAGATTAAAACAGAAAGGAGTAGCGCGACGAGGCTAGTTATGGTTTGCAAAGATCAGAGATGTTTTTGGAGGTTGTACGCTGTATGTCCTAAAGGTAATAATTTTTGGACAATAAGAACCAACCCATACCCGCACACTTGTATCCAATCGATTACACGAGTAGATCATGCACAACTTACGGCCAAGATAATTGCTGGTGCTATTAAAAAGGAAATGAACGAAGATACAACCATGACAATTAAAAATGTCAGACATTTAGTTAAAGCAAAATTTCCCGGTGCTGATCCATCATACGCCAAGTTATGGCGAGGCAGGGAGTTAGCAATTGCGAAAATATTTGGGACTTGGGAGGGATCATATGCGTTGCTTCCTCGTTATTTTAATGCCATCCAATCGACGAATCCATCAATGAAGTATGCTATCCTGACGACTCCTACCAATCAACCTGAAGTACGTTATTTCCATGCTGCGGCTTGGGCATGGGGACCGTGCATTGAGGCAGTAAAGTACATTCGTCCGGTGATAAGTATCGACGCAGGTTTCTTATCGGGTCGTTATGAGGGAAGATTACTGATGGCTTGCGGGTACGATGCAGAGAATCAATTGATACCATTGGCATTTGCATTGGTGGAGAAGGAAGACCTAGAAAATTGGGGTTGGTTCATGAATTGGTTGCGTCGAGAAGTTATCGGACCTGGTAAGATGTGTGTACTATCAGACCGCCACAAGGGAATTAAGGCTGTTTTTGAATATCCCCAATATGGATGGTCGGAGGCAAACAACGAAGCAGTGCACCGATATTGTATGCAACACGTTGCCGAGAACTTGTACTCAAAATTTCCAGACGATAATCTAAAGAAATTATTTAAGCGTGCTGCATCGAAGAAGAAACCTCGTCGATTTAAAGAGCACATGCAATCTATAAAAGCACAATATCCAGGCGCATATGAGTATTTAAAGACGGTTGGAAAAAGACTAGAGAATGATCCAAAAGAGTCTGTGAATCCATCAAAGTGGGCACAACGGTACGACAACGGATATCGTTGGGGCATAATGACAAGTAACGGATCTGAATCTTTGAATCGAGTGTTCAAAGCTGTTCGTATGTTGCCGGTTGTGGCTATCGTGGAAGGTACCTGGTACAAGTGCGTGAGTTGGTTTGATGATCGGAGAATCGCATCTGGTGCAACCGTAAGTGATGGTTTTGTTTGGTCTCGTAGTGTTACGGAGAAACTAATTAAGAGAGGTGACAAGTCACGACCACATCGAGTAGACCCCTATCGATCAGAGCAAGGGGATTTTGAAGTTTTGCATCAAGGCGAGACCTTACCGAATGGTGAATTTGAAAATTTCAAGTATCACGTATTACTCGAAGAGGGAGTTTTTACGCGTTGCACCTGTTTGAAACCAAATCTGACCGGCATACCATGTTCGCATGTATTAGCGGTGATAAGGGTCAGACATTTAAACTTATCTCAATTTGTTTCACCTTATTACACTGCTGCAAATCTGCATGATACTTGGTCCGGAAGATTCCACCCTTTTCCAAATCAATCTGAATGGCTCGAGTATACGGGACCTACCATCATTCCCAATAGAAAATTGCTTCGTCGTGGTCGAAGAAGGCACATTCGTATTTCGATGGTAATGGATGAAATGGAAGGACGAAAAGGCAAGCGCAGAGGACGACCCCTTGGAAGACGACCAGAAGGTATTGAAATGGTTTTATATGTTTAAAATACTCATATTGAAGACGACCATCACCTTCTTACTTTTTAATATTACAGGAAGTGCTCAATCCAGCCATCAAGGGAGTCAACCTCATAATCGCCATGAGGTATTAACACAATTGGGCTTACATAGTGGAAACCAGCCCACTCGACACTCCGTAGATGTCCAACCAAATCCAAACCCTACCCAAATGCAACCCGCTCGTCGCTCAATAAGTGTTCCACCTAGAGATGTCGATGCTTCAACAAGTGCATCAAATCCTTCAACAAGTCAGCCCAATCAATCAAGGCGAACATCAATCTCTGGAAGAATTCGAAACTTCTTTCGGGCGAATCACTAGCATGGAATTTATTAAATGTGGCTCTTCATTATTTACCTATTATATCTGTATAGTTGTATGTTGTACTTATGTCATATGTATGGCTTTACCTATTAACTCGTATAAATTTCAATTTATTTATGCATTATATTTGTAGTGCAATGTCGACATTTCCGATTTTGGTATTTTATGGAGGTGAAATAATTGAAACTCAATTTGGTGCGGAGTACTCTGGTGGTAAAAAATTGGCACTCCAGGGTAAACAATCTAGTACTTTTGAAGGGATTAAAAGTACCATACATCGGGTTCTAGCATTTCACGAGTATTGCGTTGGTGAAATCCTATGTCGCGTGGAGGATGGAGAAGGGAGTAATTTGCATTTCAATTTGATTGGACTCATTGACGAAAGTTATTGGAAAATGGCATCTCAGATGTCCGTGAATAAACGGGGAGTTGTTCATTTGTTTGTCAGAACCACTGGCCCGCCACCAAGAAATGACGCTCTCGATTTTATTTGTACAGGTTAAACATATATGAAAACAAGCAAGTTATGTGTTGCATCATTTGTGCATGATGCTTATGCATTGTGCATTGTGCATGACGCTTGACGCTTTTGCATTGTGCATTGTGCATGACGCTTGACGCTTTTGCATTGTGCATTGTGCATGACACTTTTGCATTGTGCATTGTGCATGACGCTTGACGCTTTTGCATTGTGCATTGTGCATTGTGCATTGTGCATGACGCATGACGCATGACGCTTGACGCTTGACGCTTTTGCATTGTGCATTGTGCATTGACGCTTGACGCTTTTGCATTGTGCATTGTGCGTGACACTTTTGCATTGTGCATTGTGCATTGTGCATGACGCATGACGCATGACGCTTGACGCTTGACGCTTGACGCTTGACACTTTTGCATTGTGGATTGTGCATTGACGCTTGTGCATTGTGCATTGACGCTTGACGCTTGACGCTTGACGCTTTTGCATTGTGCATTGTGCATTGACGCTTGTGCATTGTGCATTGACGCTTGACGCTTTTGCATTGTGCATTGTGCATTGTGCATTGTGCATTGTGCATTGTGCATTGTGCATTGTGCATTGTGCATTGTGCATTATGCATTGTGCATTGTGCATGACGCATGACGCTTGACGCTTGTGCATTGTGCATTGTGCTTGACGCTTGACGCTTGTGCATTGTGCATTGTGCAATGACGCTTGACGCTTTTGCATTGTGCATTGTGCATGACACTTTTGCATTGTGCATTGTGCATGACGCTTGACGCTTTTGCATTGTGCATTGTGCATTGTGCATGACGCATGACGCATGACGCTTGACGCTTGACGCTTTTGCATTGTGCATTGTGCATTGTGCATGACACTTTTGCATTGTGCATTGTGCATTGTGCATTGTGCATGACGCATGACGCATGACGCTTGACGCTTTTGCATTGTGCATTGTGCATTGACGCTTAACGCTTTTGCATTGTGCATTGTGCATGACACTTTTGCATTGTGCATTGTGCATTGTGCATTGTGCATGACGCATGACGCTTGACGCTTGACGCTTTTGCATTGTGCATTGTGCATTGACGCTTGACGCTTTTGCATTGTGCATTGTGCAATGACGCTTGACGCTTTTGCATTGTGCATTGTGCATGACACTTTTGCATTGTGCATTGTGCATGACGCTTGACGCTTTTGCATTGTGCATTGTGCATTGTGCATGACGCATGACGCATGACGCTTGACGCTTGACGCTTTTGCATTGTGCATTGTGCATTGTGCATGACGCATGACGCATGACGCTTGACGCTTGACGCTTGACGCTTTTGCATTGTGCATTGTGCATTGACGCTTGACGCTTTTGCATTGTGCATTGTGCATGACACTTTTGCATTGTGCATTGTGCATTGTGCATTGTGCATTGTGCATGACGCATGACGCATGACGCTTGACGCTTGACGCTTGACGCTTTTGCATTGTGCATTGTGCATTGACGCTTGACGCTTTTGCATTGTGCATTGTGCATGACACTTTTGCATTGTGCATTGTGCATTGTGCATTGTCCATGACGCATGACGCTTGACGCTTGACGCTTTTGCATTGTGCATTGTGCATTGACGCTTGACGCTTTTGCATTGTGCATTGTGCATTGACGCTTGTGCATTGTGCATTGACGCTTGACGCTTTTGCATTGTGCATTGTGCATGACACTTTTGCATTGTGCATTGTGCATTGACGCTTGACGCTTTTGCATTGTGCATTGTGCATGACACTTTTGCATTGTGCATTGTGCATTGTGCATTGTGCATGACGCATGACGCATGACGCTTGACGCTTGACGCTTGACGCTTTTGCATTGTGCATTGTGCATGACACTTTTGCATTGTGCATTGTGCATTGTGCATTGTGCATGACGCATGACGCTTGACGCTTGACGCTTTTGCATTGTGCATTGTGCATTGACGCTTGACGCTTTTGCATTGTGCATTGTGCATTGACGCTTGTGCATTGTGCATTGACGCTTGACGCTTTTGCATTGTGCATTGTGCATGACGCTTGACGCTTTTGCATTGTGCATTGTGCTTGACACTTGACGCTTGACGCTTGACGATTGTGCATTGTGCATTGTGCATGACGCTTGACGCTTGACGCAAAATAACAAATGTCCAATTCAACATAACATAACATAACATAACAAATGTCCAAAATAACATAACAACATAACATAACTGAAAAAACGTTCAACATAAGATGGCATAACATCCTTTTTGAAATGATGCATTGTGCAATGATGCATAACATAACTGAAAGCAACCAACTCCCTGACTAAGGATAATTGGACGGGGTGAACTTGGATATCGGTCTATGCCTCTGACGATCCTTGTTGCGATGTCCCATAGTTGTATTCCAATTCAAGCCATCATCAGCCTCATCGTCGCCGCTCCCGGTCACCTCAGCATCTGGTGTTTGCATGTATTCCTGCAAAAAGCACATTAGAAACTGCTAAATTAGTGCATTTTTTAATAAATAGTTCAATTCAGGCCAAACCTGTGTAGGAGGGATCTCCGGGCCTGTCTGGAACTGACTAGTCTGGAAGTCGTAACCTTGTGCACCATCTCCTCCCGGGTACTGACTACTGAATATGTCAAAATCATAACCATGTACATCAGATGCTCCCTGATACGGACTATTTAATCCTGAATAGTATCCCTAGGTAGAATATGCATGTTTAACATTAGCAAAAAATATTACAAATTACTGCATAATCATTAAACATTATAGAGGTACGATTCACATACCTGGGACTGATCTCCGCCCGGATGCTGACTACTAGATGCCGTGGGATCACCGTGCGGTCCTAAATATGTCCCGGCCATGCTGGAAACAATCTCGTTATAATCACCCTCATATGTTGACGCCCATGACGCCTCCTGCTCACGAAAGCCTGGAACCTCAGGCTCGTCCGAGGTGGTGATATCCTCGATTCTTTCGGGCAACCCGGCATCCCTTAGCAGTTTTTCCAGCTTATGCCCTTGACCGACATCATGCAGGCTTCCTCGACATGATAGTAATGTTCTCTTTCCGAAGCGCTTCAACCCTCTTGTCAGGGCCATTGGAATTGCCATGACTGCATCCCTAAAGGCCCTCTTGCCCTGCAAGACAAACTTTCATAAGTAACAAAACAAGTCACATAATTTGAGTAGCTATTTGATTAGTTAAATAACATCACTTACCTGTCGTGTGGCACACTCAGAATGGGAAACATATGTAAGGCTGCTAGGTGGCTGAGACGGAGGAGGCAGTGGCTGGGTGAGATCATGGGTGGAATCACGCTCTAAATAAATCGACCTCATCCCAAATCTCTCATACCAGGGCATATACTGATGAAACCACCAATCACTCTCGTGTGGCTGCCCATATGTGGGAACGATACACAACGGTACTCTATCTGCACTCCACTGCCCTACATAATCAGCATGACGCTCCCCCCAGTGAAGGCCGTAGTGTCCATCAGTATGATCTACCTCATCTAACTGTCGGTGAACATCCCAAGATAATGGAGGAGGGGGAGGAACTGTCTGAAGTAAACCGTACTGTCTCATGACCCTATCCGGGTAGTGATGTGAGACTATCCAAAAATGAACGAGAGGGACTCTAGCCAACCAAACTCCCTGATCACGTAGTACACATGACGGCGCAAGAGGGAGGAAGGTAGTATAGGGTGTCCACTCAACTTCACCCTCTTTCATCGCATTCAAAACATCTCGGGGATGCTTTGCTCCAACATTGTGAGGGTTGTCTTTCCACAACTTAAAACCCATCCATGTCCTCCCGTAAGCATGACACGAGTCTCGATCGGGTAAACCCCAAGCAGTGAAGGTATGATTTCTATCCTCTTTTGGCCGGCACACACTAAGGTGGGTCCAAGACCACAATTGCAATAACTCGAGTGGACCCCAAATAGAACGAGGCTGCTTCCGAGCAGCAATAGATAATGCGCGATATAAATAAGCCAAAACGGCACCCCCCCCAATTATACAACACAGATGGACTACTCAGATTCTCCAAAAACTACAGATACATGGCCGGTACACCATCTCCACTGGAGTCTGGAAACATGACAGAACCAAATAAATCTAGAATGTAAGCCCGAGTATGAAAATCTACCTGGTCCTGTGTGGGATTTTCCGGCATATTAGCGAACTCGCGCCGCAACCACTTCAAACTAAGACTGTAATTCGAAACCAGTCGTTGTTGCTGTCCAGATCTCTTTGAAGCGCGACACCTCCACGCCTCATCTCCGGCCTCTCTACCCAGATACTGCTGTACCATATACCTCCAGTTGTTATCACAAATTCCGGTAACAACCGCTCCTGTTATTGGTAGCCCCCATAAACAACTAACATCTTGTAGAGTTACGGTCATTTCACCGACAGGCATGTGAAAAGTGTGTGTCTCGGGCCTCCATCGCTCTACTAGTCCTGTAATCAATCCCTTGTCTCTTCTCTTATGACCCAACTGAGAAATATGATACAACCCCAATCTCTTCAATGCCGGACCACAACTCTCGTGATATGGTACGACATTGTCATGACAAATCAACTTTAAATCGTCACCGCTCTGCAATATTTCAACAATATCCTCAAATAAATATAGATTACCAAAAATAAATATATTACTAAATATATATATTACAAAAATATACCACATTTGGTTTAACGGTCGCAATCTTGTGTTGGGCGACAGGCATCTGCAACAAGTCGGAGAGAGGCTGACAATCTGGAGGGAGAGAAGCATCACCCTCGAAGGTGCTAGACTGAGAAGTGCTGGGTCGAGAAACACTACTTCTTCGAGGTCTCGTCATTTCAACAGAACTACATTTAAATATAAAAAACAACATAGTTTAACAATTTTTTACAAGTTACATATTTATCTAAAATAACTAATTGATTATCTATAAATACTAACTACTTTATCCATATATTACAAATTTATACAAAAAATAACACTAATTTCTACAAAATTTGTAAATTTCTAAATAAATGAACTAATTTAACAATAATCTAATTTTAATATAACAAATTTATCTAAACTAACTATATTTTCCCAAATTTGATGTATTACTATATTTTTCCAAAATAAAACAACAACTTACATATTTATCTAAACTAACAAATTAATAATTTCTAAAATAATATTTTTTAACAATAATCTACATATATCTAACTTAACAATAATTTAAGCTTTAATATGACAAATTTATCTAACAATAATTTATCTAAAAATAATAACTAACTTAACAATAATTTATCTAAAAATAATAACTAACTTAACAATAATTTAAGCTTTAGTATGAAAAAATTATCTAACAATTATCTAACAAATTCTTACAAAAACCATTTATCTAACAATTTATCTAACAATGATCTAAAATTTAACTAACTTAACAATTATCTAACATATATCTAACAATTTCTCTAACGATTACCTAATTTTTAACTAAGTTAACAATTATCTAACAAATTTGAACAAAAACAACACAAATTTTGTATGACTTTTTTTATTTTCCGAAAATTAAAAAAAATATTGTTACCTGTTACATAGCAAACTCTCTCAAATCCTGATCTAATGAAACTTCAAACTTCTGAAATACTTTCTCAAAGTTTTCTCAAAATTTGCCTCAAAACCTCTCAAAATTTTGCAAAATCTCTCTCAAAATCCCGGCAGAGGGAGAAGATTTTGTGCTTAAATCGGCACAACTCCGGAATCACGGGTGCCTGCATAACTCCGGAATCAGGGATTCCGGAGTTATGCAGGCACCCGTGATTCCGGAGTTATGTCGATTGCGCAGATTCCGGAGTTACAGCAGATTCTCTGATGCCGGGGTTATGCTGCTCTCCCTGATTCCGGAATGGCTAAAATGGTTAATTCCGTTCAAATTTTGCCATTTTGATATTTTATTAATTTATTTTGGTTAATTAAAAAAATTTCGGATGCAACTTGGACTATTTTAATATTTTATGTTGTTTGTTTGTACTGGTTTGAATTTGATCGCACACTTGCACGTTATAGAAAGTTCATGATTATTTGTTTGAACTGTTTATAAAACTAATAATAAGAAAATGAAAAAATATGTCATTAATATATACCTGTACTTGTTTGGTTCCAATTTGTGATTTGACAAATTAAAACCCTATAATTTGAAAGTAATTTCATTTATGTAATTTTTTATTTGCGGACATGACAAATTTTATTAGTAATGAGAAGAAAATATCTGCAATTTACATGAATGGAGATGCTCATATCACTTGTAAAAGAATAAAAAAAATTGACGCAGTATTTAATTCAAAGTTATTGATTTAGCAAGTATTTCATTCCTGAAATTATAACTGTAAGTATAATATAAAATAGAGATATTCAACAAACTACTTTTTTTGTAAATATACAACATTCCAGTCTATCTTTTCTTCTTTTTTTAATAGGAAGCTAATACGTGGATACCATATTTGATACCGACTAGTGATATCGATTTTATTATGCACATTTAGTTGAGTTCTTGTGCACATTATTTGAGTTATTATGCATGTTATTTTTTTGTAATGGAATAGCTATACTTGTTATCGATTTTATTATGCACCTTTAGTTGAGTTATCGTGCACATTATTTGAGTTATTATGCATGTTGTTTTTTGTAATGAAATAGTTATACATGTTATTTTGTGTACTGAAATAGTTATGATATAACATGCATAATAACTCAAATAATGTGCACGATAACTTAACTAAATATGCATAATAAATCGATATCGATAGTTGATATCAAATGTGGTATGTAAGGAACATTATCATTTTTAATAACTTCACGTTTGAATGAAAGACATCTACTATTGTTTATTTAATGGCCACTACCGCATGTCATAAGAAAAAAAACGAGCTGATTATAAGCTTATTATATCTTTATTTAAAAGAAGAAAAAAAGAAGAAAGAAACTAATGAGGATTTATGGGGAAGCTCTTTGAAAAGAGCAAAGGATAATAATGTGATATCTTTTGCTTTCACACGTTTAACCCTTTTATCCTAAGCATTAGAGAGAAGAAAAGAAAGAAAAAATATAGACACGCGCACTTGCTCTTCCCGTTTTCCCAGGAATTTTGTGATGAAACGTTTAACTTCTCCAGTTGAGCCTTCTGTTCACTAAAAGAAAAAAAAAATTGGATCCTTTTGTTCATCCATTCTAGAGGTGTACAAAATATTCGTGACTCGTTCGTGTTCGAATCGCTAACAACTCGTTCGTTAACATCTCGAGTGTTAACAAGCTGAGTTGAGCCAGCTTGTTAGTAAACGAGCCGATCTCGAGCTGTGACAAGCTAGACTCGTGTAAGTATCGAGATCTTAACGAGTTAATTTGGATTGTCAAATTGGTTACCACCATCTCTAAATAGATCTTTACCATAGAGAATTTTCTCGATATTATAATTTTATTATGTTTTTTTAACTATTTTATCATTTTTCTTGCAAACAAGTTACAAACGAGTCAGCTCGAGCGAGCTCGAGTTGAGAGTTTCAGCTCGTGACCACTTGTAGTAACGAGTCGAGCCAGCTCATCAATAAAAATAAGCCGAGTTCGAGTTCGCCCCAGCTCGCTCGAGCTCGGCTCGTTTGCAATCCATCCTCCGATAATTCGATTTTCTGATTTCGGATCCTCTCCAATATAATGAGTCTGGTAATATAACTTTTTGTTTTGACTTCTCTTATGTATCTAGACATTTTACCTTAAAATAAATAAAAGAAATTAGTTTTAAAATTGTGCAGTCTTGGACATTAGAAATATATATTTTTAAAGAAATTTTTTTCGAGCGATATCATAATCGATACCAATGGACGAATTTAGTTGCACTCAATTTGCGCATTGTTGTAGTTATTATGCACATTGTTTTTGTTGTTATGCGTCTAATTGATTGAACGCTCGACTGAAAGCACGCCTCCCGACACGAATAACATGCAAAATAACATAAAACATAACACATTTAGTAACACAACCCGAAATGCATAATAATATGATTAACATGCATAATAATTCATTCTGAATAACAATACAGTTAACATAAATAACTAATTTAGAAGGGGTCATGAAACGAATTAATTAACTTATTGTGCACATTATTTGAACTATTATGTATGTTATTTGAATTATTATGCACGTTATGAAAATAAGCGTGAATATATATAAATAATTGGTATCAATGATAGTGCGAAATGACGATACAATAATATGCATAATAACAAAAAATAATGTGCGTAATAACTATAATATGCAAATTGAATGCAACTGAATTTGTCTATTGGTATCGATAGTGATATCGCTATGTGAGCTTCTTTTTTAAATCAACATAACTAATAAGTCCTGCAAATAAATAAAAAAGGTCAACAAATTTTAGATGCAATGAATTGCATGACTTTGATTATCTAATATAAATCAAATGGTGACTATTAATGTATTCTCGTAGCATAATATTTTTGTGAATAGACCTTTATGATAAAATTTATAATTATACTTGGTTATTTATTTAATATCGATTTTAAAAATAATTTATGAGTTATAACTCTTAAAATATATAAGCAAGAGTTACAAACTTACAACATAATATTTTCTTAATGACTCAAATGTTGATATATCATTATGCTAAATACTAAAAAATAAATGGATTTCTCCATTTTACAAACAAAAGTAGGGAAAGAAAGAACCAAAAAGGAATTTACCTTTGCGTCGAATTTAAGTTGATGGCTATTGAAAATTTGAAATGATGACAACTAGTCAAAAGATTTAACCTTTTATCATCCTTCAATTTACCATGTCAGACTTTTGTTGGTCAATTTTTGACTTATTTTAAAGATTTTTGTTTCTTTCTCATAATTCCCTCTATAAAGTAACAGCTAAAATGCAATGTCACGCCTGCTCGCCGTCTCAAATCACAATTAATATTACATGTTAAATAGTAAAAATACAGAATTTTTGAAAATTTGAATATATTGAAAATTTTATTAAATAGAAAATGATGTCTTACAAATAACTAGAATCTTTTTTATAAACGATAAGTGTCTTGATTTCTAATTCAGTAATTATAATCACAATTAAGTAAATAAATATATGTTAATTCGATAAATAAATCGAAAATAACGGCTAAAAAATTATAAGACAAAAAATAGAAAAATAACATACATATCTAAGAATAAATTTCGAACAAGTCAATAAAAACAGTTCTAAATCACAATCCGAATATATGTCAGATTCATTTCTTTCTTGTTTAAGTCACAAAGACAAGCTAATTGATGGAATACACATTGTGAGCCAGTAAAACATTACAAATACCATGTGTTACTTAGAAATCTTATTGTGTTATCACTTCATCTGTACATCTTCAAAAAATTGTTGACATGTGACCTTTCAATACAATTAAGACAAGGTTTAGTGACAAAATCTTCATGGTGAAGGTTTATGCTTAAAATTCAGGCTGAAAACTCTTCCTAACAATTGACCTCCATTTTTTTAAGACAATATTTTTATTAATGATTTTATTTACTTTAGGGACAAATCAGTAAATGATCTCATTAGTAACACCCATATAGTCACAAACATTTTTTGTATTGTTGATCTCCATATTCAGGGCGGATTCAGAGACTTTTTAAGTTCGGGTACAATTAAGTTCGAGCACTGAGGTTGAGATCAAGCTCGAGCGCAAAACCGCTAAAATTCACTAAAATGTCATTAAAATTTTATTTTTCACTACAAAAATAACTAAAAATACATTAAAATTTGTGTTTTTTGAAAATCAAGCATGAACACTTGTCTGGACTTGCCCAAGCATGACTCCGCCACTGTCCATACTACCAAAAATTTTAGATTAAGTTACAATATGTATTGTAATATAGAGACTCGTGATATTGATTACTATAGAGAAAAAAAAAAAAAGATGATCCTCCTTAATGCATGTTATATGGATTTTGCTATCATGTTCTTCCTGTAAATTTTGTTATGATATTACTCGCATTTATAACCATTGAATTTTTTTTATATAACAATTCAAACATAATTGATAGAAAAATAGCTAACTAGAACTTCAATATTTATTTGTTTTCATATTTATTTAAAAAGGAACATCTGCTCTCTTTATTCTAAGGTTCGTCATATGAATTAAAAAAAAAAATTGATATGCTCTTTTAATCAAGTGGATAGTTGAGAAAAGGTAGGGACAGTAAAAGGAATCCGAGGTTCATGCGACACAATCAATCGGACGTTGATACAGTGTCTCGTATTTTGTCTTCTAATTCTTTCGTTGTCACTGATGCGCGAAACTCACGCTTTGACTTTAGAAGACTGCTCTTTTTGAAACATCTCAGAGACAAACTTGAGACACCGTAGCTTTTTCCCAATCAATATCCAATACATAAACCCACTATCTCCTCTCTTTATTCCTTTCTTTTACGCCTCTTTGAAAAATTGCTGCCGCAATAAGAAAAATAAGGGAAAGATAAATGGTTGGATTTGGTTCCATACTTTGCAATAAAAAAAAGGTGATACGAAACATGGAGGAGTGTGTATATTGTGCTATTTTTGAAGTGCAATGTGACATCTGAGACCATACATAATTGTTGAAAAAAAGTTCTTCCTTGAGATGGTCGCCGTAGTGAAGCACTCGAATCCCATGTTTGGTTGAGCATAATTAAAAGTAAATTCTCTATTCCTTATTTCAAACATGCATGAACATAGAAGGCACTCTAGAGGAGGTGAATATAATTTTTCTACAATTTTAGAGTTAAATTTGAAAATTACACCATTTAATTTTTAATAGCAGTCTCAATATACAAGTCAAACAATTCGATTTAAGAAATTTCTTAACCAAATTAAACTAACGTGATTGAGTAAAAAGAAAGATTAAAAAATGCAAACAAAACAAATAACTCGTGACACTAGAATTTGACGGAGTTTGATTATTAACGAGCCTACTCTTCGAGCCTCGGATTTCCTGACGTTGGTATCAGAATCTGTCTAATTCTCTGACACAACAATGTCTTGTACAATTACCGAAATCTAGTTCCTTACGCACTAGAGATAGAGACTAGACTCGTAAAGTGACACAAAGGCTCAAATGAAAACAATAGAAAGTATTTCTTAAGTCTCACAAGAATTTGGATCAATTTAGAGCAAATAAGCTTGAAATTTGAAGTAATAAATGTAGCTAGATTTTGAGCTCTAATTGAGTAATAGTGGTTGCTGTAAGTGGGTTTGAATAAATGTGCAAGATAGAGAGAAAGGTTGGGAGCAGCCCTCTTTTATATGGCTCAAAAAATTATGTCGTAGCGAACCGTTATGACAGTTTCTAAACCGTTATAACGGTTCATCACTATAGTCCAAGAATTATATCGATTTGATTTCGATTTTTCTGGATTTTTTGAAACCTAAACCGTTATGATGGTTTGGAAACCATTGCACAACGGTTTAATCTGGAGGTTTTGAGCTTAGCTCAATTTTTGGCTTTTCATTTTGAGGCCTAAACTGTTACAACGGTTGGGAACAATTACACAATAGTTTGTTCTGTAATTTTTTTTTACTTGGATCGAATGTTGGTGCAATTTCAACAATTCAGATTTAGCCATAATATCGAAATCCTAACCTAAGAAATTACAATTCAAATTGGCTTTCGTGCAATTATTCAATACATAAAATAAAAGAGGTGGAAGCGTTACTTAATTTTCATCCTTACGGTCTCCCTTGTGCACTTCTTTTGATTAAGGAGTCATTGGAGATGGTCGAGCAACATCGTGGTATGCTAGCGAATCATTTCAAGCAATTCTCAATGCCAAACTTTTCTTCGAGGTCACGCATGAACCAAGAAGTAAATTTAGGTAATGGAGGTGAAAGTGGTGGCTAATTCACAGCACATGTGCCTAAAAATGATACGGTAATGCTTGGAGACCCAACGCGTTTATCCTAATGAAAACCTATATTGGAAAGATACTGTAATTAATACCAAATATTCTTTAAAATATTTGATAATATTGTTACAAGGGGGTTTTATGCTAATTGTGCAAGACTAAGGTCAAATAGTTGTGCGAAAGCAATTTCAATTCAATTTAAATCTTTTAGACCTTAATCACCTAGCCAATTAATAGAGCAAGCAATTACAAGAATCGATTGAGAAAATCACAAAAAATAAGATCAAATAGCTAAAAGGAGAGAGTGAGAGTGAAGAGAGAGCAATCGAGAACAAGTGACATGCTATGTAATGTGGTTCAGGCTATCAAAAGAAATTAGGCCTACGTTCATAGGTCTCTCGGAATAAAATATCTTTCGGGCCGTTTCACTATAATCAAGTATCTTTTACAAAGGGACGGAAATGATCGTTGACTTCTAACACAAGTAAGCCAATCTTCTTCTCCTAAATCGATGCACGAGACAACACCACAATACACCGCAACAAGGTCCGATTGATAACACAATCAAGGACAGGGATGCACCACTTGACAACACAAATGTGGTGCACCAAAGGCTAAACAATTAGCTAAAATTTATGTTCTCGAATAAACAATAAGAGAAATAGTAGATATCCTAAGTGCTCTCAGGTTTAGGTAGCTGGAGGAGACTTATATCATGCTCTCTTTAGTGCTCAATTACTTATGGAAAGCTTGTCTTAATGTTTGAATAATATTCTGATTCGTTTTTGCTTCACTTATATAGGCTGAGCACTTCTTGGGATCTTGGATATGTGAAAATAACTCATAGCATTACAGAATTCCTCATAACGAGTTGGAAGGCGTGATAACGCCTTGGGCCTGTCTCCTCTTTGCCAATCGGTTGCTGACATGTGGGCCAAAAAATCTAGCAACTCGTTATAACGCATGGTTGAGGCGTTATAACGGATGGCAACTCGTTGTGACACCTTGCTGGAGCGTTACAATAACACTTGTCTCGGGAAAATCCAGCATCTGCTCATTCTCTCTCCTCCTGAGGCATTATGATGCATGAGAAACTCGTTATAACGCTTTTGTAACCCGTTATAACGAGTTGGCTAGCGTTATGATAAAGTTGTGCTATGTCTTGATGCTTGAAGCCTTTCCTTGATGCTTTGACCATGTCTTGACTTGTCCATGGCATGTTTGAGCATGTTTGACATTGGTTTGTAGCTATTTTAACCTGCATCTTCACCAAAATTTAATGTGCAATGTTAGTACTTTATTTGATTTGCAAACTGCCAAACAAGAGATGAGTTGATGAGTTTAATCCAACAAACTCCTCCTTTTGGCAATTTACAAAACCAATTGAGATGTGCATATCAAGCGATGCACATCTTTCATTTCTCCTCCTTTTTGCAAATTAAGAGATAATTTTAGTACATATACAATTATACAAGTCAAGCAATTTTAATACTCTCCCTTAGTGAAATAATATTTACAAATATAACACAATTTATATGATTTACTAATTAAGCATAAGAGATAATTGAAGGCATACTATAAAAGAGCAATAGAGAGCAATAATCATCAAGAGACACATAATCAAAACATGAATTTTAATTGAAAATATGTGAGAACATTATATTAAATTCAAAAGTTCATACAAGGAGCATAGAAAAAAAATAAACTATATCTACCCTAGCCCTAATCCTCCTCACTACTCTCATGTCTCTCATCCTCCAGGTAGAGTTGAGTAGCTCCTTCTTGTCCACCTCCCATGTTGTCTTTGTGTCAGGTAGGATCGGAGCAGTCATTTCAAGACTCAAATTGTGAGTCTAATTGGTCCGGACCATGGAGTTGAACTCACTTTAGTTGTCAAGCTTATCATGTACATTCGACGAGTTGTACTTATTGTAGAGCGACAAATGATACATTTGTTAAGAAATGTAGTGAGTTCCTTCTTCAACCGTAGAGAAGGCATAAGGCATCATAGGGTTGAAGGCTTGGGGGGTGTAGTAAGATGGGTCTTGGGGAAATTGATACCCATGGTATGAAGGAGGAGGCACGTAAGAAGAGATTCCGGCATGATGCATGCTTGGCATGGGCTCTTCATCCATAGGTTGAGGAGCATCCGAGTTGGTGTATTGCTCACTATGATGCTCCTAAGAATGCCAAAGCCTCTCGTGCTCTTAACTCAAAACATCTTTGATTACTTTTAAATTTTCATTTATCATGCTCAATAATTTCTTTATATAAAAGTCTTGTAGGGGGGAATTTTTCTTTTTTAGAGTTTTCTAGGTACAAGTTTTGAATTTTCTAAAATGACCTACTTTTATATATAAACATTGATTATTTTATTATTATTATTTTGGAACCACTTTAAAAAATCCAAAACAAGTATTAAAAACTCTAAAAATAGGAAAATTAATTTTGTCTCCTATTAGATTTTGATATAAAGACATTATTGAGCTCGATAAATTGAAATTTAAAAATGTTAAATTAAAATTTTAAGTTAAGAGCACGAGAGACATTGATACTTCTAAGAGCACCATAACTTTACTGATATATAATATAACATAACATAACATAACATAACATAATATAAAATAAAATAATATTATAATAATAATAATATTATTATTATTATTATTATTATTATTAATAAATAAAGCAGTAATATTACAATAATAATAATAATAACAACAATAATAATTTTATATTTAAATATAAGAAAAATGTTCTCTTTTTTATTCCTCAATTGATTCAACCAAACAAATATACTTGTAATATCATAACATAACATATCAAATTATTCCTCAACTTTATTCTCCAATCAAACTTAGACATAAGGATTTCAGAATCTCAGTGGCATTGCATCTTGTCTTGTATCGATGTAGACGGTCTGATTGTGTCAAAGTTCGTGCACATCAATTTTAAAGAAGGATTGTATGCATGCAAATGCACATCCTTCTTTATATCCGTATTATATTCAGTACATATTTTTGCACCTCTATATGACTTTTTCTGAATCATCAGTTTGTGTTTGTCAATATATGGCTTAATACACTGCCTATTCAAACTCTGTCAATAAATTTAGAAGTAATCTTGCAATATTTTAAATATTTTAGCCGATTAATTAATGTGATAAGATGACTCATGACGATTATTATTTTGACAAAAAGCAAAAAGCTTGAATTTTTTCAATGTAATTAAATAAGGGGAAAACATAGGTATATCAAAGATAGGTACAGTAGATATTTCGTGTCACTTTGAAACATATGATTTTGATTTATAGTGCAGATCTTGATTTACTTAACGATCCCAAATGACTTGAAATACGTAGTGTATCTATCTTTGATGTATTCAAGTTTATTCATTAAGTATTGTATAATTTAATTTTAATTTTTTAGATATAATATTGTATTGTGATAGCCTAAAAAAAATCAAATATCATATAAATTAAATATTGTTTGATGGCTAATTCTGCTATGAATCAAAATTAATTTAATTGTAGTATAAATGTATAATTACTGACAAAATGAACTTGATTGTAATATTATTGATGACAACTAATGATTGTAATTGATTCTTGTTGAACAATTTTGTTCATAGAAGAACTACTTTTGTTTGATTGATTTCACACTATTAAGGATCAGTTGATAGATCATCAAATTTAGACATATTTTCATCATATTTACAAACATGATATTTATCATGGATAGTAAAAATATCACTTCTATATTGTTAAATTTCAGACTTAAACATTGTTTTGAAAGATCATCGAAGTACAAAAATTGTCTGCACCCTTCATATAAATTTCACTGGTCAGATGCTAAAAAAGTATCTAACTCTTAATTATCGATATAATATGTTGATATGTTACAAAAAAAATCAAAATTCAATACTTAATTATTTTCGTATTGCTCTTGTAACATAGAGTGAAATTCTAAAGTTTGAAATAATGTATATTCTGAACTAGTTTGACTCGAATTCGAAAGCATTAATTATCACTAATTCTTATATTAATTTCATATTATTATTTTATACCGATATAAGTTAAGAACCATTGTAATTTGTACCCCCAATACAAAGGTTTTGGTAAAAATTTCACATATAATCACCAATTCAGGCTCACATTTCGCATAAACGGGCCACGTCACCTGAAAAAGATCCAATAAGCTACTGACGCGTGGCACGAATAAGTGTCGATTCACGATCGCCTAGTGTACTGCTGCCTACATCTAAAATTTTACCAATAACGTCTGATTTTGATCGGATGGTCCGAATATTTCTTACAAAATAATTTTCTCAAATGATTCTTTTTAACAACAATATCTGTGGCGTCACTTCTTTTAAAAGTATTTATTATTTCTTACACAAATTAAGGTGAGTTCAGAGACAGCATTTTCACAAAGAAATATTTTTTTAATAGAACTTACCAAGTATCTTTGTGAACCTGAGAATAACTAGTTGTATTCATTATTTATATTTGTAATGTTATGACATAAATATATATTTTTATTTATTTAACCTGACAAAAAATATTATGTTTCTGATATATATAAAAGTATGCCTTAACAACTTTATTTTCAAAATAAACTTTTCAACTTTATTTCCAAAATAAACTTTTTCTTTCTCATTAAACATTCAGCATAATTTTATAGCTTTTAGCATTTAAAGCTAAAGAAGAAATCAGGTACATCTATATTTGATTCTTTATGGCTTTGTTTTTTTTCTTTGGATATTATGAGCTTTTGTATGTTTTTAGTACTGGCTCTTCACGTGTGGAAGTTCCGAATTTATATACTTTATAGTTACTCCACATGATGGCATGCTCTATGCTTGGCATTCTCATCAATTACTGAATTTTTTTTTTCTTTTTCAGAACCTACATCGGTCGTGACGGGATCCGAATTTGTTATAGCGCAGTAGCGCGCTACAACAGATGGACGGTCCGAATCGATCGCGCAGCGATGGAAATTAGAGGGTCTTTATATTTTAGCACGAATCTTGATGCAATCAGTGAAAATCGGACGATTCAGATGCTGCGTTACATCAGTCCGACGTAGCACCAGATCTGATTCCCATGACGGAGCAAACCTACTGTTCTCATCATAATTTTCATTATTTCAAGGTGGTGCTAACAACGTGTACAAGTTTCAGTTGCAGTTTAAGAAAGGCAATGTATTTGAATCTATGCAATTTGCATACAAGATGATATATCAAACTCATCTATCCAAATATATTTTAATTTGTGTGTGTGTGAGCGCGAGAGAGAGTGTGTGTGTGTGTGTGTGAATGTATAATCTCTTTAAAGCCATTCTTACTTACTATTACTTTGTCATTTGTAAATGTATATCTTAGATATTATTTTTTTCTGAAATTTTGAAAGTTGGATATTTAATATTTAAAATTTTGTACGCATTATTAAAGTTTAGCTCATTATTCTTCTCTTTGGTAAATAATAAATCAGCGGGTCGGTGAAGCAATTAATATGTCCATAGATCGAATTGAAGAATTTTTTGTTTAAGTTTTTCTTTTTTGATAAAACAAAAAATCAATTTTAAATTATATATAAAATTGTATAGGTTTCATGATTTGAAATAGAGAATTGTTTCTTTCGGAAATTTTGACCTAACCACATTTTCGAGATAAAGAGATGAGGTCAAAATCATCTAAATTTAATGATTTGATTTGTTAAATAATATTTTGAACCCGCAAAAATTTAACCATAGCATTGATTGTATTTCTTTAGTTGTCTGATTTCTATTAACTGGATTTTGAAAATAAAACAAAACAATAAGAAATGTAAAATTGCTACTGTTTTATAACTTTTCAAATTGTGGACACTGATACGTACTGTAAAATTGCTCTAAACATTACCTTTTTTTTTTTTTTTAGAAATAGATGAGTAGTCTTTGTCCTCAAATATTATTTAAAGTGATCTAGAGTCTTTCAGTGACACTTTGGCTTTCACTGAATTTCAAATCCGAAACCTCCACTTGAAGTCTGTTGCTCTTTTGCCACTAGACTTCGAACCCGAGACTTCCACTTGTATTTAAACATTGACTTCTTATTCGCTCCACTATTATATGTACGTGAACGTGACTTCATTTGAGTTTGCTTTTTAGTAACTCCTTTTAAACATGATATTTAATTAAAAAATGAATGGACGATATTAAATACATTGAATATATATATATATATATATATATATATATGAGCATGGCTAAAATAATATGCATAGTACACCACATAACGTACTATGCATATAGATATAGGTCATTAAATTGAGATTTAAGTTGCTCAATAAATTCTTCATATGAAAATATTGTAGGAAATTAAATTTCGTGATTTTTAGAGCTTTCTAACTATTTTTTAAATATTTTTTAAAAATAGTCCAGATTTAATACTACAAAAGTGTCATTTCTGGACTGTTTTTAAAAAATATTTAAAAAATAGCAATAAAGCTCTAAAAATCACGAAATTTTATTTCCTACAAGATTTTGATATGAAGAATTTATTGAGCAACTTAAATATCAATTTAATGACCAAATTAAATACAAATAGACGCATAGTACGTTATGTGGTGTACTATGCATATTATTTTAGCCATGCTCTATATATATATATATATATATATTTAATGTATTTATCAATATGTAGATCATATCAATGTAGATCATGTTTTGTTGCAATTTTGGTAGATCGATCCTCAACTTTTGTACATCTTTAAAAAAATAATAAAAATGTAAAATTCAATCTCCAAGTAGATTTCAATATGTAGATCATGTTCAACGGTTTGGACCGGTCATTGAAAATTTCAAATTAGATATAAACGAATATGGAGCACGAGCGATTTGGTACTCCATGTAGTACCCTAGCCCCTCTCTCTCTCTCTCTCTCTCTGTATATATAGTTGTTTTAATATGCCTTATGATTTTCGATTTAAGTTTTGGCCTCACTTTAAATTTCAAATTATCAATTCAAATAATTCAGCGTGTTCTCCATATTTATAGAGGTGACATAACACGACCTGAATCCGATTTGATCTGATATTTTGATAAAGTCAAAATAGCTCGAACCTGATCCGAGATGATCCGTAATCTGAACCGAAGCGACACATGAGCGACCCGAGCTCTACTTGACCCAACTCGATAACCCGAGATGACGACACACGAGTACCCGAGACCGATCCAACCCTACCAGGGACGACACTTAACTCGAGATGGAGCGACACATGAGGACCTGAGTCCGACCCGACCCAATCCGACTTGACCTGATATAACTTGTAACTTGATCTATTATTATCTTGCATACATCATGATCTAATTTTACTAACAAATTAAAATCACAAAAAGTTAAGATTTAATAACACAATTCAATAACACGGCCCGATCTTGTATGATTGAACTTAAAACTCAAAATAAAACTCGAAACTTGTCGGTAAAACCCAACTCGAATCCGACATGATCTTGCTCGACCCGACTCAAGACTCGTAAGTTGTCGATGCAACCGGACCCAAGACTCGAAAGTTGTCGATGCAACCACCCAATCTCGGCCGACCCGACCCATTAACCGAAAAAGATCGATGCGATCCGACCTGAAATCTAACCCATGATCGTAAGTTGTCGACATTTGACAACCCGAAATCCGACCCGACTCAAAGAAGTCTGACTTGCCACCTCTACATATATCTAATACCGGATAGAAAATAAAAGTTGTAGCGATATCCTTTGTTTCCAAAACTATTATTCAACAAACAAAAAAAAATGAGCTTGTTAACTATCACTAAAAAAAAAGTTGCTCATCAGTCATCACAAATCAACATTTTTTTTATTTTTCTTGCAGATATGACGCTGTTCTATTGGAAAGCGATTTTCTCCTGGTAATTTTTTTTTTTCTAAAAGAAAAACTTTATGGTGCAGGAGAGTAGCAGGAGACTGAGTGTTATTTCCGAGATTTTGTGGGTAGCAAAATAAATTTGAGAGAAAAATCGCTTTTTTCTTTCCCTACATAGATAGCAACACC
This sequence comes from Eleocharis quinqueflora, assembly GCA_964058865.1. NCBI lineage: Eukaryota > Viridiplantae > Streptophyta > Magnoliopsida > Poales > Cyperaceae > Eleocharis > Eleocharis quinqueflora. The sequence goes on from CAXKVX010001095.1 coordinate 22,739, forward strand.
ATGTATTTAACCTTTTACTTCTACATATATAGATAGTCACAAATGTTATAATTAAACTTTTTATTTCTACATCGACAGCCACAACTATCGTATTTTAACTTCTTTGGTGATTTGTTCCGATTTTAGAACAATCAAAGAAGTATTCCAGAAGAATCGTAAATATACACTTGATTTCCTGACAGGTGCTTCAGCAAATGAGAACATTGCACATGAAGAAATTAACAAATGTCTTTAATTTATTCGAGATAAATAAAAAAAAGTTCTAGTTTCAATACCCAATTAATATCGCAAATTAATATGATAAATTTCACGATCCACCAATTTTGTTCCAACGCCCCTTCAACAACCAACTTACCTTAACATGTTACGTACGTAGCATCGATGATCGATCTACCAAACAAAATGCACGATCTTGCATTTATGAAATTGAATAATGAGGTGCATCTTTGGTGGATCTCTATACCATAATAAAAAGTTGATAAACGCATATGGTCACATAGTGAAAGAATAATAGACTAAATTTCCTTTTACTTCTATTGCATGTGCATGGTTGTGCATGTTAGTTGTACTAATGCTTTGAAAGAGGATTGCTTTGTCACCAAAAAAAGCAACAAAATGAGAGTTGAGATGCTCAATTATTATTATTATTTTTAAATAAAGATGAGATCAATTCATCCAACTTTAATAATCACAAAACTTCTTTAATTAGCCGAGTTTTGGACCTACAGCATTTTGAGTTTGCATAATTCTAATGGATTAAAAGATGCAGATTGGAGATGATCTGAGGACTGATTGTTAAATTTGAGGCAAAATGATAATTTGTGATATTTTTAGATATTTCAACACAAATTGAATAAAGAAAAAAAGGGAATTGAAACAAGATTCAATTTGTTTTCATTTCATTGGATATCATATGTCCCAATAAGGATGAGATGAGCTTATATAATCTTTGATATTTCTAAATGTTTCTGACTAATTGTCATGCTCTTAACATTTTCCATCCAATTGGCTAATTATAATTATTGTAAACACCCTTCATTAGCTCCTCATATTTGTTCTAATTATGCACAATGATATTGTCTTTGACACTAAATCAAAAATATTTTCTCATATGCACAAGTAGTTGAGTGCCGTTTGATGATTTATTGATTTATATCAGTTCAATGTACAACAACAATACAAATAATGGGTTTTTATATTTTTAATTTGTAACTGCAGAGCATATTGCATTTTTCAAGGCGCATTGGTACACTTAAACTAAATCTCTCCACGTGGATGCAGATTATATCTTATAGTCTATTGACTGGTCTCATTGAGTTCTCTAGACTTGAACAATTTGGTTGTAACTTGAAGAAGTTAATAATATATTTTGTTTGCAGCAACTTATTAACATAATTAGGCAGTGAGACAGCAATTTTGGTTTTTGATAGTATGACCAAGTGGTGGTGGGACAATTGCACGTGTTAGTTGCATCAAGCGCAGAGAAAAATTGAATCCCTTAGAAAACTGAGGGAATGAGATCTTCTATCGCGCAGCAAAAATACTGTGCGTGCTACGCAATAAATCTCAATTTTTTATTTGCATCGAAATTCGTGCAAGCTAAACTTTATAATATCAGGCTTTCTGAATCAAATCTGAGCCATCCATAACCTACAGCGCAGAGAATCTAAACCGTTCATTCCTGCTGCGCGGCAGAAAATCTGCTTTCGAAAACAAGGGTCTCAAACTCTCAACACTCAACTCACTCGTGTGTGCCTAGGTTTTGATTCCTCCGGTCTTTTATCCCTATTCTACTAATAACCTAACTATCAGGACACCAACTTGAAACCTTTTTACCTTCATGTGGGAACCTGATACCCATTTCAATAATGGATGCAAATATGATAACCATGTAGCTTAATTAGGTCTTAGCTTTCAAATAAAATCTAGAAGGAAAAAAAAGGAACCAGATACCTATGTTTTCCATCTAGACAGGTTAAATTAGGTAGTAGAATAAGTCTTAAAATATACTTGGGATTCAGTTTTATTGATGGATTTGAGCTTGAAAATTTGAAATCCACTTGAGAACTTGTAGGAAAACTGTTGGCCCCTAACGTAGACTTCCTCACCTTACACCAACCACCAGTCAATGCATGTACCAGTACCAGCTTATTAATTTGATAGCTTGTTCCATACAGTTTGCTGCTAATGCTGTTTCCTAACCACATTTGCAAGTAATGAATAATCTCTACTTGTATATAACTAAAATTGAACAGGGCTCTTGTTGGGAATTGAAAAACCACATTATGTGTTCATGATGTACAATGTATTTGATTTTTCTCAGATTGAACCAACTTTAATGTATTTACTTTTCATCTCACTGTTATGTATGCAGACCATTTGATTGTGCATCTGATTTCAATACTTCCCTTGCTAGATGAGATTTTTCTGTTCGCGAATCCGCATGTTACATATTGTTTTAAATCTAATGCATTTAAAGAGGTTCAATGACATGAATTTGACAGTCTATTTGTGATACTAGAGAAATATTGGAGACCTATAAAAACATAAACTAAAAAGTTTGAGATTTACAAGAATGGCTCATTCAAATGATAGTTGCCAAACCCTCAATTTTTTATACTAAATTGCACAGTGTAGATCATAGCTGTAGTCAATGCAATTTTTTTTTTTTTTTTTTTGTATAGCAATGTCAAAGTAGATAGAGACGATAATCAGATTTCTCTCTACTGTCCTGGTGAAATAAAGAGGAAATTTCTTAACAGATAGGTGTAGTTGGCTTAATCCTCCACACCTAATTAGAGGATCTTTTCTTTTCTTGTTTTTACAAGCACCATGATTTGTTAAAGTAGGTCCCAAGGCCCATGGACCATCAATTAATGATGACTTGCTCAATTTGTTTTGGCCCAATTTAAAGTTCTACCTTTTTGCACAGGTGATTAAGGGGGTCTATTGAGAGACAAGCTTGTAAACAGGAAACTGTCAACAATTTGTTCCAAAGTAGGGAAAATGTGGGTTTTCTAGGTTTATTATTCATGTCACTTGTCATGTTATTATTGTCATCAAAATTAAGGTACTGATTAGGACATAATTACAACTTTTTATTGTCTTTCAACCTTTAAACCATTCCAATAATCTCATTTTGAATTCTCTTTTTTATTGCAATATTCTTTTTTTAGGATAATATATAAAATTTCTTTCACAGTAGTGCTCAGTTTAGAATTATCAGAAAAAAAAGTTTTTGAATTTTTGTAAACACAGCACAGATTAGTTGATTTGAAAGAGAAGATAATTGTTGAGAACATGTGAAACAAAGAAATTTTTTTGTGGTACCATGGCTAAAATTCTTTACTACCTAACATTGGTGCATCTTTTATCAAACATTACGTGTTTGAGCAAAAGTGAGCCCATACAAGACTCAGGGCCCACTGAACCAGTTGAATCTATAGTTCTGTATTGACCCCATTAGGTTAGCTTCCTTAGAGTGTCAGCTAAAAGAGCAATAAAGAAGGGGTTACCCATGTGGGGAAGTTGGGAAGCAAGTTTTCACATGTTCCTGTTTAACTAGGACCAAAATGAAGAAAATTGGCTCATTATACTGTACTGGTTCATGTACCAGTCTTCAAATAACAGACTGTACTCATCTTTGAATTTTTGCTTGAAAGCAAAACAAATCAAGGATGGGTAAAGTATATAATTAATCTAAGGCAATACTTACTGGTCTTTACATTTTCAACTGAAATTATATTAGTTTTAGTCTCAATGTCAAATCTGGGTTGTGCATGAGTAGAATATGAGATCAGAACTTATCTTTATATCAGCATTAAGAGTGATGCATGCATGCAAGTTGAGACTGTTGGTTCATTTTGTGTAAACTTAAGACTGAACAATAAATGCTCCCAGTATTTTAGTTGATAGATTTTAGAATGCATTTGGTTTCTTATTTTTATAAATAGGCTAAAACTGTTTACAAATTCTCGTGTCTTTCGTTACGTGTAGGAAATTGACATTTTATCACAGTACAAACCCCAATGAAAAGCAATCTCCTGTTCTAATGGCAGCTGCAAGCAAAAACATTTCCATCACAAATTGTTGACATTTGACTCTGAACTCTGAAAGAGGTCTGTCTATTTCATTATTCCTTCAAGAATTTCTGCATGGACAGAAGTGAATGAAATCGACAAGAGATGGCCTCAATTCTGTGCTGATAATATTGTGCAGACTTTACAAGTTGCAGTTCTGACTGGACACATATATTTTAACCTGAAATTTATGATCACTGTCAGTACAAATTTTGAGACTGTATATTTGATTATTTTCATAAAGGAAGTATTGACATACAAAAGTTTTCCTATCATATTGTAGCAGCTTTTGTATTGTGGGACTGAGACCCTAAAGATAAGAAAGAAGTGCATTTGAAGGAACTGTCCTGAAACTTTCAAAATTTGCACTATTTTGGAAATAAAAATTCCACACTGAAATAATTATCAAGGAGCTAAATAATTGAATGCATAGTACTAGTGGGTACCGGACAGCCGGTACATGTTTTCTGCTATACTTTTGTCTCTTTCTGAATATTTCAGTTAGGATATAATGAAATACTGTACTATATAGTATGTTAGTTGACACAGTACATTCTATATTTCCACCATTTGAATGTTAAACTTCTTTTTGTCTTTTGTTTTAACTCCATAGTTGAAATTCAAAATATTAATATCAGATTATACTAACCACGCATCTTCTCATTTGGAAGATACAGAAATCTTGTAGCTTTATTTTTGAGAAGATTTTTGTTTAAAAAGCGTGAGTAAATAACAAATTCTAGCTAGGAAGCCCAATTTTGTTGAAAAACCATCTTGTGTTTGTAAAGCAGAAAGAATGCCAAGTAGAAAGGAATAGTTCTTCTTAACAAGTAACAACTGTACTGATAAACAAAGTCTTAATATCTACTTCACAAAAATGAAGTTTCTTTATATGAAATTAATGGGAGGTTGATAACTGCAAATGCAAAGAAAACAGAGGTTAATTAACGAATGAGCATAAAGAAAGAAAAGCCTTCCCAAGGAATGATTGTTTATCCACCTGCCTCTTTGTTGAATTAAATAACAACAGGAGTTGCTAGTTTTTTTGGCTGAATCATCGCATTTTGTTTATGTTTTTTTGCCTTAAATTTGAATTTTTGTGACAATGCAGATGATTGTGCCAAATACAACAAAGCTACATTATATCAGATGTGAATTTTTTTGCTGTATTATTCCAGTTATTACTTAAACAAATTTGGAACAAAAAATTTGAAGTAGAGTTGTGATGATGCATTTCAATTTTCAAATAACATACAGTTGACACGTCTGACGTTCATTTATTACAATTAAATTTCATGAAACTAATTAATTTAAGTGATAGAATAGAACCCAATGATCATAGGATTGGACTTTGTTACCGATTTCCTTGGGTCAAATGTAAGTTGTTGTCTTTTTAACTTTTCTTTTGTGGTTAATTATTTTGACTGCAAGGCAGTTCAATTAAAAGTTATGAAGCATTTTTGGTTTTATTGAAGGCCTAATTTAATACTTGAACTTAAGTTTTGCTGCATATGTGAGGGTTTTTTTTGCACAAAATGCCAGACAGAGACTAATTATTAGTTGGCACCAGACCAACCAGTAAATGGACCATATAGTTTTTTTGTCCTAAATATTGGTTTCTCTGGAACTGTATCACTGCGTGCAACTTTTTTTTCCACTCAGTGTATAAGTTAATCCGGATCATCGGATTAAAGATCAATGCTCGATTGCTCGATCGTCATTTCGTCACTGATATGCTTCTGAAAAGAGGTAGTGATCTTTAATCTGACGTTTCAGATTAATCTGTGCAGAATGAGCACAACAAACTGCGTGGAGAGAATTTCGTTTCTGTTTTCTCCTGAGGTTTCCATTCATATGCTGATATTCTATATGCTCTTTGGAGCTTCAACTGAGCTTCTTGGGCCTATACAAAACAAGGCTTTCTTTTTCGGCAACTAGGTATTATAACAATTGTAACCACAACATAACATCTTAAAACTATTCAAGGAACAATATGTTCAACATCTACCTAACCATAATATACTTAGCAAGATTGAAGTACACGTAACAAAAACTAACGAGAATATTTTTAAAATATATAGATAGGCATGTCGAAAAAAAATTGGTGGCTGTAAAACACTTACAAAACATGTATATAGTATAACATTATAACAAACAACCTATTAAAATTTTAATAAATTCCTACAGGTTACATGGTTGCTTTTATTTTAATTGTGTAATTAAAATTTTACCAGTAAAATTTAAAGAAAAAATTGTTACATGAGATTGTAAAATTTCAGGAAAGTATCTAAAATTCATACAACATTACCAAATCAAAATAGTATCTATTGAATTGCACTCGTTTTTAATCGTCTCCTAAATAACTGTGTATGTGGGTGATAAATCAAATTCATATCTACCGATTGCTAGAATTTAAAGTATAAATTTGATCAAATCTTGTATTGTTTTAGGTTAATTTAGTTTAGAATAAAAACATGCAAATTTGTGATAATTGTCATATTTTTGTTTTTTCATGTAGGTACAAGAGGAATCAAGCTAAATAAACTCCAAGACGGAGTCCTATACCTTGAACAGAGCAAAACAGTGCCTTTTGCACTTGTTTGCGGGCCACAAGATATCCTTTGCGAGTCGCAAATCAAGTCCATAACAAACTGACAAAAGGTAGATTCGGAAAAAAACGCTTCTTCACAAAATTTGCGGGCCGCAAACCACTTCCCCACAGAATCTTGCAGAAGTCCTGACTCGGGAAGAATTTTCTTGGCTTGTTTACGGACCGGAAGAGGTCCTTTGCGGGTCGCAAACAACAGTTTCGAAAGCCAGAATTAGCAGGATATAAATAGTATTTGAGCAATTATTGTTGGATCTCTCTCTTCAATTCATAACTTAGACATTTTAGACATAGTTTAGAGAGGGAAAAAAAGGGTCTAGGCTAGGAGATCAAGGAGAAGAGATCTAGGACATGCAAGCGAGATTTTCTCGATTTACTTTCTCTAATCTCTTACTTTCTTTTGTATTTGTATTCTTTCGTGCATCTTCTCCCATCATGAGAGAATAATCACCACTCTAGGATTAGGAAGACCCCGATACTTGCTTACTTTGTTATGGCTTAATTAAGGATGATTTATTGTTTATTGCTTCTTCTTACTTAATTCAATATTAGAACTTTATTTTGGATTTGAGAAAGTACAACTTAGAATCCCGATTCGACTAGAAGCACTTAAGCACTAAATAAGCTCGAGAGAGAATATTAGTTGACTAAGGGTTTAGGAATTATTTAGGAAAATTATGAATGCGTAATTGCTGAGTAATTTGAATTTGCAAAACCTAATTAGACACAATTTCACAACTTAAGTGTAATTTAGGATTTGAGCATCAATACCCCCAAATTAACTTAAGTATGGTATTATATTGAGAGATCAGCCCTTAATATCAATATTTGATTGCTAGTATCATAATTGACCAAAATTTGTCTTAATTAACCGGATTAGTCTTAAGCAAGTGGACGGTAATCCCATGAACCCTCGGCCTACTTTTCTTGCCTTGAACTTAGTTTAATTGCTTTATTACTTATTTGAACCAATAAATGAATAAAAATCCCAAACAACAACTCTTTAGTCGCTCGGATTTAAACAACTAGGAACCAATATAAGGTCGACTTGTCTATGTGGAATTCGACACCTTAAGTATCACAATAGACATGCAGTATACTTGCAACCCTAAAATTCGGTATTGTAGGTTTTAAAACTTGTGTAATCAACATAACACACACTAGACCGTTCAAGTTTTTGACGTTGTTGTCGGAGACAACGGTATCTTCTAAATTATACCTTAGTGTTTATGACTGAGTATTTATTCTTTGTCTTTATAATCTTTGATTCTTTTTGTTGCTTCAAACTCACGCTTCGATCTAAATTTTGAATATGTTTGAGATCTAACAGAGGAATCCTCGACCCCAAATATCGCTGATTTGGTCGAGTGGTTCTCTAAGGAAGGCTCCACACATCTTTTCTACGAGCGGAAGTAAGAGGCCGCCAAGAGGGTCTTTTATCCACTTGACACCATGCACGCTAGACATGTCGGACCGAGGGACTCTTGAAGAGCAGCTTGCTGCTCTCCGCACAGAGCAAGACCGAATTGCTCAAGACCTCAAAATCGCAAGGCTGCTCAAATCAATCGACCTAGTCTCGGAGGTTATCCAAATCGCCCACTCCGTGATTACACAACACCAATAGCGGATGAGATCCACTTGGGATACACGACCCATAATATCCTAGCGGAGGTGACCAAATCCCATCAATTTTTAAATATGTATTGTGTTACAACAGAGAGGAGATAGAATTGTTATAATGACTGAAAAATCGTTATAACGGATGGGTAACTCGTTGCAATGGTTTATTGTAACAGAAGAGGGAATTTTGCTATTTAAGGCATTTCTTCCTCTCCAAGTGACTATATTCTTACCAAAACCAAAATTAGACCTTTGAGCTCTATTCTTGCTGAAACTCTAGCTAAAAAAACTCTTCAAATTCTCCAAAATTCTCAAAAGATCAATCAATTTATGTGTTTTGACTTCAATATTTTCTTTGGTTTGTTGATTTGCAAACAAACCTGAATTTAACTATTCCTCTGTTAATAATTTGCATGTGATGCTTTGAGAATCAATATAGAGCTTGTCAAGATCTTTCCAACGCCTCGAAAAATAATGAAATCAGAGTTATGAGTCAAAAGTTGTGGTCGTTTTAAGAAAGACATTTCCCTAAATTCCAATGCGTTACCAACCCGTCATAACAGGTCAAAACTCGTAATCACTGGTTACAGAAGCTACTGTAATGAAAGGAGTATTTTTGGAGCAAAACAGAGCCTCACAGAGGCTTGCGTTACTGAACGCATGCCAACCCGTCACAACGGACTCCAGACCCGTTATAACGGGTTTCTAAAGGAGAAGGGCCTAGAAGTCAGTCAGAGAAGCATACAAGGGCAAAACTGGAAAGGTATCAACCCGTTATAACGGGTTCTGTAATGGGTTGATGATTTTCTGTAACACAAGCAGGCCAGATTAAGATTTCAGGACTCCTAGAAGTGCCTAGCGTATATATACTTAGGGGATAGAACCAAAAGCATCAAGACAACCCTCCCCAAGCTTACAAACACTCAATTGAGCACCAGAAAGAGCACAAGAGCATTCTCTTACAGCTGCCTAACCTGAGAGACTTAGGATAGCTACAATCATCTAATTGTTAGTCCGAGAACACTTCTTTTTTTATAGTTTCTAGCCTTTGGTGCACTATATTTGTGTTGTCAAGTAGTTCATCCATGTCCTTGATTGTGTAGTTAATCAGACCTTTTACCTTGTAGAGTGATATAGCCCCTTGCAAAAGTTTAGGAACCTAAGATTGGTTTGCTTATTAAGAAGAAATCAAAGATAGGTTTCGCAATTGTAAATAACACTTATTGTTTAGTGAAATCGGTCCCGAAAGAAAGTTTTGGTTCCGGAGTCCCATGGATGTAGGCCTAGTTTGTTTGTAGGCCGAATCACGTTATATCGCGTGCTTGTTGGCACCTGAAAAAGGTACCAATTATTAGCCTAAAATAATGGAGAAAATCAGACAAGGAGCCAATTAAGTGCAAATGAGGCTCAAGAATGTTTTCAGGGATTTTATGAGGTGCTTATGTGATTGAAAAAGTCATTTGGAGTCTAATATGTGCAATTTACATAATTGCCATATTATTAAATAATTTTATATGACATTTCTAAATATATCGAGGGTCAAAGCTCAAGATAAGTTGGTCAAATTATTTACCAATAATTTCTAAATAAAATTTCTAAATTTTTTAGCTTTATTTCACTCAATTTGCACAAATTCAAAATCAATTTGCACAAATTAAATTTGAATTTTCAAAAGAAATATGACAAATTGGGTACAATTTTGGGTTCCTATATATTTATGGGCCTTGAATGAGCTTGGTCTACAACTGCGCTATAGCCTTGTCAATGACTTGGCTCACGTGAACCATCACCACCCAAGAGAACAACAAAAGAGGTCGCTGGTTTGTGCCTCGTTAAACCTGACATTTGGGTCCCACCTTTTCAGTGCCTAAATCAAGATGCCCGAGGCTTAACCTTGACCTTGTCAGCGACACATCAACTCATTAAAACCCCTGATCGAAATGCTAAATCCTGACCCAACTCAATTAACAGAGAGAGGAGAGAGGAGATGAACTCACCTGTCAGATCTTTGACACATGTTCGATCCAAGGGCTCCCCTTCATCTTTTTCCTTCGATCTATTGTTTCTCAGACTCGATACTGGAGCTCTCCAATGGATTTTGATCTCCCTATTCCTTGAACTTCAGCCTACAAGCCGTATACCAATCGAATGAGGAGAGTAATGAGAACATCATGGTTATCACCAATGAATCTGAAACTCAAAGGGTAAAGAGAACACTCAAGCTAAAAGATGTCGGTGCCAAATTGGTTTGAGCAATCTAAACCACCATAGGCCAAATAAAAATGCTTGGTATCTCTGGGGTCACACGATGTCAATGGTATCTTGGGTTTGGCTTGAGGACATCTAATTTGATGAATTCACCATTGGCTCACTCGGGACCAAAATGAGATGTTCAATTGGGTCAATTGGGGTTGTCTCTAGTCAAATGAAGATGCTTGCCAGCCTTAGAGCATTTAATTGAGAAGGTTTGAGGTTTAATTAGGATTAAAATGAAGCTCATATGACAGAAGCCCAATATGGCATTCGAATGAAGTGTGAGATGGTACTGGCAGCTGTCAATATCACCTCAATCGACTATATAAGCTTCTCAAGCCTTTACAAAATTGCTGAGGTCACTCAAGGACACCTGAAGGACAAGGGAGGTTACTCAATTGACCAATAAGAGTGTGTAGACCGTTGTTACCCTTAAAAAGAATAATTTAAGCAATTCAATATACTTCTAGGGACCAACTTGCAATTTTACCAAATCTATTACAAATTATGAACTAACAATTTCTAAACACAAAAATTGAAAACTTAAATAACAAGAAAGAGTTTAGAGGTTGCAAACAAAGATTCGGCACGAGTGACACCAAGATTTTTAACGGAGTTCGGATATTGACGATCCTACTCTCCGGGACTCCCAACCCCCCGACTTGGTAATAGGGTTGAGCCGATTTACTATCACACGAAAGTCTTTTACAATCTTGAACCTTGCACTCTTACACACAAAGGTTGATACACAAGGCCAAAATAAGAGTAACCGAATAGATGACTTAATGATGAGAATAGAACTTTCAATCTCTCACAATGGTTATACTAACTTTAGACCAAGAGATTGAGTCAAATAAAAATGATTGATTTAGCAAGGAGTGTAAGAGTTCTTTCAATGGAGGCTCAAAGGTTAGGTTTTGATATTGAATAGAATTAGATGACTTGGGAAAGGGGAAGGGTCTCTATTTATACCTCCTTACAATATTCTATTCAATTTTCTGGGTTAAAACGTTATACAACGTTTTGGCAAAAATGTCTCACATCCAGCTGTAATAAATATGACCGTTTTAATTTGCATTGGAGAAGTACAACGTTGAGAAACGTTATATAACGATGGATAACGTTGTACAACTTTACTCATCGTTATATAACGTTCTGATCGATTTTTCAAATTACAGGCATGTGTCCAGAGCGTTATATAACGTTACTGAATGTTATATAACGTTTCAGATCTTTTCCTTGTTATTTTGCATATTTTTGACTCAATCTCATGATTTAAAATAAACATAAGCACTTATTGTGATACCCTACTATTTAAGTAATCTTGATGTCTTGAATCTTGGGATTTCCTTGAACTCCTTTGCTTCTTGTATATTCATTTCCTTGAGTTTTAAAGAAGCACCTAAACAAACACATCTCACAAGATAATTGTTAAATTCAAGTGGTTTTGCAAATCGACAAATACAAGACATTGCTAAGTATAACAGAGTGAAGCACATGGATTCACATTCAAATGACTCAATCTGGACCATTGATCAAAAGCATGAAGGACATGGATCAAAGATGCTTTCTACAGCCTCTAGAAGCGCCAAGGACCACATTGGCGCCTACATAACAGAAATGGCCCACTGGAAAGTAAATTGAAGCATAGAAGGCCATACAAGACCAAGGCAGAAGAAAAGAAAGAAAATGTTATATAAAATCTTGTAAAAATGCAAAGCTCAGCTGAAATAGGCTATAAATACCCATGTAGTGCACTAAATCAAATGCCCTTTTCTCTGTGCAAATTGTAGAATTAGTCAAAATTTCTTAACACTTGTTAATCTTCTGATCTCTACTCGACATATTACCCTCTAAACAAGGGTAAGTGGTGTTGAATTTTGCAGTAAAGGGACCACTTTTTTATGCTTTTCAAATAAATTGAATGGAATGAAATGCTTGTTTGATTGAATTTGAGTTTAAGTTTGCTTGATTCTTGTTGTCTTGCTATTTGAATCTTGAAATTGAAAATTAAATGCATGAAATCTCTTTGATGATTGATTTGAGCTTGTATTTGTGATCAAAATATCAGTTCTGATCTTCAATTTTCAAAACAAAATCCAAAGGAACAAATCTCTTAAGTTTAATCCAATCCCCCTTTTCTATTCTATGATGTGCCTAAGAGCTGTAGAAACATTAATTAAGCTCTAGAAATCAAGATACGGCACTAGAACATCAATTTCAAACTCAATTAGTTCAAATTAGGGCTGAAATCTCTCTTTGAGTTTAAATCCAGATTTTTCTAAAAAATAACCTCCTTTCTGGTTTAGAAACCCTTGTGTATATACAACATAGTGTATCAAGCCTTCAAAACATGTTTTCAAGCGTTGGAAATCAAATTTGGTCCCTTGGTTCCATTCCAGCCTTTTAACCCTAAGCTGTCAAAAATTTCATATTTTTGTACAGTCCTCATTTCAAATCCAAATCCAAATTCCTTTTGTGAGCATATATATTATGTTCATATAAACCTTCGTAATTAATTTCATAATTTTTGGATAAACATAATTCAAGTTATGCCCTTTTCAATCCCTGATTTTTGAAAAATTCCAGAAAAATTAGGCTAAAATACATAAAATAGCTCCACATGTTCAAATAAAAAAATGCTTCTTTTAACTTCCTAAACATGAATCCAAGCTCCAACACCTCTGTCAAACACAAAAATCCTCAAATTGTTTCAAAATTTTCAAATCAGCCTTTGAGTGGCTTTCTATTCTAATTTGAGTTCTGAACCAAATTCAAACCTCTCTCAAATCTTCATCCTTTCGAGTTAGATCTAAATCTCTGTATAAAAATGAAGATTAAAGTCTTTATTTTAAGGAATTAATCTTCAACTTACCCTTTGTTTGTATGAAATATTGAGAAAATCAAATCCAAAAATCGAAGAAAATACACAGAAACTGCACCCTTTTAACACAGTTTCCGATTTCAAATCAAATTTTAAACCTTCTCTGGGTTGTTTTAAGTCTTTTACTTTTCCAGTCTCAAGAAAAAACATACAAACTATCTCAAATCAATCATCAAAGTTAAATTCATGCATTTAAGCACCTGTTTAGAACTAAAATAGGTATGGTGCTCAAATTGCTTTGAACTGAATCAAAACTTGAAACTTCTGTTTGAGAAAGCTTTGAAATTGAAATGTAATGTTTGTCTGATGATTATAGGCTTGTTTGTATGCTTGCTTGATGATTCAAAGGTCTGATTAGTCACAAATACCCTAACCAGACTTCAAATTACCAAATTTGCCCTTGAATTGGGCCAAACTTAATTTCAAACTGTGGCTAATCAAATAAAGCTTGAAATGTGTTGTGAAATGCTTGAGGGTGCTTATTGCACCAATCAAACCTGACTTGAGCCCTTGAAATGCAAAATCAAATCAAATCTTTGCTGTTTTGGCCTAAAATGCCCTTGACAGTAGGTTAAACCCTTTTCAAATCAAATTGAAGTTCAATTGATGTTATGATGTCCCTAGATGATGTCTAAACTTACTAGAACTGAATTGAGCCCTTTAAAATTCAAATTAGCTCAAAATTGTGATTGTTTGGTATCAAACTGACCCTAACTAGCCCCAAATTGTTCAATCTCGAAAATTGAATCAAACAAGGCTTGAAATTGATATAGATATGTATTACAAACATAATTAAGTCTAATTACAGCTTGAAATCCCATTTAAAAGCATTGAAAATCAAGTTTTGAGCATGAACCCTAAGATCGAGGGGTAGGGATGAGAACCACCATCTCTGATGATCTCCAACCGTCGGCAGTGGGCCCAATCAACTCCCCTCACCAAGACGATGCAAGAGGTAAGCTTCAATCAAGCTCCCATGGCCTGAAGCTCACTCGACATTGAAGTCAACTCCCAGTCAAATCGTCAGGAGGAAAAAGAAGAAGAGAAGGCTGGCGCCTGATCAGACGGCCCAAATTCAAAGACTCTGGTCAGATCAAACGACCGAAATTAAATCTAATTGCATTTCACTTTGTATATTTTTGTAAAAATAGCAAATGAAGTTCAAAATTTCTGAAATAAATATGTAAATTCTTGTAAATTCATGCTCTACATTTCCATATGATATTTTGATATGTTTTGAGCATGTTATATGTCCATGAAATTTTAAAATCAAATAAACATATATTTTCTTTATTTTCAATTAAGAAATAAAATTGGTAAATCTCAAATAAAAATGCATAAAAGATATTTTTGTATCTTAAACCCATGAAATGCAATATAAAAAATCTTCTTTTGTATTTTTATCAAAATAAAGATTATTAAAAGTCCAAAAATGAAATATTAAAAGGACATGTTGTCAAATAAATCAAATCTTCAAAAGTCAAATAAATAATATTTTCTTCACAAAAATAATGATGATAAATCCTAAATAAAAGACACAAAAGATATATTCATAAAATCAAATTTCCTCAAATTATCTCAAAAGAAGTTCAAAATTAAATAAATAAATCTTAAATCCAAAAGTACATAAAAATACTTCAAAAATATAATAATTCAAAAAATATATGTCTTCCTCACCTAATAGGAATAAAATGAAGTCCAAATAAGGATATTTTAAAAGGCACAAAACCTTTGAATGAAACACAAAAATGCATGACAAATAAATAAAAGAAATTTCTCTAAAGTCCATAAATGATATAAAAAAATCCTCAAAAGTCTAAAAGTCCCAAAAATGGCACATAATATCTATAAAATCATAAAATGTTCAATGGTCCAACAATGACATAAAAATATATACACACTTTTTAAGTCCTTAAATGACATGAAAGGAATAAAAAACATAAAAGAGCATAAAAATCCTTAAATGACATAAATGTCTTCCAAACAACCCCTTTAATGTCCTTACATGACATTTATTCTCATTAAACCCAAAAAATGAAACAAGAAATACATAAGTGTTCATAAATGAAATAACATAGAGATATGTCTTTCTAAGTCCTTAAATGGCATGAAAGGAGTAAATAACACAAAATAAAGGTTCCTAAATGACCCAAATAACATATCTTCTTAAATAACATCCCAATGTCCCTAAATGACATCTATTTTTTATAAAGTTCAAAAATAACATAGGAAACAAATAAAAATAACACAAATGTCCTTAAATGGCACAAAATAAATAATAGTCCCTAAATGACATAAAATAACAAATTAAATAAAGGTCTATAAACAACATAAAATAACATCAACAACATAAATGATACATTTACATGTCCATAAGTGGCATTTCTTGCAAGCAACATGTAGAAATTGTATAAATGTCCTTAAATGACACAAGATAACAAAATCATTCAAATGTCCATAAAAGATATAAAAATTGTAAAAAGTCCATAAATGATATGAAAAGAACATGAAGGTCCATAAATGACAATGTTTCGAAAAAAGAATATCGGAGCGAATATAAAATCTTAGTTAGTAATATTTCAAATTGGCTTAACATTTAAGGACGATTGACCCCAAATTAAGTCACATTGCAAATATGTCATTTTTAAAGTCATTTTTTGTATCCCTTCGTTGCTCAAGAATGATAGGTATTGAGGACTAAAATAATCATGTAAATGATGGCAGAGACTTGCGCCTAACCAGGACATTGAACCTAGGACCTCATTGGTTGAAAATAAATAAAATCCTGAACGATCACGTGCACTCAAGTCTACCTAAGCACAACACATGCATTCTGGGTGACCTGTCCTCTTTTCCAACAAATTCCTCCTCTCCCGACAAAAGGATCCAAAGAAAGGGAACAAATCCGAGCGATCACCGACGAGCGAAGCGCGGCGTGGGAAAGGGCGCCGACAGTGCTCTTGTATTATCTTGATTGCCTCTTGGTCTTTACTTTCTCTCTTTACTATTCTTGAATATTCTTATTTTGATTGCTCTTAGTACTTGCTTGCTGAAATTTTTAGCTAGGTGGTTAAGGTCTAAAAGCTTGAATTGTAATTGTTGTAAATGTTTTCGCACTAACACTTTACCTTAGTCTTTCTCCCAATACATCCTAACAATTGATATTAGAGTCCATAGGTTCATACCTAGCTATTTTGATCAACATGAGTTCTAACACAAGTATGATTGAACCCCCAAAGCTTGTACGAAATGGAAATTTTGAATTTTGGAAAAAGGAAATGAAAGAATACTTAGAAAGAAATGACCTTTTATACACTCTTTACAAAGAAGCCTTTTATGCCACTAAAGATTCATCATCTACGACTCTAGACAATAGTTATGCTTGTTACTTCATATTAAAATTTGTAGAAGAGTCAATTGGTGAAATTCTTATCGATTCCAACCTTGCATATGAAACGTGGCATATTCTTGATAGTGCATTTAGCAATGATACTAGTGCTAGCAAGAGTGATATAAGTGTAGTGATTCATAAATATGAAGCTACAACCATCTTGAAGGAAGAGAAGAACCTTATCACAAAAGGAGCAAGATTTGGAAAGCAAAACAAAAGATTATTTGGATGAATAAGTAACTCAAGTCCTCAATAGGATCAATGAGGAATACATCAAAGAAAAGAGAATCATAGCATCTTCATCATCTAACAAGGAAGGAGAAGATGAAAAAGTTGCAACTGAAAGAGAATAAGCACTTGCAAAGGAGGAGGCCTCACGAAGTCTTGCAAAAGAAGGTGTATGTGCAAAAGAGAATATAGCTCAAGAAAAGACAAAGACTACAAGTGCTCAAGTTATGAAGGCCCCTTGCCGAGCCAATACGGTAGCTTTAAATAAGAGCTCTAAAGAGCAAGTAATTGATGAGAATGTTTGTAAAGAGTCGAATTTCTTTTTGGATAAAGATCAAGAGTCTTTTATTGTGACTAAGCTTAAGGAGTTGTTTGATGAGTGCAAAAAGTCTTTGGATGTTAAAGATGCTATGAAAATTAAGTCTAAGATTGAATTGCTACAAACTAGGGTTAATAACCTTGAGACCAAAGTCAATTTAGATAAAAAAAAAAGGAATTAAAAGAAGAACACTCTTGGGCTTCTAAATTTATTAAATTTGTTAAATCTTCAAACCATGACACTAAAATTGATTATGGTAAGATATATATTGGTCTAGGTGCATGACAAAATCATGCTTGGATGTATTGGTTGAAAATCACCATTATACATTTTTCTTTGAAAATTGTTATCAAGTTTCTTGTTCTTGTGTAGCTCATAGAATTTACCATACTTATCCTTAACATAAAACTTTGATGGTTGAGCTCTATGTTGGTTGTTAATCCTATAATCATTTCTAACTCTAGGTTCGTTTACCATTTTTCTAGAATTTGTTTAGTGAACTTAGTTTTCTTATAGTACCTTTTGTTATACATATAGGCATGGTTCTTAACTCGAATATGTTTGTCATTTGGCTTAGGTTGCTTTTCAATTTTAGAAGATTGTTCATTTACAAATCCAATACCGATCTTATCATGTGGACCTTGACCATTATACATCTTATCATAGTCAATTTTAGTGTCATGGTTTGAAGATTTAACAAACTTAACAAATTTAGAAGTCTAATGATGAGCTTCTTTTAATTCATTTTCTTTATCTAAATTGACTTTGATCTCAAGGTCATTAACCCTAACTTGTAGCAATTTAATATTAGATTTAAGATCATTGATCATAGCATCTTTGACAACTATAGACTTTTTGGACTCATCAAGTAATTTCTTAAGCTTAGTCACATTAAATTACTCTTGATCTTTATCCAAATCACAAGACTCATTATCACTAGACTCATCATGATATTTAGAGAGATCAAATACTATCATATTAGCTCGGCTAGGGGCCTCCAGTTCTTTATCACTTATAGTCTTAGCCTTTAGTTGAGTTGTCCTCTCTTGTGCTTGAGCATCCATCCTTGCAAGACTTAAGGGCTTCTCGGTTTGCTTTGCAACATCCGACTTTGCAAGTGTTGAAGGCTTTTCCACCTTGTTGGAAGTAACTATCCTTGGGAATTCACCTCTCATTAAGGCTTCTTCTTTCTCTCGTGCATACCTTAAGTTCTAGGGAGCAAGTTCACATTTATGGTCTTATATGTTGATGACACACTACTCGCAAGTAATAATAAGGACATGTTGCATCAAACAAAGAATTTGCTATTTAAAAACTTTAAGATGAAAAATCTTGGTGATGTCTCATTTTTTCTAGGGATAGAACCAAGGGTATTCTAAGACTATCCTAAAGAAATTACATCGATAAAATGCTAAGTAGGTATGGCATGAAAGACTGTAAACCAGGTGATACACTCGTGGCTAAGGGGGACAAATCCAGTCTCGAACAATGTCCCAAAATCGATTTTGAGAAAATTTCCATAAAAGGCATCTCATATGCGTCCGTTGTAGGCAGTCTCATGTATGCGCAAGTGTGCACGAGACCGGACATAGCCTTCATTACAGGAATTCTAGGGCGATACTTAAGTAACCCAGGAATGGAGCACTGGATAGCAACAAAGAGGGTGCTGAGATACCTGAAGAAAACAAGAGACTATATGCTCACATATCGGAGATCTGAAAAGCTCGAGGTCATTGGATATATCGATTCTGTTTTTGGAGGCTGCGTAGATAGCATGAAGCGACATTGGGATACATCTACATGATGGAAGGTGGCGCTATATCGTGGAAGAGTGCTAAACAGACACTTATAACACCTTCTACTATGGTGGCCGAGTTCATTGCATGCTACGACCTCAAACCATGGCTTGTGGTTCAAGAATTTTGTCACTAGGCTGCAGGTGGTTCCTACCATCAAGAGGCCACTTACTTTGATGTGTGAAAACAATTCAGCCGTACTCTATGCGACAAACAACAGAAGCTCGACCAAGTCTAAGTACATAGACATCAAGTTTCTTGCAGTAAAAGAGAGAGTACAAAACAATGAGTTAACGGTGAAACATATTAGTACAAACTCCATGATTGCAGATCCCCTTACAAAAGCACTACCACCCAAGAAATTTCATGATCATGTTGCTCATTTGGGCGTAGTACCTATGTTAGGATAGTTTAGGGAAAATGTGGGAGTGATTTTGTTTTTGAAGTTCCATGTTATATAATTTATAACAAGTTATGATATAGGCAAATTATATTTTGAATCTCATTGTGTTATTTCTTTAAAGTTTTTTGACCGCACTAAAGTAAAGAAATAAAGGTGACCCGTTCGAAAATAGGCATGTAAAATCACACTCTCGTGTAATTTATGAACTATATGACCTAAGTCTAATTCATTTCATCCAGAAGTATTTGATACTGTGATTTACATCGATAAAGTCGGGCAGAAAATGTGGTGATTATCGTTTAAGTCCCATACGAGTATAACTGATGGACTGAATTGGTTAAGAGATACGAAAGGAAAGATAGGAAAGTTTAAAATGATCTGGCCAGTTCGAAGACATATGTAATCAAATAGACCACACTTGTCCATGTAGAAGATTGTTGGAATTGAGACGTCAATTCCAATAAATTAAGTTTGGACTACGTGTTATATGATTACTACATGTCATGTACTGTCACATAATATTACGAGGTGTAATATTTGGAAATGTTGTAAATGTGATTAATTTAATATTCAAGGCATTATACGTATTTCACTAAGATTTTGGACAAGAATGCATACAGAATTAAAGTAAATTAATTATAATTGTTAATGGATTGATTATGATCAATTAAACCATATATGGGTGTTAGTGTAAAGTCAGAAATATTGTTTGGGCTAAATCCAACTTAAATTGGATCAAAGCCCAAGCAAAACAATACAAAATAGATCTATTGCAGCCGCAATAAGATCATTTGCGGTCATAATATAGTAGGAGATATTTGGCAATAAATCTGTTGATTTCTAGCATGATTGATTGCGGCCACAAAAGATCTCATTGCGACCGCAAGAGACTTGGCGGAAACCTACCAAGTCTGGAATTGCCAAGTCAATTGCGGCCGCAATGAGATTTATTGTGATCGCAAGAGACCTGCTTTAAGGCATGTTTTGGCTGCCTAGATTTACGTTATTTTTCTGATTGGATATTCTAGCTTTTATACCAAATTCGTGGAAATGTTTACAGTAGTAAATATTGGAATTTGGAAAAGAATTGGAGAGAATATAATTTTAAATATTTGGTGAATATTTGATAAGTAATTTGGCATCTTTCCAAGATACACTTACGCCCCTATAAATAGACCCGGATCTCCAAGCATTATAGGATAATTAAAATAGAGAAAACACTTTGTTTAGAGCACATGTGTTGTGCGTATCTACCAATACACTCCTCCATTAAGTGTTCGTACTCCGTTGAGGTATTTGTACTCGCGGAGAAAAGAAAGCACCCCTAGTCGCTTGGAAGGACTTGTTGGCAAAAGACCATTGGAGACTTCCGCAATCGTGCAACCACATCTCTACGCATTCAAGGAATTGAGGAAATGAGACAACGTAGGAGATGAAAAGTAAGTTCACTATTCCTCTTTCGCAATTTTTTATTTCAAAAATGTTGCACAGAGAATTATTGAATTGTTGCAGTTATTATGATATAGATTAGGGAAATGGTTTTATGGTTATACCCTAATTGAATTGCACCAAATTAATGTCCAACATTTAATCCAACAAGGAACATAGTACTCGGTTGCCGGCCATATCTCTCGGCTCACTTACAAACCGACAACGGGTGATCAACCCATTGATAACTCCTTTATCGATGAGCAGGTCTTTCAAGTCAAATCAACCGAAACCCCATGGTTCACCAATTTTGCCAACTATCACGCTTGCAGGGAGATCCCCAAGTGAATTTAATTATCAACGAAGGAAGAAATTCCTAGCTTATGCAAATCATTACTTTTGGGATGACCCCTTCCACTTCGAGCTAGGAGTTGATGACATTCACCTAAGATGCATTCCGAAAGAAGAAGCGGCCTCGATTCTCTTCCACTGCACTCTTCGCCATATGGTGAGCACACTTCAACAACAAAGAGGGGTAAAGGTTCTACATTCAAGTTTTTATTGGCCTCATCTCTTTAAGGATGCTAAAAACTTTATCGTGTCTTGTGACAAATGTTAAAGAATCAGAAACATAACTAGGAAATTTGAAATGCCCCAAAACAATATTTGGAAATTGAATTGCTTGATTATTGGGGAATAAACTTTATGGGACTGTTTCCTAGTTTGAGCTGCAACAAGTTTATACTTGTAGCCATTGACTATGTTTCCAAATGGATTGAAGCCCTTGCATGTCCGACTGTCGACTCGAAGATAGTACAAAGATTGTTCAAAAGGATCATTTTTCAAGATTTGGTGTATCTAAAGTGGTAATTAGTGACAAAGTTACTCACTTCATAAACCATCAACTCAACAAATTATTAGAAAAGTATGGAGTGAAACACAAAGTAGTACTACCTTACCATCCCCAAACGAGTGGTTAGGTAGATGTATCGAATCAGGAAATCAAATTCATTCTTGAGAAAGTCGTAGGATTTTCAACGAAAGATTGAAATTTGAAGTTAGATAAGTCATTGTGGGCGTATCGAACCGCCTACAAAACCCTGACATGTATGACCACATTCAAGTTCACTACTCTTCCACCCAAACTTTTTGTTCAAGTTCAACTGATAGGTGACAAGACTTATCATACACCAACTTGAATAGGGTCATAAAGAAAAGTAGCAAATGATAAACTCATTGGCAGAATTCAAATCTAAGATGTTTCAACAACAACAACAACAAAGTTTTGTCCCAAAAAAGTTGAGATAGGCTAAAAATAAGTTTATATTGAATTTCATTTTCATAAAACTGGCTGAATTTGCCTACCACAACTCTTCTTTTTAAGTTTGAGACCGGCTATGTAAAACATAGGCGAAGTTAACTATAGACCGCAAATGTGATACTAATTTTTCTATTTATTTATTTATTTATTACTGTTTCTGTTAACAGGAACATTGCTAGAAATTACAATGAGACGGGCTTCTTGTGGGAAAACTATGACCAGAAAAATAAAGGGAAAGGTAAAGGTGCTCGGCCATTCACTGGTTGTAGTTCATTGGTGGTTTTAATTATGGCGGAGTCTTATCCAAACTTGGACAGATAATTGCTGATAGCTTTTTTAATTGGGCTACAAGGAAATTCATGGTTTAATTTTTATTCTCCTCTCATTTACATGGATTTTCCATCTCATTTTGTATTTTATCAAACTAATAGAGAGAATGCTAGATTGTATGATACAAAAAAATAATGTAACTTTTTGCCATACGCAGGTGTACTAATTATTGCATATAGTCGAAGACTATGTTATCCGGATACTTCAAGTATCTTGTCGCATTCGTATCGGATATTTATTCGATACTTGGATACTCAGATACTCCTTAGGGTACGTATCGGATATGCCACGTGGTGTATTCGTGACGTGACGAATCAAAAATTGGCATATCCGATTATTTTATTCACTTTGACCGACAAATTCGATCTCCGATACGCTTCGATACATTTAAATACTCCACGTGACAACTATGTCTTGTAAATCAATGATAATTTTTGTCATATCGCTAGAAAAAATAAGTGAAAGATGAAACATGGAGGAAATTTGAACCCAAGACAAGTCATATTATTAATTTTTAATTAATTAATTTGTTAAATTATAATATATTTAATTATTTTTTAATTAAAATTTAATTTATATAATCGCACTCGTATCTAAGAATTTTTAAAATTGTTGTATTGTCGCATCCGTATCGTATCGGATACGATACCCACACCCATATAGTATCGGATACGATATCCGCACCCGCGCTCGTGCAACATAGGTCGAAGAAATCACAGATGGTCCATCTTAATTTTGTTTAACCTTTTGAATTGGTATTCTATTGCGGTATTTAACACAGCTTTAACAATATAAACTCAATTTTGTGTGTTACATTGAAATTGCACATGTTCCTTGAAGTTCTTGATTTACAATGTGAGTATGCGGACAATCGATTAGATGCTGAATATTAGCTTTTACCCTTTGTACGTGTTCAAAGCATCTTTCAAATAATTGAAAGACACAAAAAAAAAACGGAAGATTTCTTCACTCTGGACAGTAAATGTGTAGTAAAGAAAACCAGCAAGGGAATTATTTTCTAAATAAAAAATATTACTAATTTAACTTGTATACTTCTAATTACATATATTAGTCGAAAGAATGCAGCAAAAAGAGACTTCCACCTTTTGTGTTATCGCCACCAATCTGGTATCTTAAGCCGCCTATTTCTATGCATGGACAGAATTACATCTGGTAACTTTTTCCTAACTTCCTGCCAAATCAAATCCACTGCATCCCCTCTTTCAGCTGGGTAGTTGAATTCAAAATGGTGAGATACATTTTTTAGCCTCCCCCACATCTCTATCCATCTCTCTCCAGGAAAATTTCTTAATTGCTCAAGCAAATAATTTGGTGTGAGAGCTTCTTGTACAGAGAAAAACAAGGAGAATTCAGTGTAATCTATATCGTCTTCAAATGGGAGCTCAATTCGGTCGCTGATGATGACTGGAACACAATGGCTGACAATGGCATCAAAGAGACGGCATGAGGACGGTGTGTCACCTGCTGGGCTCAGACAAAATTTTGACTTCCGCATTCCTTCAGTTGACTGTAAAAGTTGGTAGGGAGGTATTAATTCAAATTAACTCAAATGCAATGTTGGATCTGCACTTTCTGATACATAATCCAAATTTTGACTTCTCATATAGTCATATTATATAGATTGGTATAATTAAGCAACTGGTATAAAATTGACTCATGGATACATCTGCTAATTAAAGGAGAAAGCAAGTAATCATGAAAATGCATCCTGATAATTGTCTTCAAATCTTCTGTGAAGATAATCTGTATGGCCCACTGTAAACAACCTTTCGAATACCCTAAATTGAGTTTCAGTACTCAGGAGATACTAAGAACTAGAACTGAATTCTAGGTACCTTAGTTTTATTGGTCAAATACCAAAGTGATGTGACATGCAGTAACTGAGGATAATACAAAAGGTCTTTCACGTTGCGAAAATACAATACAATAGTAAAATGCTCTAAATAAAATTTAGCTTTTTGAATCTATATTCTAGCGATGGGCTATGGGGACTGTTCTTGTATCTTGGATTTTTTTACCAAGACAAATTTGGTTGGAAAGACCTTTGAGGGCTACATCAAGATTTCGTCCCCCTCTAAAATTCTGTGGAGATATCTATGTATATACTTGTGAGAAAAAAAAGACCTATTATTACAGCTCAACCAAAAATTAGCTCTTTTCTTAATAAAGGGTTCTAATTTGGTATAATCATAAATGAACTTAATTAACCAGCATTTCACATGATTTCTATCGAAAGATGTCTTTTAACCCTAAACATCGTAGAGGTATCTCTTGTTTACTCATTTTTAAAAGAAAATCAACTTACTGCTTTGATGCCTTCTCCACTGGCAAAGCTATCCTCAAAATGCACATCTTCATGCCCTTTCAACATCTTTGCAAGTTTTGCACGGACAATTCCTTCCTAAAAAAATGTTAAGAGATAAGAATACAGAAATATTAAGAAATTGTCACACTTAAAAGTCCCTTTATGAGAATATACAGAAAGATTAAGTCCTCTATCTTTTGCTGGGGAAACATGGAACTTTCTGATAAGCCTGCTAAACATCGACTACATACCGCTTTTCTGATGGTGCGACCTCTGAAAAAGAGAAGAGTTGGTCGGGATTCAAAAGGATTGGGTGGGTCATCATCCAAAAACGAACTGACCACATGCACATAAGGGGCCACAATGTCTTTTCTCAGGTATGATACATCCACAGGCAACCGTGCAAAATCAGACACAACCAGCATTGATGAGTTCAATAAATCTCGATGAAATCTGAAAGCATTGGGGTGGTGCATTGGGATGACATGGTCATGACCAGAAGACCTCTGGTAGAACTTTGAGTTTCTAAGAATTTCTAGAAGGTCAACCTGAAAATAATTGGCCAAAAGTGAAACCCACTAAATACTGGTCCACAAAAATATGCAGATATCATGTTCCACCTCAATAAACCATGTTTAAGACAAAACAACATGATCAATATGCAAATCCTCAATTAAACACAACCAGAATATGGCAGTAATACCAGGTAGAACATGTTAATGCCACACTGGTAGCAGTGTACCAGACCTGACAACTTTGTACAGTTGTACTGGTGCACCCTGCTGCTTGGAGCAAGACTATACAAAAAAGCTCTAAAGAATGGATTCTGATGACACACTGATATGCACATCTCGTTAACAACTAACTACATTGTGGTCTTTAAATTAACAAAATAAAAAGAACAATAAATGCACCCAACTCAGATGGTGTATAAAAATATTTTAATTATTGTAGTAGTCAAACCTAACTTCCAAGATTGTGTAGAGTGAAGCGCACCATTTTATTAAACCAATTTAAAAGTTTAATTCCAGAAGAGAATAATTTCAATGTATTAGTGCATAAAACAAAAACAACGTTACAAGGGTGTCAGTGTGTTAGTGCAGAAAACTAAACCGTAACAACTTTTATGATTTCAGAAGAAATCACCAACCTAGTTATAGCAGACATTATAAGTGTCAGTGTGTTAGTGACGAAAACTAAACAACATTTACAAACTGACCAGATCAAAAGTTGAAAGTTGCAAACAATAGAGAGAAGAACACTCCAATTGTCGGGCAACTGCATAGCTATCAAATTTGAAAGGGCACCAACCGCAACAAAGAAATAGAATTGAACGAATGACAATATTAATAACACAAAAGGGAAAAAGGATATGTACTTGGAGCTGGCGATCGAACTCTGTATCAGGATCTGTCATGTTATGGCCATGCACATTGAAACTCAAAGATGAGAAAAACGGCACGAAGAATACATCAGCCTCATCTCCATTCAAAACCCTGACGACATTAATTCCATTATTATCTCCTCGTTTCTCATCTGGCGAGATCTCTCTCTCCTGCGATATGAGGGATCCCATCATCCAGTACTCCACGCTGTGCTGTCTCTTTATCCCCGATCCATCTGGCCATGGCGGGAAAGAGAGATCGTTTGTCGTGTTGCCATCACTCTCTGATGAGGAGAGCATGCCGAGGTTGAAGCGAGAAGGGAGATCGTACATGTACACCTTTAAAGGTCTCTCGGTGGATGGTGCGACGGAGAGGCATGGTGAGAAGGACAGGAGACGAGCGGGAATGGAGGAATTGGAGAGGAAGAAGAAGAGAGAGGCGGGGATGAGGAGTAGGAGGAAAGCCAGGGCGATTGTCGCGGCCAAGGAGAGCTTCGCAACCATTTTGGTCGGAAATGGAGATCTGCGGTTCTTCTGGTGTTAATTTGGTACATAACTGTGTGCGGTGTCATGTTATTATCGTTGCCTCGCCTCCTAAAGAAGCATTCAGATTCTAGAGAGTAGAGATTAAACAAGTTTCTAGAGATTTTACATTTTTCATGGAGTTATTTGTTTTCTAAGAAACTAAGATTTTCTAACGCGGTTTTTTTTGTTGTTTAATGTGTTAGATACCTGATAATAACAATATAAAATGCATAATATGGCATCAATAATTTTATATGCTTCACCGTCTGTGCTTATTGAAAGATTATTATTATATATATTGATTGTCAAAACCATTTTGGAATTACGGTTTTCCAATGTCTTCACTCATCATATCAAAGCAACAATTCCAATTTTATAAAGCTATCTTATATTAGAAAAGCAAATAGAAAAAAAAGAATCAGCGTTTTATAAGTTACTAAATGTTTCAATTTAAAACCAAACAACTTTGTTTAACTTGTACTTAATGGTTTCCTAAAAAAAATTCTGCTTAATCGAATAAAAACCAATATATAATCCAGCAAAAAAAAAAAGAAGTCTCACGTAACCACTTTACAAAGGAGAGAAAAAAAGGTCGGTTTTCTGAGATACCGGGATGTATTATGTTATGTATAGATCATCGATCGAGTAGTTATCTGAGATATGAACAGATTTAATAAGGTTCTTTTGAGACATCTGATTAAGGCGAATGCTCAAATTATTAGGTAAAAGACCAAGCACAATTTTAGTTTTTACTTTATTAATTATTAAAATTGACTTGATTAAGCTTCACATCCACACATCTGTCAATTGCAGTGGCGCGAATGAAATTCAAATTAACAACGTTGAATCACAGAACCTATCGTGTGAGTCCTTCGATGCCTCTTGCAGTCTCGCTTCCATTTTTAATTTCAGTTTTCTGACCTTATTTTTGTTAATAAAGTTAATCTTTTCTCATCCCAATTTTTATTTTTAGTACATCTCTTTGTTATTGTACATTGTTAATCTAAACCATTGATTCAGAAGGGTAATGAAGTCTTTTGTATAAATAAGCTAAATTTGGCAATTGAGTAAATTGTGAGCCATTGATTTGCAAGAGTGTATGAGTCATTTACAGTATATTACTGGAATTACCAGCTCTCATAATGGCTGTTGAACTTTAAACTTTACTAATAACTGTATCAAAACAGAATATATGGAAAACCCTTCAACTGTGCCGCTAATTTGTTTTTCTTTCTCATCGAGACACTATATTGTGTTTTTCTTTTCTTTTTACTATTTTTCATGGCTGAATCATTCTTCAAGATTTTCAATATTGTAACTCCATTTGATATTTTTTTTTCAATGAATAATTCTAGTGTACTTTCAAAAATAAGATACATTCATTCTTATTATACAATCAAAGGTTAAAAACAGTTACGATAGATGAGGCAAATTTTCTATTTTAATCTACAATTCCATTAAATAAGGGTATATCTGACATGTAGAAAAAGTATAATTAGAAATAATTTTAATGCATTCAAGATGATATATGCAACCAATCAAAAAGCGGATTTAATCTAGGAACAATCATTGGAATCATTAATCAGATAGTTAATTATCATTAAATTTCCCAAAAAAGAAGAAGGAATTATTGGATTATTCGTTCCAATACGCATTGCAGTCCATAAATATTGTGGCCATGATTACATGTATACTTTTACGAGACCAGTAGACCACATATGTTATTTGGGTTTGTATCTGAAAAATAAATAAAAATTATGTCGATTCGTATCTGTATTCGTATTCTTATCCGAAAATTTATAACGGATAAGGATACAGTTTGGCTATCATATATCCATATCCGATCGTTTGACTATTATCTATTCATATATGTATTCGTATCCGTCCGATATTCGTTCTGTATTCAATATCTGATATGTATCCGTATCTGAGAATATCTATATTTGTATCTGAAAAATTATAATGAAAAAGAATATGGTAAGACAATTATCCCTCTGTATTTGATCTGTTTACATTCCTAACCACAGTTGTAGCTACCAATATGTCAAAAACAAAATAAAAATACCAAAAATCATAATAACTATATAAAGTAAAAAAAAATAGAACATTTTTCTTTGGAAAATATTTGTTTTTTCTAGTTTATAAAAATTGGTTTGACCAATTTATTTAATGTGGATGATTTTTGGATGATATGCAAACTAAATTAATGAACTCTGAATTATTTCTTTGTTTTGATTAGATTTATTGGGAAAAAACTTAAGTACACCTAGATATGTGCTCTCTAGGTATTTTACTCAATTCATTCCGTTTGATTGAAACCTACGATGTGAGTCTCAATGCAATCAAATGATATGAATTGAGTGTAGTATCTAGAGAGCACCTATCTAGGTGTACGTTAGTTTTTCTCAAATCTATTTCTTTTCACAACATCTCTTAGAAAATCTAAAAGTTCTCGTAAAAATGCCACGACAAAATGATTTTTTCACAAGAATAATTTTATTGATTGCGAATTTGTTCAAGCAACTCATTAAATAAAACATTCTTATACAAATTTGAGGCTTTTAAATCTATCATTGAGTTGGAGGAAGTAAATGAAATGATAAATATGTTATACATATAAATGTTTATAATAGTTTAAACATGAATATTGATAATAAATTAAATATGTTCCTAATTAGTTCAAACTCCAAAACTATTGGATTGCATCGGCTATTCTCTTAAAACTTCAAAGCAATATATTTCTTTTCATCGTATGTTAATGATAATCAATTTTTTTGATATGATCAATATGTGTGCTAAAAATAAAATAATAATGTAGTTTATCATTTTTGAAAGGATATAAATTATTTAATTATAACTATTATTGTGAATTTACATATAATAAATTAAATTCCCTCTCACTAAATTGTGATGCTGGTTACTAAATATATCAATTCTTAATAAACATCATGTATTCAATCTTCTTACACGTAAAATGCTTTAAGCAAAATTGAATTAGAATATAGAATAATTAATGAGATATATTCACTTTTATATACTTCCAAAATTACTACACATGACTATGAAACTACAATCGGTATTAATGATTCATTACTCAAATAAATTACTCATATGTACCAAATATAACTCATGTTGCAAAATGACTTTATTGGCCTTGTAAAATCAACGATAGTGATTAGAGATGTACCATAAAAGGAGATGTACATATATTTCGGATTTACACTAGAATTATCCTTTTTCAATTATAGCCAATAACCAAGAAAAGTAAATATATTTGACAACGTAGTAAGCCAAATTCCAACTAAAGAAGGAAAATTGATTGAAATAAACAAGTTAATATGAACTTTATGGAGTTCGTACTTAACAATATCCGTCACCCAATAATGAGAATTTTCATTATGCCAATAATGCGACGACCTATATGAAGATTATTTCAAAATTAGAAAGAAGATAAAGCGAACTACAAATATGGAGATTAGTTTCTGTATAGAAATAGCGAACCACAATTTATATATAGATCTTCACTTTGTATAATTTTTGTTTGAATTCTTTATGACCGCCATAATCAACTTAAGCCTAAAATTATTTCTATTTATAAGTGTATGTATCAAATTTTCAGATGTACACCAGCATTACCCTTCTAAAATATCACTAATATTCGAGTACAACTGAACAAGGGGACAGTTGAATTCCAATGGAAAGGTATTATGGCAAATCCAGTTCCCAAGATACCATATATACACATACAATGAAAACACAAACACAAGGCAAGCAAAGCAAGAATGCATGCCGAATTGCTCATATCTTTTGATACAATAAACGAAGAATTCACCAAGACATGTCCTGTACCAGTATTATACCACAGAAAAAGGAAAAAAGAAGAAGAAAAGTTTAAATAAAATTAAAGAACAAAGGGACGACTATAAAAAAAAGGAAACAAAAAAGAAAACATTTAACAGAGCCTGTATGATCTGACCCATCAAAGGACACTTAACAAGCCTCCCTCCCCCTAGGATTTCCAGGCACACCCTGAAACCCTTCAAACAGATCCGACACATGATTTTCAAGATCTTCTGGTGCATATTTTATATATCTCGTAGCACTTCGACCCTCAAACTGTCCTCTAGACCTTCCATAAAATGACCGATAAGCTTGCACAATCTTTTCTGAAATTGATATTTTTAACTCCTCTCGGAGTTGAGGGTCAGACACCCGCCAATTTGTCTGTATGCGGTATATCTCCTCAAAACCATTGTTAAAGTTCTTGAACTTCTCTTTTAGCACATTTCTGTTGGAAAACCCACCACCTGATCCTGACCCATCATCCCTCAAGAAAGACAAAACCCTGGTCCAGGAAGCCCTAAGATAGCCAGTTGAGTGCTGACGGATCAGGCCCCGCCTCTTGCGGACCCAATTGTCACCCAATAAGGTCTTCATCTCTGAATCCTTAACCTTCTGCACTATATACAACAAATTATTCATTATGAAAATGTGTTGCAGTGCCTCATCATCATACAATTTTTTCTTCTCATCTAAATTTGTCTCGAGATAAGTGATCAATTTTAGCATGCAGTTCCCCAAAGGGGTCAGGTTGGCACCCTCAGCCATACTGGCACCTGTCCCATGATCTGAATCATTGGCATCCTCATCAGCAAAAATGTTATTGAGTGGGCCACTATAATCAGCTAGCAAACGGACATAGTTCATGACATAACGGGTCAATGGGTGTATATCCCCATACTGCAACGGTTTCCTGGACATCTCACCACGGATTAAATTACCAAACTCCAAAATTGTACTCTTGATTGCATCACCGAGCCGTGAAAGTATCCCCTCAGCCTCCTCTTTAATAAATACCTGAGCATGGCCAGAAAACAGGGATTCTAGGTCTGGCAATACATCAGCTAGGGCTTCATACATGCCAATAATCCTGAACAATTTTTCAGATGTTCTTTTACCAATTGCAATTGCATCCCCGAAATTCAAAACCTGCAGCACACATCCTTTAGCTGCCTCAGCAAAGCACTCGTCCTTCAAACACATAGATGACTCGAAGACAGTTTCACACACATGTTTTTCTTCAAGGAGAACTTCATTAAAAACAATTTTCAATGCTTGGGTCCATTTCTTCATTTTGGAATCAAGAGTGGGCCAATCCATCTTCTGCACCTCCTCGATGCTCATTTTGTCAACCCCAAGTGAGGCCAAGCAGTCCATTAAAGCCTCCCTCCTTGTCTCACTATACGCTTGACATAACTCGGGTTCATAATGGGCCGCAATCAATCGCAGAGCAATTTCTTTCAAGTCCAATATTGTATCAGGCGCCACAAGGAAAGGAGCAGCAGCATCAGAGGAGATAGGTAGAGAGAAAGAATGCTCCAGCTCACCTACACGAGGCGACTCAGGATTGTCAGAGAGTAGTGGGGTGGGGTCAGAGAGTGACATACGTCGAAGAGAGACAGAGTGGTGTGGAGTGGAGTTATCAGTTGCCGAAAGAGAAAGTAGATTGCGAAACTCATCCTCCAGGCGGGACATGGCAAGCTGGAGGGATGACTCAGCACGGACCCGGTACGAGGTGGGGAATGATTGCTCAGATGAAAGAGAGATTAAGTCGTCAACAGCTGAGAGGTACTGTATAGCTTCCTCAGAGGACTCAAAGAGGGAGGATGCTGAGTTTACTGAGGAGTCCCACATAAGTACCTGTATCAGGAAAAAAAAAAACAGTGATGTTATGAATGCATATGTAGGTAATTCATCGGATGTTGTAGAGGCATCTCATATAAACAGTGTGGACTGAAAATGGTGTCTGTACTAGTGTGGCAGGATTTGAATGACTTTATATAAAATTTCATTTTGTGTGGTTGCAACTTGCAAACATAGAAAATGAGACTTCTAATGATATCAGATGGTTTAGGGATCACCACATGAGCCCCAGACTACACAATCACACCTCCCTAATGGACAACCCACTTCTCTTGCCCTTTTCAATTCTTCCGTATTATTAAACTCATTCCAAGTTTCAGTGATTCTGCCAAATTATTTTATGTTGCTGTAATGGTAGTTGTTGAACAGTTGATACAGTAAATGATAGCCAACAGAAAGCTTACACTAATGAAGGGTTTCCATGTTTCTTTCAGAATAGACTAGTCTCTGAGCCATGGCCAAGGAATGAAACAACAGCAGGAAAATAAAAAGAGTGGGAGATTTTGATTACCATGCGGTATCATCTGATACCAGTGGCACATATACATCAGTACAAAGTTGCTGCATTGTGTTCACCACTTAGGGTACTGATTTTCTGATACTACTGGCACATGTATATGGTACTGATACCCCAGGCACGTGTAAAAGAGATGTTTGAGTTAAAAAAAAGGACCCAATTCCTTGAAAGAAAAGGAGGCAATGATGTTTTGCTGACAATTTGCATATTTTAATATTACTTTTCACTTTTCAGGTGTTTAACTAGAAAGAACATGGATGTTTTCTTAAGATTAGCATAAAGCCATAAACGGCTAGAAATTGCACTCATAAAGCAAAGCTTAATGACAAAGAGAGGAAACCTACTTGGAGGGGCAAACAGCCAAATGCGAATTGCATAAAGTAAAAAATAGAAACCACGATTCCTTTTTATTGTTTAACAACAAAAGGAGTATCCACACCAAAAATGGAATATAAGAGTACTGCTTCAATTCTGACTTCATTACCCGAAATATTAACACTTCCTCCACTCCAAACTCAAGAGCACGCCTAATTAGTATGTGAACTCATGTATTATGTGCCAAAAAGCTAGACCAAATCAAAGTAAAAAGTAACAGGAACATGTGAGAAAGGTACCAGTTTCTCGGCCATTTGAAGTCTAACACTATCATCCTCCGAGATCTCGTCTCCCTCCATCGTAGTGAACCCCCTGCTCGCCTCACGTTGATAGTTGACCTCTTGCGCGGTCGCGCGAGGCGACTGTTGATATCCCTTCAGTGGCGATCCCAACCGTTCCTGTAATGGATCTCTTCCGATCGCCGGAGATTCCTGCCCGGAAGTAGCCGGAAAATCATCTCTAGTGGCGCCAGTAGAGGCGGAGGCGGAAGGGAAGAGATCAGAAAAGCGATCGTCGAAACCAGACAAGATCCTTATCATGTCATCCGCTGCGTTCTTCGAAGTAGCGAGTGTCCGTACGATGTGCTGTGCGGTTAATCGCACCTTTTCATCGGCTGCCGCCATGAATGTACGTAGTGTCGAGTGATGTGGGGTTGAGGGATGAGTAAATTAGGTTGGGGTTAGGTTTTGGGAAGAAATAGGGGAAGAGGTGATAAATGAGAAGAGAGAAGGGTCGAGGAAGGAGAGGAGAAGAGGTGGAGAACTGGAGACGGAGACTAGAGACGAGGCGAAGACATTTGATCATATGAAATGAAATGAAAGGACAAAAAACTGAAGTTGATTTCTTTGACCGAGTCTGGCCTCAATCTCATGAACCGAGAGAGGCGACAGAATATCGTAATCATACGGTTATGTAAATGAATTATAAAGGCACGTTTGGTTGTGAGCTGAGTGGTGAATTAATTTTTTTATTTTGTGTTTAATTCAAAAACGTGAAATAAAATTGATGAAATAAGTATGATTAACTTACTCTACATTAATTTAGAATAAAAAATTTAATTTGAATTAAAATTACTTCATAAACATGACAAAAATTGTCAATAAATATTGGCCAACTCCAGATATTTGTCTCCAATCAGCGTCTCAAAAGCCTAAAATTTATTTTCTCATCGCATTGACTATAAGATATTTCCCTTTTAGTACACAAGAATTTTCGAGATGTTTGATTGATGTCTCTTCATTATCTAATTAATTCACTTTCTTTTTTTAATTAAATGATTGATTGATGTCTCTTCATTATCTAATTAGAAAAATTTGACAATCAGGAGAGAAACTGGTGCTATCTAACTATATCATTGTGACATATGAAATACTGTTCATTCGCATTCGCACTGTAGCTTCTAGGTGCGAATTTTTTTTCCTTCCCCTGACCTCACCGTGTTCCTGCGTGCGATTTCACAGATTGAACAGCGATTTTCCAGCTAGCCGTCTGATCTTCTTGCTGATTGGATGTGATCGCTGATCAGACGGTACAGAGTAAACTGGTGATTCGTCGAATTTTGCCATTTAGGCCTTGTTCGGAGATTTCCCATGAGATGGGAAAGGTGAAGGATTTCCAACCAATTGAATTGATTTTCCCGGGGGCGTTCGGCACATCAAAAATTGATAGGTTAGAACAAATTTCCCAATCACAATCCTATTTCTTTGTTATTTGGTGGGGAAAAAATTATTTGATCAAACTTGTTAATTTTTTTCCCACAATGGATTGATCATACATCATCTAAATATAAACTATTCATTTAGTTGTACATCTAACTTGTTTATCCTATAAATCATTGAAGTTATTATTATTATTATTATTATTGTTGTTGAAATCTTGATACTTTTGCATATTAGTAACTCAATTTTGAATTTTTCTTAGTAAACTTCAATTGTACTTTTATTAAAGTTAGAATAATTATTTATTTATGTAAATTATTTTGAATATTAAAAATAAATCTTTTCATAATAAAAAAAATAATTTCTCAAATTTACTATCTTTTGTCAAAGTCTAAATATTTTTTTTGGTAATATAGACTAAATTGTATTTATTTTTTTATTATGATTAATTTGTTTCTATTAAATAAAAATGTGTTAAGTTTATTAAATTGAATTATTGTCAATAATTTTAATAATAATAATAATAATAAAAATAATAATGCTACTATTTTTATTATTATTGTTATTAATAATAATAAGATTAATAAGATAGTTTGCATTTATATCATATTATTTAAAAAGATAATTAAATTTTTCGTCATAATTCCCACAATGCAACCGAACACTTCTTTCTATATTTCCCATAGCCATCCCATGTGAATGAGTTCCCACAAATTTAATTAGTGAGATCCCACACCCTTCAAATCCCATCCCACGCGAATGGAATGCAACCGAACGGGGCCTTAATGCGCGCGCATGGAACCATTCGTTGTGTCGGATTTCTCTCAGTGGCATTCATTCTGTGGTAATCGTGTAACTGACTAATTTTAATGCGAATTTTGAATGAATCCATCTCAATATCTCGTGATGGTGTTTTCATAAAGAGATGACATCTTACGAATTATAAATTAATTGTGATAAGCTGAAATATTATATATTTAATTATAAATTAAATGTGTTGCTTTTTTTTGCTCAGTTTTTTTCTTGCGCAGTTTTTTTTCGTGATTTCTTCTGCTTCTGTTTGCGTATTTTTTCGTATGGTTGACGTGTTATACTGTTCATTCGCAACGGTGTGGAACTTTTTTTGCCGATTTCTTCTACCGCTCACTGTGTTTTTGTTCGGATGGTTGACGCGTGTCCGTTGTATTTCGTCTTCTAGTAAAGAAAGTGCCACCGCTTCTCCGTTTCTCATTCGCAACAGTGCCAATTTTTTTTTTCCGTTGATTTTCTTGCTCCCTCCGCTACTGGACGCGTGATAATGATTTTTCCTGTCGCATGTACATGCGCGGAGCACATTTGCACGCCTAGTATACTTTCAAAGTTTCAAGTAGGGTTCTCAAAACGGGGCAGGTCGGGTACCCGTGGATCCGACCCGTCCGGATCCACGGGTACGGCGGATTCACGGGTACGACGGGGCGGGTATGCACGGGTCCGAATCCAAAACCCCCAACCCGACTCGTGATAAACCCAGGCGGGTCGGGTCGGATCCGTCCAACTTTTTGAATTTTTTTGAGTTTTTTTAATTTAAAACTGCACATTATTTTAATATATATATATATATTTCGAATTTTTCTGAATTTTTTTGAATTTTTTTGTATTTTTTTGAATTTTTTCACGGATCTACGGGTCGGATCCACGGGTCGGGCACGGGCGGGTCTTGGGACGGGTCGGGCATGGGTCGAGCACGGATTTAGACGGGTTTGGAGGATTTGGTGATAGAACATGATTAACCCAAGATCTTCTAGAGAACCTCTAATCTGAAAATTAAATTACCTCGGTCCATAGCTTTTGATCTTCCGGAGAGACACAACCACCGTTGATCACCGGAAGCCTTTAGTCTCCGAGTAATCCTTCTCAAGTCCGATGGAGAGAGCGAGAGAGGCGGCAACGACAATGACTTCTACAAAACGAAATATCCGAATTGCAAGTTCTGTACTGAAAATTTCTTATGTTTACTCTCTGTAACCTTGATCTTTACTACTCTATAATTTTTCCTTTTATATCGAAGAGAGAGAGCAAACCTTTTTAATTGTCTTTCTTCTTTGCGTCTGTACACACATGAGAGAGAGTGCATCTCTTGATAAATGATCAATCCCAAAAATTAATATGCGGACGCACCTTTTAATATGCGCCTGTATAATTAATTGATTAATTAATTAATTTAATTAATCAATAATTAATCATTTTCTTAATGAATATAGAACCATTTTCTTATTGGATCTTTAATGGGTCTAAATCAGAACTTATCAGAACTTGCTTATATCGGATATTTCCTTATTTGCAGAATATTGTCGTATTAAATTGTGTTCTCCGGAGACTAATAGCATAATTGTATTTTTTCGGATAACTTTATATAATTTAGACCATCACTAAATCATAAAGTTATTAATACGCATTCTACACATTAAAGACCTCACTTCTCATGACACATATTGAAAACCCGTAAATAATACATAATTTGATCACTTCGTAATGGGTCTGATTAAATGATTGACAGTCCATTATTCAATATATATTTATATCACATATAAGTCCATATATTATTGTAATTAATTAAATTAATTCCAACATTTGGGGCCAACCCGACCCGTCATAGATCCGTGGATCCGGGCACGGGTCGGGTAGACCCGTCCGGATTTTTTTTAAACCCTAGTTTCAAGTGTGGACTTGTTTAATGAACATATGACTAAGTAATATGTTAAATAAAAAAAAAAGACTAAGTAATATGTACCAGAAACTATTTTGTTTCGCGATAGGTAAAAGAAGCATAATCGATAAAATTGTTTACATTCGCTAGTTCGTTGTACAAGTCTGTTTTTTTATATGGTCTGAGTTTATATTTTTACTTCAATTTAATATTTGAATATAAATAATTATTTCAAAATTATAGAATTAAGTTCAACAGAAAGTTTGATTAGAGTAAAACGTACTTGTAAAATTATTCTAATCATCTTTTAAAAATCATCATAATTAGTTATTTCGAAACTAATTATTACAAGAAATACAAAATAATTATTACAAAATTATTAGACACATAGTGACACGATCGGATCCAGTATAATCCAGGGGTAGCAAGTGTCTATTACTGAATTGTAAAATTGCGCATAGATCAAGTGAAATTTAGAAATTGTGTCTGATTCTGAATTATTTCTGAACTAACACTCTAATCAACTTGACAGTTAACATCTTAAAGCTAGTGCTTTTAATCTTAAAAGGACACCACATAGATTGAATTCAACATTTAGCACCTTAATCAATACTAATTAGTATTTGTTGTTTAGATTTTCAGTATCCTCAATTAGTGTTACATGATCTCAGCTTATCAGATTATTTTCAGTGTGTATCAAGGATGCATAAACTTCACAAGCAATGCAAGACGTTGATGCAATTTGAATAGCTCCTCCTTAACTCTTTTATTTACTCATAAGTATTTAATGTTAACTCAATATCATTTGTTTTTATCAACCAAAATTGAGACAAAATGATTTCAATATGAATTAATTCACCGTTATTCCCTCTCGTATTTATTTTGAAATATTAAAAAGTTATTCGATAGTGTTGATAATAGAAGAATTATGCAAAAATTTTAAAATATAAAGTTTTGTAGGGCCCGTCTCGATTTATCTTCATTAATTTAATTTTCTAAGTATTGTTATATGTTGGAGACTGTTCATTTCTTTTATGTAAATGTTTTTTAATATCACTTAGATATTATTTTGGTTCTTAAAATTTTCAAAAATAATTATGTTCTTATTATTTTATTCTTAAAATTCTAAAAAATAATAACTTAGAAGTATTATTAATTTACTGTTTTGTTCTTTAATACTCATTTCATGTACTAAATTAGTTCTAATATTATTATTGATAAAAAGGCGAAGTTTGACATTCACATTTATATCATACTGATATATCTTATAATATATATAACCAAATATATTTGTCGGTCTTTTTTTGCTCTTTTTGATAT
Source organism: Eleocharis quinqueflora (assembly GCA_964058865.1). Lineage (NCBI taxonomy): Eukaryota > Viridiplantae > Streptophyta > Magnoliopsida > Poales > Cyperaceae > Eleocharis > Eleocharis quinqueflora. The sequence goes on from CAXKVX010001095.1 coordinate 61,893, forward strand.
GTATGTATATGTATGTGAATCTTCATTTAATTTAATTTACCGCTAATAATATTGAATATAACTAGTTTGTTACAGTTAAGAACCATACTTAACAGTAATAATATTTTAAGATCAAATTGATATTTTCAAATTTTTAATGACCAAAATTGTACAATTTGAATTTGCAGACGATGCATCCTTTCAGATTTCTGTCACAATTTCAATTGTATACGAGGTCCTCATTTCTCCATTATTTTAAGTTTTAAAACCACGAACCATACCAGAACCTCGCAAATACAACAATCCGCTGTACAAGCACTCAAGCAGTGTGTTAGGCTTGGAAATAAGAAGTTGCGGTTTTTCCAGTAGCGATTAAGAAAACAAGTGGCACATTTCCTCCTATTGATGTTGGGCCTCGCCAACTTAAATTTACTGTTTTTAATTTTGGGCCATTTGCTCTTAGCATCTCCCCCCACCAAACAGAACCCGTATCCTCTGCACCCATTTTTTATGGGTGTTATCTGCACCTACTAATTTGGACCGTCCGATTAGATCTGAACGTTTGATCGCCAATTATATGATTCAGTGGGGCTTTTGTATTATAAAATCACATCCGTTCAAATCTAATCGGACGATCCAGATTAGTGAGTGCAGAAAGCACCCATTTTTTCTGGGTGCAGAGGATATCGTTTCCCACCAAACAAGATTCTCTGGTGAGAAAATTTTCTGCGTAGGAAGGAGATGTTTAATATGGACCGTCGGATTAAAGTTCAATGGTTCGAATTAATAATATCAAAAGTTCTTCTTGAATCATATGATCATCGGTCGAGCGATGATCTTTAATTCGACGGTTCAGATCAAACCTCTCCACTGCGGAGAAATTTTTCGCCCCCCCCCGCTCTAGCTTTTTTCATTTATTTCTTATGTTTACATGCAATTCTCCTAATTCTTAACTGATAAGTCCAGGAGAGAAAAGAGGTTGCAGTCCAAATTTCATGTTGCAAACAGAGATCAGATATACTGCTGTTATTTCAATAGCACAGGTAAGAGACTGTTCAATGCAGAATCTACTGGTATGAATTATGATAATCTTTCATGAGAGGCTGAGCTTAATTTGAATTCTAATCGGATCCAAATTATCCTATAATATCAGTCGCGCTATCATCAAATTAACTGTACATAACAGCAATGTCGCGTGAACCGAATGAGAGATGGATTAAGGATAAAGCCATACTTAACAGTTAACAGTGTAAGCCTGATATATAGCATTATTGCTCTATCCTGTGAAACTTCACATACTGGTGGTATCATAAATGAAAAATACTTAATATCCGTTATTATATATCCGTCATGTCAAAATATAACTAAGATAATATGGTTGCTGTTTTATTAACGAACAAACGTTGAAGAATCTAGTGAGTGTGTAGACTTCTTGTTACTGGTTAATTATCTGATCACATAATCCTTGTCAACTCCTTAAGTTTTAATTATTGACAGGTCAACCTTTTTTGTTACTGACTTGCCAGTTGCCACATAGTATGAAGCCATGAAGGCATGTATCTTCCACATAAGAAATTTTGCATCTTTTCAAAGTCAAAGAGGATGGCTATATAATATATGTAGCTATGGCTCTTACATACAATCAACAGTTAAGCCCACCTGTTCAAAGAGACGTCTCAAACTCTCTGTTGTACAGCTTGTATCATGTCTTAAACTTTGGTAATGATAATGATACCTTTGTTGTCCACATGTATTTATTTATTAGTACAATAAAGCAATCAATTAATCGAGTGACTATAACCTGTTTTACACGGGTCCATGGAAAATAAGATATTCATCTATCTCAAAGAATAAACATTTTTTTTTAACAAATTCAATAATGAAAACTAGACAAGTGTAATAAAAAAAATTACAATTTTGGCTTTCAGTGAATGCATCTCCCACCTTCAAACCTCCATTGGATCTTGCCAAGTTGTCTCTCCCATTGCGGGCGCGCTAGGTAGCTCCTCCAATCCTCTATAATCCTTTTCAGATCAAATAACTTCTTCTCTAAGCCGATACAACATGTCATGTGGACCGTTGCAATCTTGTTTAAATCCCTCCCTAATTGGCAAAACCCGCTGATATGAGCGGTGTCGAGGAACTTGATTCGAACACCGAATTTCGAAACAATTTCATGCTTGATTTCATTGAACACAAATTGGTCATGGTCTTTGGGGAACCTCTTTCTTGATTTGTGCCAATAGTCCATGACCTTTATGTTCTTCTTGCATGACTTGAAATATATGAATCCTGTGTTGGGGTAATTGCCAAGATCATCAGGGTTACCGAAGTAAAAATCACTCGATGCTGATATGTGAGATGCTAGAGTTATGTGCTCAAATGGATCCCTAAGCCAGGCAATATCTACATCCTGTAAACACGAATAATTAATCAAGAGGTCAGGAATTTAAAATATTTGCGGAAGAGATGCAATTCCAATGGAATAAATTCACTTGCACTAGCTGTCACTTTCAGAACTCATTTGTACATAAAACGAGGTTTAATGAGAAGTAGAACTGAAAATATAAAAATCAAAGTAAATGAAGTAACTTGATGTCTAATATTAAACCGAAGTCACTTTGTAATTGTAAGAAATATTAATAAAATTCTGCATTAGTTAGAGGAACTACTAATTTATTTAATCAGACAGTTGAAAAAGAAGTCAATTGAAGCAAACTTGAGGGTGTATAGTTGAATATGTCAATTTACAGGAAAGTTATTTGTCCCTTTCATATATCAATTTAGAAATTAGAAGTGCAATTAATATTATCACTTCAAAAGTGCCAAAAAGAAAAGAAATATGCTGGTATACGCTTTCTTTCACAAAAAGGAAAAGAAAAATTACCGTGAACAATAAGTTGTACCCAAGCTCCAGTATGCGTTGTTGTAGCTTGAGCTTGCTCCATACCAAATCAAGATAAACATTTTTCATGTAACTCTGCGCATCAGACAAATCAAGCCCTTCTTGCTTGAGGAAATAACAGTAAGGGTGCAAGGATTTGCACCTGTCGTACGCTTTCGCATCCAAGGCCACAACAAATATGTGCTTTAGAAACCTTTCTGTACCTTCTCCAACCCGAAAGCTCTCAAAAAATGAATCTAGAAGCGAGTTTTCTGCGGCCCATGCATCGTTCACTGCAGTCATGATGATGGTGTTATCATCCAAGGCTGCCTTCCTTAACATGTCTTCTAGGTGTTGATCATCAGATGTCTGTTTGATGAAAACTTGTCATTGAAAACAAGTATCTTCAGGAAAATGGTATTTTGGTTTCTTTTATTGACTATTAATTGTTGTTGCCAATATGTGCAGAAGCTTAAAGATACCTTTTTTTAAAAAAAAATTCACTAAAAATTCCAGTTACTACTTGAATTGTGACAATATTGTAGTTCTTTTAAAAAACATAGTAATTAGGATGAGTGCACCGAAATAAAATTATGAGGACATCATATTTGAAATTTATACTGCCTAATTAATGAAGCCTTTTTCTTATCACACCTTCAAGCTGGCGGTATGGAAATATTAAATGTACTTCAATAGTTGGCATTTTGATTGCGACATCGAAAGAAGTAGTCAAGTACAAAAAGAGTAAAATAACAAACTATTGACTAAACCAACAAATTGGGACCAATGATTGTGACAGCAAGATCAAGACTTATTCAATAGCATTAGCAAATTCTATGCAAGGGCAAAAGACTTAAATTAGATCCAATAAAGAATAACAAAGTGCGGTTCGGGGTAGGTTCGTATGGCTGTGGATCAAATTTGAATTTACATCTTGTCTGAATCTTTAGATTATTTCGATATTCGTACTATTTTGTGAATTTCATCAAGATTCGTACTTTTTCAATCACATGCGCGAATGGCCGTGCGGACGAAATTTGAGTTCGTAGCTTGTCTGAACCTTTAGATTGCTTCAATATTCGTAATATTTTGTGAATTTTTCATCAAGATTCGTATTTTTTCAATCACAAGTGTGAATTTTGACACGATCCAATAATTTAGAAGCGGATCTCCACTCCTTCCAACAAAGTGTGGGATTAAGGTGCTAAACTGTATTTAAACTATCAATTGATCTGAAATGATATAATTGTATGTATGCTTGTCTGATGGTTTTACTTCCATTTTCTTCAAAGAAAGTAATGAAAAGAACATATTTTGGCCAGAGAAAAATGATAAACCAACAGTAATACATCTTGTCTCTCCCGTTTTGAAAATTTGTAGTTAACCTTATCTGAATTCTCATCTGTAAAAATAGATCGGCTCAGACCTGTCTACTTCAAAATTAAGAAGGAAAAAACAAGGAAGAAAAATAGGAAGTAGCAATCTTAGGATTTCTCTAGCAAGAGTTATTCAATTTGACCCATCTTCCATGCTTAATTTAAGCTATCTTCCATGGCCTATTTATCATTCTTGGTACTTATAATTAGTGCTTGAAATTATTATATAATGGATCTTTTGTCAGAAAGATGAAAAAAAAAATGCCATTGAGCGTTGACTAGTTATACAAAATTGAAAAAAAAAAGAATCTGCACCCATTACGAACCAGAAAAATATATAAATTACCCAAAAATGAAATCTACAAGTCTTCCAAAGAGCGATCGTAAACAAAATGGAAAAGAAATAAACCAACCTGATTGGCATGTCGTTGCTTCTCAGGAACTCTTTTGACAACTTGAATAGAAGAAGTCTTGTTAACTGTGCTTTCAGGATTGGCATGGTCTCCAGAAACAGGAGCATTAAATTGGCGCTTATTTTGCAAAGGAGAAGTTTGAAATGGCAGCCTGGTTTTCTCATCGGTGAAAATGAAAACTAAGAAAACGGTGGCAGTTGCTGCACCTAGAATAAATGCTGTTAATGGGTTCATACCTCCCTTTCCTTTGTTACCCATCATTGCTTCTTCTTTTGTTTCCTTTTCTGTCTTCCTATCTTCTTGTTTTGTGTATATGTATATATATATGTGTGTTCTTGAATTGCTTGCTTCTAAAGAATTGAATAGGAGGAAAATGGTGCTTATCAAATGAATATGAGAGAGAGAGGGGAGAAGAAAGAGGGGAGAAATGGGGGTATAGAAATAGAATGGCACGTGAACAGTTAACTTGACAAACAGTTTGAAAGTTTCTTCACTTCTATTGTTGTATAGCACTTGATCTCATCATGTGAAGATCTTGAGGAGATCCAACAGTAATCACCATTATTATGAACAATTCTTATATGCACCAACTACTTCACAAAAAAAATAAAACACCTCAAGTTTGACCCTATCTTAATTATAGGTATAAATGAACACACATCATCACCCCATCCACATGAAAGGAGAATGTGGTTACAAGAACTCTTCTTTTCTTGCCTTAGTTAATACCGATATTTTTTTAAGGGTCGGACTATATATCAAGGAAAAATTCTATCGTAGAACCTTCCTTACCACGTAGGCATGAATACATGATAGGGACATCCAATGAAAATTCTCCATGTGGCATAATTTACTTAAATGGTTATAGCAATTAATTGCTAATGACATGTCATCATTTCCTTGTATTTCCTATTGATTCTGCACACCAATTCAGAAGAGAATTAATTAAGAGATCATGTATAAAGAAAATATACATTCGAAAAATAATTTGACAACAAATAATATTGAATTCTTCTCTTCTTTTTTTTACTTTTTGTTGCTTTCATTATATATCCCGTGAAAAAAATTCCAGCAAAGATTGTGTAGTTGTTGAATACTTCTTCAAAAGATAAGTTGAAGTGGTTTTTGCATTGGTGCAAACGCTTGTGCAAATTAATTAACCAATTATCCGTTCTAAGTTCAAGTGGTTTTTGCATTTGTTCCTTTCAAAAATTCCAAATTTATGTTTGTTTGGATTCAGTGTCAGTTTAAAATCATTGTGTTTTATGGCAAACAATTGTACAAAATACATTATGACAATGATATTCGCTGCATATAATATATTCTTCGCGAACCTATAATTAGTATTTAATCAAGTTCCAGAACATTCTTTTGAAAAAAAATATTACTTATTAATTTACGGATTAAAAAGGTACAAATCATGTAATTTTCGAATGTATAATTTCGGGAGTCGGTTTTTGACAAGTTAAAGAGTGTTGTCAATTTTCAAATATGCAACGTAGAAACTAGTTTTCAAAATTAAAATTTCGTCTCTTTTATTGAAATTAATGAAGTAGGCCACAGCCTATTTTTTCAAAAAAAATAAATTAAAATTTCGGGAGTCAATTTTCACAAGTTGAAGTTCAGAGGCTCTCTCGTGTCATTATTCATTTACTACATCAACATAGATGTTAGAATTAATACGTCAAATTAAATAAATAAAATTTAAACTACGTATTATATGATTAATATATCAAATACTGTTACTAATATTTTATGGAGTAATATAAGATATGCTATAAATGAGATTAATTGTGAAAGATATAATACATATTTTGTTAAATTTTGGATACAAATACATATATAATTAAAGTGAATTAACTATAATTGTTGATGAATCAATTATGATTGATTTAACGAATTTAGTGTTAATGTAAAGTTAGAAATAATGTTTGGGATAAATCCAATTAAATTGGATCAAAACTCAAGCAAAACAGATCAATTAGCAAGTGTCTTGCGGCCGCAAAAGAGCCTCTTTGTGACTGCAAAAGACTAGGATAAATTTGGCAACAAATTTACAGATTTCAGCCCAAGTCATTTGCGACCGCAAAGAGCTCTTCTTGCTGCCGCAAGAGACTAAAAAGATTTTCTGCAGATTTCAATCCAAGTCAATTGCGGTCGCAAAGAGTCTTTTGTGGTCGCAAACAATGAGACCGAAAGGCAGAATTTTCTGTCTTATTTTGCTGATATATTTCTGATTTGTACTTCAAATAATACCAAAATTTGTGTGCGTGTTTACAGCAGTAATACACATATTTGGAAAAGGTTTTTGAGAGAATTTGTATATCAAATATTATAGAATATTTGTTATTAATGACGACATCTCTCCAAGATACGTTATCACTAGTATTTAAGTGTTGGGTCTCCAAGCAATACCAGTGTGTTAAATGCATATGTGTTGTGCTTAGGTTGTACCTTGCTTTCTTCATTAAATCCAAATACATCTTAGTTAGTTCGTAACTTTAGAGGAAAAAAAGGGCATCAGTATCTTCTTTGATATTGATTGAGAGGCAATAAACAAGAGGCCTAGAAAATGAAAAACAAGTTATGCTTCCAATCTTTTAATTATATCTTAAATCTTGTGCGAAATTTTTAATTACAAGTGTTAATAGAATTTCGGTATTTATTTGACTCTACCTAATTGAACTGCACCAACATATGATTCATTTAAGAAAATGGTAGCATAATTTCACATCATTCTAATTAAGAAATATAAAATTTCATAAACATATTACAAATATAAAACAAAAAAGTTACCATCAACTTATATATCAGTTATGAGTTATGTTAATGTACAAGCATTTCTCATTTTAACTTTTTTCTGAGAAAATAATGAGGGTCTGAATCTGATCATCAAATTTATCATTTCTGATTTCCCATTTTAATTAATTAAACTCAGTTTTTACGGGCCACATTCTAACTGAAAATCAGTTAGTTGGATCTGATCCACACTACTCGGCCCAAAATAGTGTTATTGTAATAAGACAATATTTGATCCTTTGAAAAGGCCAAGGTATTATTATTGAAAAATGTTTATTTAACATTTCAATATTTTTATTGATTAGTATCATTTTTAATGATTAACAATTATATATTTTTAATTAATTGATATATACGAGAGGTAATAAAAGAGGGATGAAGTGGACTCTGCAGATGCATTTATATTTATTTATTTATTTATAGAGAAAATTGGATTATTGTCACCCCAAATTTGTTAATTTAAATTCTTGCCATTCTATATATAGTTCAAATTAAGAATTTTGCCACTCTAAAATAGAAAATTCCCTATATTTTAGATTATTGCCACTCTTTAGAATCTAATTTTATCTTAATTTTCTGATTAGTGTCACCCTAAAACAGCCCTACTTCTACTTCTGAAATAGTTATTTTTTCATATATACCCCTGCTAATATCCATATAGTATTTCTGGTACTAATCATCTGTATTATTTATACATTGCTTAAGAAGCCGCAGAATCTGAAACAAGTTACATGATTTCCGTGGGAGACAGATCACAGCAGCAGCAACATATACAACAATAACAAATAACAAATTCTTTAGTTCTAATAGAATAGACAGATCACATGACTAAGTAATATATTTTGTACAATATATATATCATCAGAGTCAATGTTAAAATGAAAATAATAACGTCAATTTAATTGGCATGAATTATAAATAAATGGTTCGTGAATTTTGAACTTAGTTTTCAATATTTTATTTAATTGACTGTTTATCCATTATCAAACAACAAATAAATTATAATAATAATCATATTATATTAAAGGCAAGCTATTTTATTATCTAACAAATAGAGCTACCAACTTGATGGTAAACGCTTTTTATTTTAATTCAAACCAAATTGATTGTAAAAAAAATCTCATCCCACCTAATTAATTTTTATTTTCAAATGTATTAGCAGTTAACAATATATGGTTTCATAATTAATCATTTTATATTATAGATTCTGTAGCGTTATTTAATTTCATACGTAAGGACAGAAAAATGACTTGATGAAAATATATATGAGATTGGTTGAACATATATAGGGAACCTCATGTGCTTAGAATCTTCCATGCAGTACATATAATTAATTAAGAAGCTCAAGATTTAATTAATGTTTTTTTTTTCCTCATTGCTACCATGTGCACACTCAGGAAGTCAGAATCACCTTGGAATCAAATTATGGATGATACTTTGTTAAATCAAGGTCTAATTAATAATACAGATCGACAATATTTTTCGTCGTCACGTTGGAAATTCAAATGAAAAACTCTTTGAAGATTTTTTTATGAATATAAGAATATTTAATGTTGATTGACTTAAATTAAAGCAATAAATTATAATAGTTGATTGCCTGTTATAAATAATTTAACCATCCTATATAAACAATTATTCACTCTAAAACATTACATTAAGAACACAATTAAATAAACCAATAAAAAGTAATCCCACCGATTACTTTCCTATAAAATATAATAATTCTATCTTATGTAAGATCAGATACTTCAAAACTAGTATGCATACCAGCATATGGTTCTGTTATCTTAATGCATGCATATACCGGGAACTCTCCAAGATACCAGTCCCTTCTTCCTATCCTCCTCTGTCAGGGTTTTGTACCTGTTCCAATCAACTAGAAGACTTCTCAAATCTTGCAGCTTAGCTCCTATGCCAACACAACAATTGGCATGCATCGTGTACAGTTTGTCGAAGTCATTCGTGCTGTTGCAAAACCCCATGTTGTATTGTGTGCTGAGGAACTGTATCTTGATTTGCATCTGATGGACTACATCGAACTTGATTTGGCCGAAGACCCACTGCTCATGATTTGGCGGGAACTTTGCTCTAGATTCCTGCCAGTATTTAAACAATTCGATGTTTTTTGGACTGGATTTCACATAGAGAAATCCTGTGTTTGGGAAATTCCAGGGGCTGTTTTCGTCGCCAAAAAAGAAATCACAAGATGTGGAGATGTCGGCGTCTGGAGCGAACCGCTTGAAGGGGTCTCTGAACCACATTATGTCTACATCCTGTGGCATATAATTGTCAGAAGCAACTGTAAAATCAAGAAATTATGTAATTTTGAACATTTATTATATATATATAGTGATAAGCTTAATTAAGCACTTACTGTGAAAAGAAAGTTGTATCCAAGCTCAAGAATTCTCTGCTGCAGCTTGACCTTTGTCCAGACCAAGTCGAAGTAGTCGCTTGTCATGTAAACTTTCTCTCCGGCGAAATTAGCCCCTTTGAGCATATAACAGAATTGATGCAGCGACGAGCACCTTTCGAATGCCTTCGGATCCAATGTGATTATGATCAAATTGTCCAAAAAATGGTCGATATTTTCGCCGCTGCGAAAGCTCTCGAAAAACAGGTCGAGGAGGGAGTTTGGTGCCGCCCATGCTTCGTTAACAGACGTTATTATGATGTTCTTCTCTTTTGTTGCTGCTTTCTTCAGTAGTTCTTCAAGATTATCATGATTTTCTGGCTGTAAAAAAGCTTGTTGATTTAGCTGTGTTTTACTTTTTTGTAATCTTAAAATGATTGGTTTTTTTAAGAATATATTTTTGCGAGGGGTTTAATTAGCATTTTTACTGAACTATGTATATAGCAAGGATGGAAATGACAAACGCCAAAAAGTAAAATGGCCAAAAATAACTACAAAGGAGCGTAATGGAAATTCATGACGCTTTAAGGCCATTCTATAAAATTTACTTTCGTATATAGAAGGGAAACTTGTACATGTGACTATAATTAAGACTTTTTCAACTCAACCAAACAGGTTTAAAAATTAGAAAAAAGAAAAAATATAATTAAGCCTATTCAATACCTACCTCGCATGTATCTGGGTTTTCATAGTTGAATTCAAAAATCTATATTTGTTTAAAAAATTTGAATATTAATCAATTATTGTAAGCTGTTAAATATTTTTTTAAAGATTCAGAAAAAAAAAATTAGCTGTTTACCTCTTTCTCGAGAGAAGGTTTTATTTCATTTCTCTCAAATTCTATTGGAGAAGACTTTGTCTCATTTCTCTCTGATTCATTGCTACTGAAACTTGTTTGGTTCTTTTTTTGTTCCTGAGCTGAAGTTGTGGTAGAATCAATGATATGTACAATAGTAGTGGTTTCTTGAGTGGTTGAATTTGTACCAGTTATAGACCAAGATGATGTTTCGATGTAACGGCCGCCTCGGTTCACCGAGAGAGCAAAGAAGAGAATCACACTAGCTACCGATGCGCCGAGAATAAATGAGACTACTTGTTGGAGATTGTTTGAACTCATGCTCTCCTTCTTCATCATGGTTGCTAGAGATAGATATGAGAGACTTACCAATGGCAGCTCCTGCCTTTTCTTCAAAAAGAGAGAGAGAGAGAGAGAGATGAGAGACTTGAACAAATCAAGGAAGACAGGTTTGACAGAGAGGGTTTGTCATGGACATGGTTGACTAAAACAGCTTGGTGATTTAAGTGACGGAGTCCTTAGTATATATAAAGAAGAGTAGACTATAAGGGAGATTAAGTTTACACATTTTTTGGAATTTCTTATATGTCCTTCTAAAATTGTAAAATTACATTTTCTTCAAAATTTTAAATTGACTTAAATTTTGATATGCGTTTTTTTTAGATATGAAAATCAAACTATCCTTTTTAAATATCCATAAGAGATCTCTCATCCGAGTTTCATTTTTTTTTTGTTGAGAAAGTAGACTTTGTCTACTTAGAATTTTCATTTAACGATTATTGGTTTGTAATTACAGGGGGGAACAGTAGAATAATATTTCTCGGATAAATCATAACAGTTGGATGTCTTTTTCACTAGACCAAAGACAAAAAATGACAATTTTCATATATATGTGATCATATAATATAAGAGTTGGATATATAAATCATAATTCATAAATGTGTACATGTATGTTAGAATCGTCTTAAACTAATTAGTATATATAGAAGCATGCATTAAAATTGAAATTAACACCCATAAAATGATAAAATTACTTCATTAAAGAATTTCAATCTGTCCCGTTGTCACCTCTTATAATTAATGACATTATTATCATTGTGCCATTAACTACTGCATGTTATATCATTTGCTCAAACTTTAATAAGGCTTCCGTGCTCGTCAAAAGATTTAAAGTCTTAATCTGTAACTTTAGATGGAATATGGAAGATTCAGCTGCGTTTTTATCGAAAAGCAATTAAAACCATGAATATAATAATTTGAGGCCACATAAAACCACTAAAAAATATAAAACCCTTTGTTAGATCCTAATCAGACATTGATTCCTCAAGGTCAAAAACTAATTAAGCTTTGGCTCTGATATCATAATAGAATTGTAAAGAGAGGGATTGAGAGAAATGAATTGTATTGATCTTGTATTTTGATTACAAATAAAAAAAGTCTATTTATAGCCTTGATTAACCTATAATTCTAAACATCTCCAATATTGTACTACCTCTATAATCTCTCATCCTCAATTACATTGATAATCAACTACATAATTTGCATCTAATAATATCACCAGTGTATATTCCTAACAGGTGAGCATAACAATATTACAACAAATGACTAATATTATTGAAAAAGTCTACAACGCTTGCATCATCTTCTTCTCTATCGACCTATTTAAAAAGTTGATGTAAATGATATACAAAAATGGAATATATATTGTTTTGTTATTTGGGTTGCTTTCACGTTCGAGTGGCCCTGTCATTCAGAAAATGTGTTGTCAATCATATTACGTGTTAATTAATTTGTTTTCTTTTATTAAACATGCATGAATTATATACAAATTTACATATTTTTGTTGTAATATATAGAGAATGATATTTGTTCTTGAATGTTTAAAATTGACCTTGATGAATTTCTTAATAATATTTTGTTCTCTTAGATTTCGAATTCATAACCTCACATGTACAACGTATAAAAATTTACATTTCATTTGTACTAACTACTAAAAAAATAGTGAAGTATCGAAACAGGTCATAATTCCAGGCTTCCATCGAAAGGAAAGGCAAATTTCAATTAACATGTACAAAAACCAGCAAATTTGAGAGAGATGGTCAAAAACTTTATTCAACGAATTTGTTAGATCAAAGAGGATATATATGAAATTTGATCAATTGAAAGTTTCTAGTGAGTTTTTATTAAGAGGCTTAATCATAGTGTTTTCTCTCTAAAAAATGTTCTATTGAAGCAATGATCAATACCTCTTCTCCCCTTATGTTCATATAAAATTGATTTCCATTTTAGTGTTCTCATAAACAAAATTTAAAAAAAAAATCAAATCTATAAGCGGTTTTAGAGAATATATATCTGGGTTTTATCAGAAATATAGCTTCATACATATTTGCGTCACTTGCAGTTGCAGTAGGAAATATTTCCATGTACAAATAAATCAGGCCATGCGTGGTTGGTTATTGATTAATCATGGCTAGGTCACTATACCATGAACTCAACACGAAACCTTCAATATTCTCAATTACTCGACTGCGTTTGGCTACACTACACAGAAATAATATTTAGAAACCGCATACAACAACAGCTATTGAAGAAATCATCGTTAAATACTCGACATAAGTGCAAAAAAAAATTTGGAGATAAAACAACAGCAATTTAAAATAACTGTCGCCGTACGTGAAGCTACACTAACGGTTATTCAAAACAATTGTTTACCTTATCTTTTAGAACTTAAAAATTAAAAATAAAAAATCAAAGGCAACGCTTTTTTAAATAATCTTTGGCGTAACTTCACCTACGCCAACGGTTATTTTAAATAATCGTTGTTCTTTTTCGAATCCTAACTCTTAAAATATCGTTCTCGCGTCTCTTCTTCATCTCTCTCTTCTCTTGACCACCTCCACAACTCTAGAAGATCTGATCTGCTAAAGATGTGGAGGTGATTATCTAACCAACCATCTATATTATTGTCACACCCCATAAATAATGAATAGCTTATGGGTGTTAATCCCGCCACGTGTACTTGTTTACAAGTACACGAAAGGCTTAATTGAATAGTTAAGAAATGAGATAAACTTATCACGTTATATTTAAATAAAGGAACAGTACACACAATGTACACAATACATGAACATCCAACAATCAAATATATATATATATATATATATAACAGTGTCCTTTACAAAATTTACAGCGGAAGCTAAAGAAAGATAAAATACATACAAAAGAGGTCGGTCTCATCAAAGGACGTGAGACCGGTCCTCACTATCCTACTACAAACTACTCCTAATCAAACGAAAGACAAGAAAACAAGTCAGAAGGAAAGTCTACAAAACGAAAGACACCGGGACTCCATCCTAGCGCTCTCCTCTTGGACTTCAAAATAGCTCCTGCTCCTTACCTGGACCCCACAACCAACCGTGGAACGTGAGTAATTTATAAAAGTTACTCAGTGTGGATTAAGGTCCAGCCTTTGAGATTATATCCGATTCAAGGTTGGACCAATCACAATTTTCTGAGATTTATTTATTTTCAATTACTACTCCTAACTTGTGTTTTGTTTAACCATTTCCAATTTAAGTAAATCAATAAATCTATCCAAAAAGTCGATACGAAAAAGAAACCCCAAAGTATTTATGAGGAATAGAAATATACTATAAATAATATGAGAAGGTATCAAACTCCCAGTCAAATGAACAGACTGTCAAATTTAGAACCCGGGTGTAGGCCATCAGGATTCGCCCCCTTAGATGGGTCTCGTATTCGAGCCGCCAATCTAAGAGTATCGTTAGATGGGTCTTGTATTTGAGCCGCCAATCTAACTAAATTCTGAGTTTCAGAATGAAACGCCCTGGTAAAAGAAGAGCGGCTACAAAAGCACACACTTAATCAAAAGCGAACCGAGAAGCCTACCCTCACAAAAAGAAAATAATAAACATAAACTCTCGGCCTCAGCCGTCATACAAAAATAAAGAATCGACTACTCGTTTGAATAATAATAATAAAGGGAACTCCCTGTACCAACCAAGGGCCAAAGGGGAGCCCCAGACTTCCTTTGTACCAACCAGGGGCCAAAGGAGGAAGCCCTTCGAATATTAAGAGATCTCGAAACATCGGCTAATAGAAATATAAAGAACGAAATAGCTCCAATACTTCACATATGACACGCATACTCTAAACTGAGAAACCAAACCTTAATCACACATGAAGAAGTATTATAATACATATATTAATAAGGATCTTAGAAAATGAAACTCTCGAACTGGCTCTACGTGCCATCAAGTGATGAACACGCTTGATGAGCATCAGCTGAATGTCTATGAAGACATCCCAACGGGGGGATCCCACGGGCGAATCTGTTTACCGCACGAAATCCACCCGTCACGATGCCCTCACACCACACATCCAGCTGGTGATCACCGGCCCGACTCTCATCACTCCCGACGAGAATATATATATAATATTTATATACACATCTACCTATAAGTAGCTAATAGTCTAATACGATCCGTATATCGGATCTTATTTGCAACATGAAATGCATATGACATGAGATGCATGTTTGTCTCAATAGTTGGTACAATTACCGGTATGCAATTATGACAGTTCAAGTTATACGGGACTGATTAGTTATTGTTGGTAGTTTGGTACCGCAATTCAATTTAGGTAAGACTGGTAGGTCCTAATTAAAAGAGAAAGGAATATAATCCCCAGGAATCCACACCTGGAATGACGCGTGAGCTACTCTAACGATGGATCTGCTGCGTCCACGCTGACCTCAGCGTCGTATGCAATAGTATCTGTCTCATCCCATGTGTGTGGGTCCGAGTCGACTAACCCTGCTAATTATTTATTTCAGGTTTGTTTAATTAGTCGCATGACTTATAATTACAGTGAAATCAAATAAAAATGTAACGGCGTTTGAGACGTCCTTGATGCTCCTAATTTAAGTTATTTCATCATTATCTCAGTCCATTCCACGTGCAGTGTCCTTGCTGCACGACGAGTGTATGTGAGTCATATGTTCTTTTTCGTTTTATTTAATTCTATATATTGATCTAAGTGTGTTTCTATTCTCGTTAATTATTATGACGTTAGGACGATATTTGCAGAACATAAATGAAACACATCACGAGGAAAACATGTTATGGAATCAACCACTTTTAATTGAACTTTTATTATTAACTAATCAAAAGAAGAAAGAAAAATATTAATTAGATATTAACTAATATGTGTGTAATTATATTAATTATGTGTTTATAGAGAAATTGATCAATATATATATATATATATATATTATTGAAATTAAATATTTACTTAGTCATAATTATGTGTATTTATATGAAATGTATGTAATGTTATTGTATACTTATAATTATTGTTTTTAATGTAGTATATGTATTGTATGTATCGTATTATTTTAATGTCACTTAGTCAATATATTATTTGTGTTGTATTTAATATGCTTTAGAGAAATTGATCAATATATATATTTATATTATAATGTTATTTAGTCCAATCGTGCAGGTGGTGTTTCGAGTGTAATTTATTTGACATATAAATATATATATATATATATATATATGCATAGTACACCCCATTTTGTACTATGCATATATATATAGGTCATTAAATTGAGATTTAAGTTGCTCAATAAATTCTTCATATGAAAATATTGTAGGAAATCAAATTTCGTGATTTTCAGAGCTTTCTAGTTATTTTTTAAATATTTTTTAAAAACAGTCCAGATTTAATACTACAAAAGTGCTATTTCTGGGCTGTTTTTAAAAAATATTTAAAAAATAGCAAGAAAGCTCTAAAAATCACGAAATTTTATTTCCTACAAGATTTTGATATGAAGAATTTATTGAGCAACTTAAATATCAATTTAATGACCAAATTAAATACAAATGGGCGCATAGTACGTTATGTGGTGTACTATGCATATTATTTTAGCCATGCTCTATATATATATATGTCAATATATAATTATACGTAGATATATATATATATATATGTGTGTGTGTGTGTGTGTGTGTATACATGTATTTACATATATAAATTATATGTATTTCACTATGTAGTTATTTAGTTATTGTATATATATATATATAAAAAATTACTTAATTAAATTTATAATTATTTAATTATATCGCTTAATTATTATACCATGTCTGTCTACTTGATTTATTCGTTGCGTATTATAATAATTTAAGTGTCCTTTATTAAACACGTTGTCGTCCTAAATTATCTATCCTATATATATAGCTACTTCGTATACTATTTCGTTATAAACTTATAATATTTGTGATACATATAGTATAAAAGAAAAATATATAAGAAACACAAATGAAACTCAAGTTGGTTTATTTTAATTAATTATTTGTTTTGTGTTAATCTTGAGTGAGATCAGAAGTATGTACTCGTGCGTCATAGCCGAAGCTCATGCTGCACGGACTTATGGTCGTCATTTCCCAATATACCTTTCTCGATCCTTTTTCTTATTCATATAGCATCTATTTGGGTCCATTACAACCATAGAACTAGATTGGGTCAGACCACCATACTTTAATCTGTTATGATACCAATCCCGACCCGAATGGGGCCCAAGCCCAATTTAATTCTATGATCATAACATTTTATGTTCTTTTATTTATTCTGCAATTGTCCACAGCCCAGTGGGCTTTTAAAGTTCAAAGACCCATCTATTAATTCATTAAGGTCCAACAGAAATTCCTCTATACGTTTTAATTAACCTTTACTGGGCCAGTCGTCACCTTTGGCCCAGTTCCTGCTCTCTCGACAGAGTGCAAAAACACAAAGACATAGCAAGGCCAGAATAACCCGAGACCTGATACTGGCACTGGCCATGCCAGTATCTGAGGCCAGTAAGAAACAAAAATGGTAAGGCCATAAGGTTGGTACAGGTGCCAGAATAGCACCTGATCACAATACCAGAAGGGTTAGGCATCATACAAATTCAGAGCCGAATTTTGTCAATACCAGTGTCAAGTAATCACAGCCCTAATGTTGTTCAACCCTGTTGGTGCTGAGCACCATAAACAGTCAGGTCAGGGGACATACCTAAACCAGCAAGAACAAAACAACAACAATCAGAACAATATCAAGTCACAGAGACTAATAGCTCAAGCACGACAGTGACTCGATGGTCACTGCCATCAAGGTGCATCAACACAACAAGTCCCAATTTAAATGACCCATTATAGCAAGAAGGATCAGGAAAATCGTGTTACTAAGAACACCATAAACAAAGTAGTTCAGCAACAAATCAGAATGAGGGAAAAAACCGATAAGGTCTTGGGTTTACCAGAAACGAAAAAGGCCAAGGCACGTATTTCGATTCTGAGGCAACCACTGTCACCATTCCGCTTGCTCCTCTCCCTCTTGCTGATCTTGATTCGAATCGAATTTGCCCTTTTTATTTCGAATTATATTCTAGAACTAATCTCAACGCATGAGACCAAAAATCAGCGAAAAGCACGAGGAAGGAGGGGAGCTAGCATTTATAGATAACGAGATGGGAAGAGCGGTGACAGGGGGTAGGTGATGCACTCGAGTGCTCATGGTGAAGGTCAAAGAGAGCGGCAGGGTGAAATAGTGCCCGAGGTCAAGTTATCGAGACTAAACGAAGCCAACAGGGGAGAGAAATCCCCCTTGAAATGAAAGGCAGAAGGGAGGGGGAGCAGTGGTGCATTAAAGGTGGAGAATAAAGGTAAGAGGTTTTTATGCCTATGTGTGGTTAGGTTCTTTACCTCTCATACGTGACCCATTGGGTCACAGAATCTTAGTTCTTGACCTAGTTGCAACAAATCAGGGATAAAAAGGTAAGAGGTTTCTCCCTGATTCGCGACTTGATGGCCTTTTGCATTGTTAGACGAAATCGGGAATAAAACGGGTCGATTGACTCGTTTCATGCAGTTTTAGTTGTAAGTAGGATTTATTGGCTTAATATAGGTGTTTTAAAGATTATAATTGTTAAGTTAAATCTGACAATTATATTGACATTGAAATCAAGCTACCAATTCCATTTCAATTATGTTTTAATTAAATTAAAATATTGGTGCATCCTCTTTATAATTTATTGTAAGTTATTTCATTAGTTGACGTTCGTGATATGAATCGAATCTAGGCTTGGAGACTTATTTTAATAATTATGGAATTACTTATCAAATCTTCAGAATTGTAATTTAGCTTAAATCATAAGATTTTGCAAGTTGTTCATATGTGCATCTTGTTTAATAAAGAAAATTTTGGATTCTTAATATGGTTAAACTCGCTTATTAATTTGTTAGAGGTTTGAGAAATCTAAATAGTATTACCTACGAGCATTAATTGGATGCGTTTATTTTTGTCCATATTTTTACTTGTTTCAAATTTTACTCCAATAAATTAATATGTGTTCGTTCGGAAAATTTTAAATTTTTACTTAGGTATACTTTAAATTGTTATAATATTTCATTTCTTATATTTGCTATTTTAAATGCTTTAAATTTTTACTCACTTTCATATGCAAAATTTTGAGATAAGATCTTATTTAACAATTAATCTCGTAATTAGTATGAAAATTATTTATTAAAATAATTATCAAAATTAGTGGGTTTTACAATTATTCAGATCTTCTTGTGTTTTATCCTTGCGCCGACACCTTCAACTGGGCATGAGAATGATCGACTTCGTCCTATCATTTGTGCCCTTCAACGATCTAGTGTCTTTCTCCTCTCACCGACGATCTTTATCGTGTTTTTCTTCTCTCGGTCATGCCTTCTCCTCTTGTTGCCTTATGATAACTTTTTTATTTTATTAAATATTGTTTGTTGTGGTTGGTTTACTTATTGTTGCTGTGTTCTGATCTCTTTTTTATTTTGTAAACTTGCATCCTCTCATGAGTATTGGGGATAGTCTAAGGGATCGGGCTGGGTTTTAGAAGGGTCGGGCAAAGTGGACCTATGAGAGGATCGGATAAGGGCTGGTTCTAAAGAGGGCTTTATTGGGGCTTTTTTTTGGGGAAAGGCCTGATCGTTACTAGGCTCTTAGGGCTTAATTGGCCAAGTAAGGGCTCAAGGAGATTATTATTTTTTATTATAATTTTCTATTTTTATATAATTTTATTTTCTTTTTAACTTTTTTCGTAATAAGGGCTAAAAATTGTCGGTATATAAGGGCCTAATATTTTAAGAATGAGCCTGACTCTTCTAAGATCTTACCCTTATAAGTCTCCAGCCCGTACTATTATTAGTATGGGTCGGATCGGATCGGATTTGACAAGGGCTGGCTAGGGGCCGGGCCGGGAGCCAAGGGTCAATGGACTATTCCTAATGATATTTTATTATTCAAGTATAGAATGACATGGTGAACATGCTAATCAAAATTATGTTATAACAATTTTGTAGGTAAAACACGACTGATAAGGTGAAAATTCAGCAATAAATTTTCAAAATGTTGATTTTACCCTAAAAAACATGTTGTGACTCGATGTAGACATGATGAGGGAGATATTGGATGGAAAATCCTTGCATCCTTCCCTCCAGAAGGATCTTAAAGGAACAAAAGACTTCACCTATGAAGAGCATTTGCTATCTTTTAGTCTTTTCTAGTTAGATGCTTTATTTCCAATTTTTTCTTTATTGTGAATATAAATTGCAATGAGACAATTTTTGTGATGAAAATAATGTTATATGTTTTTCTTTAAATAACAGTTGCCTTAAGAACTCTATGAAAACAGTTATTTAATAAAAAAAATCATTGCCTTATTTTAAATATTAAATTACTATTTTTCTTCAGTAACATTTATTTGCTAACATTTTTCATATAATTCACCAATTCTTTAGAGACAATAATTATATAATCGTTTGACAAGATGAATTTTATACGGTTCACCACTCTTTTATGGTACTGCTATTTGTAATTTGTTGGAAATGTTTAATCCTCTGTCACTTCAAATTTCTAATCAAAGATGACAAATAAAAAAATTCAGTGTATTGAACCGTCGAGACTCCAAAGAGCCCTTGGTCAACATATCTCGCTGAAAATATGTAACTTCCAATATGCTTATGACTAAATTTATATATATATATTTGTAATATTATTATAATTATAATTATAATTGGAACATTGAGATCTCACAAGAAGTTTTATGGTTAAATATATAAACTGCATGCATAATCTCACGTCATAAAATGATATCTACCACCTAATCTAATTAATTGTATAAACTGTTCAAAGTCAGCCACGCACATGTTTCGACCGTATGAGTATGATTAGGCAGCTAGGCCTCTAGCGTCTAGCCTGGCGTTATTTTATACACGAATTTTTTTTTGATGGTATATTTTATAGACGATTGGTATCTGCTGCTGCTGCTATTTGAACTATCCAGATTATTTACAAGAGTGATGCTATAACATATTTTTTTTGGATTTATTACCTCTATGCTTACGATATACATACGTACAAATCAGAAAATAAATTTAAAAATCTTTCTAAAAGTAGCTTCTAACGAAATTTAAACTCCAAACTTCTCTATGAAATTCTCATATCTCACCACTACACTAAGTAAAACTTAGCTGCTATAACGTATCTAACATCATGTCTCTCAATTGTTTCTACCACAAGTGGTAAGTGAGACTCACGATGTCTTAATTGTAGGAGTTCATTTGTCACATATAATTAATGAGAATATTAGAAGACATGAGGCTGAAAACACGGCATATTTATTTTATTGGGCATTTGATTTTTTTGTCACTATAAAACATCAAAATTATCAAAATTTGATTTTGAAATTTTTTTGTCAAAATGTCACTACCTATCACTTTTTGTATTGAGATCAGAAATTCATAATGACATTTTGATAATTTTTTCTGAGTGATATTTTGACAATTTTCAAATTCTGTAGTGGCATAAAACTAAATGTCAAAATGGTTACTCATCTTCTTATTTTTTTTATTGCTCGATCTTATTGTCGTTGGCTAGGACAGTGTTGGTGTAAATAATATTTTTGTTTATCAGTTTGCAAAATAATGTAAATTAAATAATTTTGTTGAATAAGAATTTTGTTTATGCAGGAAAATCATTAATGAAATCAAACAAGTATAAATATTACACAAGTTAGAAGGTTTTTCTTTAATTAGATTTTTAATTCAAGCAATATAAAGTAAAATAAGGTTAGAACCAAAAAAGATAACAAAAAATCAACTCTACAACAAAATACTAAAAACGTTTTATTTTCGAAAATTTGTCAAAATAATATATCAAATCGTTTTTTACATTTGCTTCATGAAAATTTTAAAATGTATTTTTTTTTTTACATTTGTGAAATGTTAAAGACATTTTCATAATTTATCTGCAAATTAATTGAAACACTTTTTAGTTGATTTAAAAAGCCTTTATTAATGTTTACAACTAAGAATAAGTATTTGGAAACAAATTTATTGACAGAACGTTTTTGAAGTTTTACAAATGTTTCAATGTTAAAAATAAAATGTTTCATGTCAAATCCTGAAAATCGTCAGTGACATTTGTAAAATGTTTTGACGTTGTACAACTTTTCAAGAAATCCTTCTTCTTTGATTTTAACCCAAAAATCAAGTTTCTTAGATCTAAACATTTTTAAACTTCTTTTATCCTAAAAATCACTTCACCGAATTATTAATTTGTGTAAAATGCTTTGAAAGTGTTTTGGTTTGTTGTGAGAGCTAATTGACAATTATTCTTCATGTTCTTTGCTTGTGTTCAGAAGACGTAACAGTTTTAAAATTTCGAAATCCTCGTGATTCTTCGTGTAATATTTTTCCTTTATTTATTTAATATTCTATTTTACTTCATTTGCTAAATTGATTTAGAATAGATTAGTTAAAGCAAATATATTTAATCTAAGCCAAAAAAACTAAAAAAATATTAAAATTAGACGAGACAATACTAAAATCTGTTTCTCCAAACTAATCTGCATGAATGAATTTGCATGCGAATTTAGAAAAATTATGATTTATTGATGGATCTTGAAAAAAAAATAGATCAGCACCGATCTATTGAATTTGCAGTTGAAGATTTCATGATCCAACTTCTAAATCCCATAAGGTTTCACTAAAATGATTGGAGATTCTTTTTCTTAAATGTAATTTGAAAAAAAAATTAGAACTAGTCATATAAATTAAATAAATAAATTTATGTTCTTCAGAATGTAGGCTAAAATGTAAAAATAATTACAGGAATTTTTACCCTTCGACGCGAAAAAAATCAAGTATGGGCCCAATTTAGACTTGAGAAATCCAAATCAATCCAAGTTAGCAACTTCCTTATTATATTTGAAGTTACTCTTTTGCATCTGGCCCAAAATCAAGTATGGGCCCAATTTACTGATGCTTTACCATGTTCCATTACTCGGCCCAAGGAAAGGCCCAATACTATGTTAAAAAATTTCCTCTTGATTATCAAAAGCCTACTATCTAGTGAGAGCCTACTATAGATCGTGGGATATTCGTCTAGTACGTAAATTGTGGTCTTAATCACGTTCGTATCCAAATCTGATTCTCCGAAAACCGTGTTCTCTACGTGTATTTTTTTGAGTTCGTAAGTTAATTTGAACCGTCGTATTAAAAATTAATGATTCACTTTTGAATCATATCGTTACGGTCGAGCGTTGATATTTAATTCAATAGTTCAAATTAACATACACATTCTGAACTCAGAAAAATGCGTGTAGAGAATCTGAACCCCAATTCCCCGACCTTAGACCTTCTTTTATCGGGCCAATCTCAGCCCTCAACCACATATCTTTAAAAATATGTAGATGTGGCAGAACTCGATCTGACTCGAGAAACCCTTCCGATCTAATTCGATCTAATATTTGATAAAGTAAAAAATAATTCGAATTCGTCCCGACCGACTCGAGATGGCTCGTAACCCCAGCTGAAGCGACACATGAGCGGTCCGAACCCGATCCGACCCGGCCTGAGACGACCAGTAACATGAGATGTTGTGACGCATGAGACCCAAGCACGACCCGACCTGTAATCTAAGATGAAGCGACACGTGAGGTCCTCAGCTCGACCCGACTTGACCTGATAAACTTGTAAATCAATTTAATCATATTTTATCTGCATTATAATCTAATTTTACTAATAAATTAACATCAAAGAAAGTCAAAATTTAATAACACAATTCAATAACACGATCCGATCTTGTCCGATTAAACTTAAAACTCAAAATAAAACTCGAAAGTTGTCGATGCAACCCGATCTGACTCAAGACCCAAAATTTGTCGATGCAACCTGACCCGAAATCCAATCCAATCTTGCTCAGTTCGATTTGTTACCTGAAAAAGACCGACAGAACCTGACCCGTTAACAATTTTGCACCTGGCTTGTGTGGTTCATGATCCCATTTCAAATCCAACCACAAGTTTTTAAGTGCCTAAGTGGTCCCATGAATAGAAGGCCTTTAGCAAGTGGCGCCATCTAAATCATTTGGGTCTTTTTTGCCACGTGTAATCTGCTGTGACCTGGCCAATAATGACGTGGGAATTGCCAAGATCAAATAGCTCCGTAGACTCGGTCTACACCTAGAACGGGGCAAACTTTGACAAAAATAGTGATATATTAATTCCAGCCTTACAGGCATTTCCAGCTATTGCCACGTTTTCTCCGGAGCAATTTGAAATATGATTCAGCTACATTTTCAATTAAATACATTTTCCGTTATTTATAAGGAATTTATAAAATTTGCCTGAAGATTGTTTCCTTAAAGACATTGGAATTGTTGAGATTCTTTGCTACAATATGTGGATGTAAATTGTTTATTTTTTTCCTCAAACTGTCATATAATGAAATAATATGCTAGACAATTTAATTTTCCAAACAATCTTTCGGTTTATAGGAAGTTAAATAATCACACAAAGAAATGATTACATTGACACAAATTATACAAGTATTAATTTTCCTTAGTATTTTAGAAGTCAAAAATCAAAATAAATCGAAAATTGAGCTTAATTTCTTTCTTAATGCTGCATGCACGCAACAATTATATTTATTTTAGTTTAATTTTTGAAAATATTAATAAAAATGGTCACACCAAAGATTTTATCGCGTAGTTAAATAACTGTGTCAGGTTTATTTTATGGACATTTATTCTTATATGAAATGAACTAAACAAAATTATATTTTTTTGTGGTCATTAAGTCAATGATGATTAAAAATGATGTAGCCTGGATTTTTTTTTAAGATATTAATTAAAAAGGAGTTATGGAAAATAATGACAACAAATTATAACACAGAAATCACCTCATGTTAAATTTAGTAATAAAATGAGATAGTTTTGTGCAATACAAGTACAGTAAAAATTCACAGCTCACGTTTAATTTTTAGTAAAACAGGTGCAGCTACATTTTGTTGACTAGGCAAATACAATTCTTGGGGAGCAGCCGAGCAGGACATACCTTCCTTGCAAAATAGATTCGAACAGCATATTACAAAGGAAATTTTTTATAAAGTGTCATGGCACAAATTATTTTAACAGTTAAAGATTAATGACATTTTAAAAATTTCACAGAGAGTCAAAGACACAAGTATTACTTGCGCTTCTAAAATTTTTCAAATTTTTTTTCAACTTTCGTTCATTTATCTTAAGATTGCAGTACAAATTTTATATTTTAAAAGCGTAAGTATTACTTGAATCTCTAAAAAGCTTAGGAGCGCTAATATTAGTTGCCCTCTTGCTTCTCTGTGATATTTTTATGGAGCAATTGGTCCTATTTTTAAAAATTGTTGTTCCTATGACTTTTTATGCAAAAATTCCTATTACAAAGGAAAACGACCTTTTCCCTTTTTCAGAAGCAAAGTGATATCTCCATTACCGTTAGAGTGGAATTAGTTTATATTAATTAATGACTAGTTTTTATATTACTCAATTTTTTAATGAAAATGTTATTAAAACCAATTTTAAGCGGTGATTATCATCAATAGTAATAATAATTCATTATAGAATTAGTCTTAATTAATAAATTATAGACTTATTGTAAACAATGCAATTAATATGAACAAATAATAATGTATCGAGTCTGGACATATGAAATTAATGTCTTCCAAAATTTTATGATAATTCTGATTGGGAAGGTAGAAATTTTAATGAAAAATAAATACAAAAATCTTCATTCGACAATAGAAATACAAAAATCGAAGACATAATACATATGGTGATAGATCTGGTCTCTCTACTGAGAGACCCATGTTCATATTTTTTAGAAGACAATTTATTTAAATAATAATTGTCGGAACTAAAAGTAGAACTCTATTTAACTAAAGAAAAAAATAATAGAAATATCAAGACGTAAAAGATATCAATTTTATGACTAACCAAAAAAGTTACCACTAATTAAACCAAAAGACTCCAACAAAAAAGTTGAATTTTTCTACTCAAATCAGGTAATGGATATCTCCATTTGATTATTACTTAAGAGGGCTAAGAAAAAAAATTTAGATGACTACCTTCAGCAGTAAAATTTCAAGTGGGTCTAACTTTGAGTTCCATTAAAAGTAATAGCTAAAATCCTATAAAAATTTTACAAACATCCGGTGTACTATTAACAATAACGTTCTTAAATTTCGCCGATTATTTTATAATTTTTTTTTTCTACTTGTGTGTTTGTCCAAATTTTTCAAAAATAAGGACACAATTAATTATAGTGCCTCGAAATAAATTTCAACTATGACTTGTCTGAAAATTTGAGAAATATTTTAACTTTTTAAGAGCGCGACTAATAATAGTGCTCTTATTTTCTACATCGTAGTGGAACCCATAAAAACTCAGAAGAAACTAATACAATATTGAATGAAATTTAAAAGTGTTACTATTAATAGCGCTTTTGATCATTTGTAAATTTTTTAAGGAGATATTAATTTTTATCTAACTCAAAGTTAGATTCATTATGAAATTTGTCCCCTTCAGCAGCGTAGACCTTTCTCCGATAAATTATTTTTTTGTTCCTTCACCAGGAAAGTAAAATTCAGTTCCAATAAAATGAATTATTATATAATAAAATGCAAAATTTAAGACAATATAAAGTGCAAATTTTCATATTGTAATAAAACAATAGACGCGAACATGTACTCATTTGACATTCTTCAGTAGAAGTTTTGTTACTTTTAAAGAAGTTAACTCATGTTAATTTAATTCTATAAATAAAAATACGCAGTAAATAATGCGGCTAGCTTGCGGCATAATCCATGAGAAAAGAAGAAAGAGGAGAACATAAATTCGGCTATAAAAATCTCAAGTCTAAAAGAAACCAAAAGTTACATAGTAAAATCAAACGGTGCAAACCGTCTAGCAGGGCTAATTTCATTGGTCACCATTTAAAAAAATAGAAAAAAAGGAAAAGGAAAAAGGCCCTAGTTCAGAGAATTTCTCAACCTCTCCTCCGTTCTCGCCTCCACACTTCTCTACTATCGAAAATATTCAAATAGAGAAAGCGAACTAGCTTCCGACCGAAACCCTAACCCTAGTTCGATCGGGATTCCTCTCGCTCCGATGGCGACGGATGATCCCATAGCCCCATCCTCGACGAACTCCTCCGCAGCGGTGGCGGCGGCGGCTGCCGCGGCGGTCGGGAGCTCCGTGATCCCGATCGTGAATAAGCTTCAAGACATCTTTGCGCAACTAGGGAGCAGTTCGACGGTCGATCTACCACAAGTCGCTGTCGTGGGAAGCCAGAGTAGTGGCAAGTCTAGCGTGTTAGAGGCGCTTGTGGGAAGGGATTTCTTGCCACGTGGTTCGGATATCTGTACTAGGAGACCTCTCGTCTTGCAACTGGTGCATTGTCCGAAGAGAACGGATGGGCAAGGAGATGAGTGGGGCGAGTTCTTGCACTTGCCTGGGAAGAGATTCTACGATTTCGGAGAGATTAAAAGAGAGATCGAGGTAACATTTGCTTATTCTTTTTTTTATTTAATTTGTAGTTTTGTACTGGCTATTGCTAGTTTCTCTTAATTCCTTTTGAATTACTAATTATCCTTGCTTTACGAAAGGTTTTCTCTCGGTATTATACTTGCATCCTATGGTATGGATGTTTATTAATCCATTGTTTGACCGTTCTGGTATACTTTTGGTGTTTGAAGAGTGTGAAGTTTTTGTTCTGATATTTAAAGCTTAGAGTAGTGTTAGTTGTTAAATCCTTGTTTCTAATATCATCTCCTTTATCCATTTCTACTTTCTTTTTTCTGGTGTGTCAGACATGTAAATAAGAAACTACTTGAATGTTATCTTATATCGTCTAGTTATTGTGTGCGCCTGTGTGTTTCCAGTGACATATTTGATGGTAGCGAGTTCTTAAAATATATGCATATCTGTGTGCAACTTGTCAGTATAATTTATATTTCCAGATTCAGTTAAAAAGGGGCTTGGTTAATGGTTATATTGCTGCATTCTATACATGCATGATATATATTTATATATATATATATATATATATATATGCAGAGATAGGCTAGAGTGTTCCACGGAGCACCAAATCGTTCGTGCTCCACATCTGTTATCTCCAATTTGAAAATCCCAACGACCGATCCGAACCGTTGAACATGATCTACATATTGAAATCTATTTGGAGATTGAATTTTACATTTTTTGCTATTTGTTTAAAGAGGTAGAAAAGTTGCTAATAAAAAATTGCAACTTTTATTGGTCCAGAAACCGTTTGATTAACAACTTTTCTATCTCTTTAAACAAATAGCAAAACAATTCAAAAAAATGTAAAATTCAATCTCCAAATAGATTTCAATATGTATATCATGTTCAACGGTTCGGATCGGTCGTTGAAATTTTCAAATTAGATATAACGAATGTGAAGCACGAGCGATTTGATACTCCATGAAGTACCCTAGCCTTTCTATATATATATATATATAGAGGGAGAGTTAGGCTATGGTACTTACGTAAGTATCAAGCTTCACCGTGCTTACGATCATATCTCGAATATCAAATCAAATGGTCGATCCGAATCGTTGAAAATGGCCCATACTAAAATCTATTTGGAAATCGATTTTTTATTTTTTTACTATTTTATCGGATGGGTAGAAATTGGTTAAATTTGAGGTATGTATATCGTCAGATTACTTTATTTTCTACCCATCGGATAAAATATTAAAAAATAAAAAAATAAAAATGGTTTCCAAGTAGATTTTAGTATGAACAACATTTTCAACGATTCTGATCGTCCATTTGCATTTTGATATTTGAGATATGATCGTAAGTACGGTGGAGCTTGGTGCTTACGTAGGTACCATAGTCTGACTATATATATATATATATATAGAGAGAGAGAGAGAGAGAGAGAGAAGGGATCCGTAGCCGCTCGCAACCGCTTCATCATACAAAGTGTAAATCGTCGATCTGGATCGTTGAAAACATTCTCCATACTAATGTAGACTTGGAGACCAAATTTTATATTTTTGGAATTTTTTTACTATTTTATCGAAAGGGTTGAAAATTGGATGTTTGTAAATAGTTAGATAAATAAATTTTCAATCCATCCGATAAAAAGTAAAAAAATTCAAAAAAATGTAAAATGGTTTTCAAGTCTATATTAATATGGATAATGTTTTCAACAGTCTGGATCGGTCATTTACATTTGCTATCATGGAGCGGTTGGAAGTTTGGCTGCTACGGATCCCTCATATATATATATATATATATATATATATATATAGAGTTAGGCTATGGTACTTACGTAAGCACCAAGCTCCACCGTACTTGCGATCATATCTCGAATATCAAAATGCAAATAGTTGATCCGAATCGTTGAAAATGTTGTACATACCAAAATCTACATGGAAACCGATTTTTTTATTTTTTGAATTTTTTTTACTATTTTATCGGATGGGTAGAAATTGGTTAAATTTGAGGTATGTATATCGTTAGATTACTCAATGTTCTATCCATCGGATAAAATATTAAAAAAATTGCAAAAATAAAAAATTTGGTTTCCAAGTAGATTTTAGTGTGAACAACATTTTCAACGGTTCAGATCGTCTATTTGTATTTTCATACTTGAGATATGATCGTAAGTACGGTAGAGCTTGGTGCTTACGTAAGTACCATAACCTGACTCTATATATATATATATATATATATATATATATTTCATTTGATTTCTGAAGTGAGCTTTTGATACATATGCATCAAAGCTCGCTTGAAGTTACTGAGGATTTTGTATACCTTCAATGTTATGTTATTGCATTCTGATGGAATTTTTGAATATCTAAGCAGCATCGTGGTGTTGAAACATGTCCAGTTCTATCTAGTTTACTATTTCTCTTCCTCTATCTTTTGATATCCTTGCAATGCCCTGAAGTTACTAACAATTTAACTTCTCTTGGTTTTGGTTAAGCAGCAAAATGTGTAGGGGGAAATTAAATAGAGAGAGATCTGAAAGTGGACCTCCAACTTTCTTCATTTTGGTCAGGGGTGCCTTTGAATTTTTTTTGTTCAGTCAGACTTCCTGGTTCACAAATTTATTTGACACTTCTTCAATTAGACCTTCTTTGTTAGTTATATCTTGTATTTTTACTATGTTGTCCTAAATTAGCGAAAATCTTAAAACACTATGTGAGCCCCATATTAGTCATTTCCTGTATTAGGACTGTGTTAGAGCTACTTTGTACACCCACAAAATGGTTTCAGTTGAACACAAATCAAGAACCCTTTATGGGTCTTGACTCTTGATTGATCAAAGAATTTACTAGAACGGAATAAGGATATGGAAATTCCATTGTTCGTGTTCAATGGTTTCTCCTGCTAAGTTGTTCGCTGCTGTGGGCAAAGGGGTTATTGTGGATTTGTTGTTCTTTTGTTGAAACAAGTTAATTTTTTGTTAAGACCTAACTGATATATTAATAAAAAAGAGTATGTTGAAAATCACTGTTAATCATTTCTCGGAGTTTTATGTAATCTGAATAACAGATGAACCCGTATTTCTATCTGACCATGAGTTGGTACAAAATGTTATTCCTCTCAGTGGGTATTGTCCTTATAAATGGAATTACAGAAAAGAATCAGTAATCATTTCAGTTTTTGAATCACATATGTATGTTTCTTAATTCAGACAGAGACAAAAAGAGAGGCAGGAGGAAACAAGGGTGTTTCTGACAAGCAGATCAGGCTCAAAATTTTCTCTCCAAATGTTTTAAACATAACTCTAGTGGATTTGCCAGGAATTACAAAAGTTCCTGTAGGCGACCAGCCAACTGACATAGAGGCACGTATTCGCACCATGATCCTCTCCTATATCAAGCACAAGACTTGTATTATTCTTGCGGTGTCACCGGCCAATGCTGATCTGGCCAACTCTGATGCCCTCCAGATGGCCAGAGTTGCTGATCCTGATGGTAAGTACCTTGTCTTAACGTTGATGAACCATGTGATGTTTGCAAATGCATGTCCACGATTATGTCGGGAGTGATATTAACAGAAATCATGTATTAACGCTTACTGACTGGTATCATGCTGTTGATACATACTGAATGGTGCCTGTAGTTTCTAAATTTTAGTGATATAGTGCCGGGTAGTGGTTATGGAAATGAGTACAAATATGGAACTGTGAGATTTCTAGGATTGTTTAATCTGGATATTAACATGCTTCTGACTTGTGTTGCTGTATTATTATGTCACGTTCCTTTCTTTTGGTTAAGTGCATAATTGTGGCTATTTGAGATATGAAGTTAGGCGAGTTATGTGTACTTTCCAACATGTACCTTTTCTTTTTATTAAATTATAGGTTCGCGCACAATTGGTGTGATCACAAAGGTTAGTCCCCAAAATTATGCTTTGTAATTTTTCAGTCAATAGTGTTGTATATTAATTATTTTTTATGTATTTTATGCTACAATGCTATTTTAAAACTTTTTGGCTGTAGCTGGATATAATGGACAGAGGAACTGATGCACGCAATTTTTTACTTGGAAATGTTATCCCTTTACGCCTTGGATATGTTGGCGTTGTTAATCGGAGTCAGCAGGTACATTACTTGTTACTTTTTTTGTCCAAGATTTATGTGTTACTTTACCAATTTACTCATTTGTTTTTTTCTGCTGGCATTGCAATGATTTGCTAAATTACTGTTCTCTTCTATAGGGGTTTGCCCCTAGGTTAGGAGGTGAAGAAGTGGGGTGGACAAGGCACTTAAGTTCCAATTTAGGATCGAATGATGCTTAAAGAATATATTAGAGAATTTAACTTAAATTCTTCTTCAAAGATTTCTATTCACCCTAAAATTGTTACTTGGGTGGGTGGCATTGCAATGATTTGCTAAATTACTGTTCTCTTCTATAGGGGTTTGCCCCTAGGTTAGGAAGTGAAGAAGTGGGGTGGACAAAGCACTTAAGTTGCAATTTAGGGTCGAATGATGCTTAAAGAATATATTAGAGAATTTAACTTAAATTCTTCTTCAAAGATTTCCTAAAATTGTAACTTGGGTGGGTAGTTAAACAAGATCTTAACCTCCCTTCCCTGACCTTCCACTCTCACAGACTTGGGAGGAGACTCTTCATATCATAAAACCTTTTTTAACCTTGTTTTATTTCTGTAGAATTATTGTCTATTAGCACTTGGATTTGCTTTCTTGGAAACAACATTGCATTTTTCAGTTTCATTGAATCTAACTATTATCTGTGAATTTTTTAAGTGATTTAGTCGTGTGCTCTATAATACAGGACATAAACATGAACAGAAGTATAAAAGATGCTTTGGCCTATGAAGAGAATTTCTTCAAAAATCAGCCGGTACATAGTTTCTTTTTTTAGCCCCTTTTTCTTTCTTCCTCCTGGTTCATTAGAACTTCTCTTTATTTGCCTTTTTAATTAATGACAGGTCTATCATGGTCTTGCTCATTGTTGTGGGGTTCCCCAATTAGCAAAGAAGCTTAACCAGGTATTTGCTTTGTTAAAATTCTGTAGGATTTTAATTTTAACTTGTATGTAGTTCTCTTTGGCCTGGCTATTGGTCAGTTGCTCTAGTGTTTTATAGAAGCTCAACTAACCCTTAGTACTGCATTAGAACACTGAGAAACCCAGCTAAAATGTCAAAATTCTAGAAGGGTGAAAAATCGAGCAGACTAGTACGGAATCTGAATAAGTTGTGGTTGAGGTACTTTCTTTTATGATTAATCCTCTTTTCAATACCTGTTTTGTAGATATTGGTACAACATATAAAAACTGTCCTTCCAGGCCTCAAGTCACGTGTTAGTGCACAGTTAACATCTGTAGCAAAGGAGCTTGCAGTTTATGGTGATGTTGTGGAATCAAAGGTATGCTATTTGAAATGTCAATTTAAGTAAAAAAAAACAAATGAACTGGTGGACCCTAAATTTTTGTCATGGAAAACTTCTGTGGGTTGATTTGGGCGAATATAGTGCTTGATATCCTATTTAGGGCTTATTCTAAATCAAGTCTTAAAATAAGTATTATGTTCTCAGTAACTTATATAGAGTCATAAAACCAAGTGCAACATCGTTATAACCGTATGAGATACCATTATGAAGCTAGTATCCAACTGCATAATTATATACTTCATAATAAACTTTACAATTTCACATAGAAAAATGAATACATCATTAATCATTTTCTCACATTCATTTTTCACAATTATAACTCTTTAACAGATATAATGCTCTAGTCATAAAATGAGAACCCTTCTAATAAAATGTTTGAGTTCTCTATACAGCACAGTAAACTGCTATGGTTAACCGCTATAGTGGTAGAACCTGCAATTTTCCAAATATCTTGAGCTTTTTAGTGTTGTTCTGAACATTGCTTGCTGTTATCCTTCAAATAGTTGAAGATTTTGTTGGGTTTCTCCTTTTTATTTTAATATATGCTCCAAATTTCTATAGTGGTATTTGAAGTGATTTCTTCAAATTTTTTTTGAAAAGCTTGGAATCATTCTTGGTGTTTTGTTCTTCTTTAACCCTTTTTTAAACGCTTTATGCATCTTTTTTTCTGATTCTATCCCAGGCTGGCCAAGGCGCTAAACTCCTGAACATTCTAGCAAAGTATTGCGAAGGTATTTTTTGTTATCAATTTTGAAGCAAATTTGCTTTTCTTTTTTCTTATTGATTGTTTATTTGTTCATGGCCAATTTATTTGGGAATAAAGGCTTTGTTGTTGTTGTTGTTTATTTGTTCATGAATCTATTAATCTGACCTTTTTAAGATCTAATCTATTAATTTGGCCTTCTTGAGAACCAATCTATTGTGTATTCTGTTTCATTGAATCATGAATTATTTTTGGAATATTCTTTTCATATGACTGTTTTTCCTCTGTAGCTTTTTCTTCATTGGTCGAAGGTAAAAATGAAGAACTGTCCACTGCTGAATTGTCAGGAGGAGCCCGAATCCATTATATATTTCAGTCTATATATGTGAAAAGTTTAGAGGTACCATCTTTGAATTGATAATAACGTATTTCTTTTGTTAGTAATGAGTTGAGGCAGATACTTAGTTCTGAATGCCTTTTTTCCCCTTCATTTGAAAGGAAGTGGATCCTTGTGATGACATTACTGATGAAGACATACGCCTTGCTATTCAAAATGCAACTGGACCCAGAAGTGCTTTATTTGTGCCTGAGGTAACTTGTTTCACATGTATATAAAGACAAATAAAAGGATGTCAAACATATTTGGTTTCAACCAATGAGGGAGAAAAAGAGACCGCAGTGAGGAAAAATAACATTATTCCTTGAGATTTTGTTGTTTCTAGTGAGCGTCCATGATTTTGTCACCATTATTATTATTTTTTTATTATTTTTTATCATCAGGTACCATTTGAAGTACTAGTGAGGAGGCAAATAAGCCGGTTGCTTGACCCAAGCCTTCAGTGTGCAAAATTTATATATGATGAATTGTTCAAGGTATGTAATCTGTTTGAAAAAGTAAACTGATTACGCTTAACTAACAATGTTATTTAGTTTCCAAGTTACTTGTAAAGTTGATTGCTTAGCACCAGTTGAGTTTCTTTACTTCATTCAGTGTAATTTGGCCAAAATTCGCCCACATTAATAGATATAATTTACAATATCTCAACTTGTAAATGCCAGTCAATCCTGAGAGCAGTCCCCCAATTAAATCTCACTTGAGCAATGAAGTGCAATAGGAATGCAAGAAAACAAAACAATTTAAATCTGGAACAATGAGTAGAGACTGCTTGTACATAATTGCATATTTTGAGCTTTGTAAATGTAATTATGTTCTTCCTGTACTGCCAGATGAGCCACCGGTGCTTAGCAAGTGAGCTTCAGCAGTTCCCAATGCTAAGAAGATACATGGATGAGGTTATAGGTAACTTCTTGCGAGATGGTCTCCAACCTGCTGAAGCAATGATAACTCACATCATCGAAATGGAGGTACCATAAACCCATAAAGTTTTCCTCTTAAGCAAGTGGCCCCACAAGTTGTACATTCTTAATTTTGGTAGTAAATTTTGGGTATTTTAATTGATAAAAGATCCTGAAGTCAACAAAGCTATCCTTGCCTGGTTCAGAACGAGCACAAAATGGCTGCTTCTATAAACTTGGACTAGTTCAGTTTTTATTGTAATTGATATTATAGTCTGCATGATGGAAATTTTCTAATTGAGTTTATTGGTGTTGTATTTTTGCTTGGTAAAATTTATTTGTACTATTCTTCTTCAGATGGATTACATCAATACATCTCACCCAAGTTTTGTTGGGGGTAGCAAATCAGTGGAGCTTGCACAACAACAAGTGAAAACAGCAAGGATGTCTTCTACCATGATCAAATCCAAGGTACAGCATACATTGTTTCATGCTCTCTACATTCTTCCCGTTGCATTTTTCCTTATTTTCCCTTTCAAATTTCTACTAGTCTGCAACGACTACTTTCAAATTCATATAATAGATTCTTGTTATTGATTCTGTAGGTGCTAATTAGATTCGCTCTTTTGCATGATTTTCTTAGTTTATGTTGATTTGCTTATGGGTTAATGAATGTTATTCAGGTGAAGTGAAATTGCTTACATTTATTTGTGTGTGTGTGTATTTTTTTGGGGTGGGGGGAGCGGGGAGCGGGGAGCGATTAAATTGGAACAATTTGAGATCTGAAAGAGATCTGGGTGGGAACTAATCAAAGTTTGTTGGCCTTGACCTGTGAAGAAATTCCTCAGTTCAGTTGGTTTATTTATTGTTTTATTTAATTATGACTACGGTTATGTACAGGATGGGGCAGATCTTGAGAAGGCCTCTGAAAAGAGATCTAGAGCTATCCTGGCCAGGACAGGTGCAAATGGTGTCGCTTCTGACACCCTTCAGGTCTTTTTACTCTTTATCGTTTTTTCCCATCAAATTCTTACTTTCTCATGCTCTATAACTTTTGAATCTCTCCTCAAGCCTTATAACTTTTGAATCATCTCTAGATGTTTGCTTAAAATTTCCTCTTTCACAATTTCAGGGTCGACACGGTGCTGATGGTGAGAGGCCTGGCTCATCAGGTAACAGGGTCCTTGTCAATTAAATAAATGATAATTGCTGAAGGAATAAATTACAAATAAGCAAATTGAATGATGGGAGAAACACAAGAGGACTGCGATTCTGATATAGAAATGCTATGTTCTGAATTTCAGGTGAGAAGAGCACATCAAGCTGGGGTATCTCTTCAATTTTTGGCGGAGGAGAAGATCGGCCCCAACCAGCTCCAAAAGAAACCTTTTCAACGAATAAGTCGACTTATAACAGTATCCCAAGCCAACCTATAAATGGTCTTGATCAATCTTTATCCATAATCATGTTAAGAGAGGTATGTGCCTTGTGCAATTATACGTAGATAGTAAGATATTATAGAACGGAATCATAGACCATCAAGCTCTCTCAGTACATGTCAGTATAATTAAATGAGACATATACGAGTATATAGTTTGAATGATCTAATGGATCTGTGAAGGTATTAGTGGTTGCTATACAAGATATTGAGTACATGTTGATTTCTCGTGCTGGATGACTGCAGCCACCAGTCATATTGAAGCCAACCAGATAGATGTGATGTTAATTATTTACTATGTGGTTGTTTACTGCAGCCGCCAGTCATATTGAAGCCATCAGAGAACCAGACGGAGCAAGAGGCTCTAGAAATTGCAATAACAAAATTGCTGTTGAAATCGTACTATGATATTGTGAGGAAAAATGTTGAAGATTCCGTGCCTAAAGCCATCATGCACTTCCTGGTACTATGTTTTTTACTTTATGTTCGTCTCGAAGGAGTTTATGGAGAAGCTGAGTATGTTATTGGGCTGTGTAACATGATTTTCTTGCTCCACTTGTAGGTTAATCATACAAAGAGAGAGCTGCATAATGTCCTTATCACTACACTTTACAAGTAAATTTGCTACTTGTATATATTTGTTCTGTGATTAGCATCATCGTTCCATCTATTCTTGTTTTGGTTGCAAATGATAATCTTCTGAATGATATTCCTCTCTATGTATGCTTTAGGGAGAGCCTGTTTGAGGAAATGCTCAAAGAACCAGATGAAATCTCTACAAAGAGGAAGCGCATCAGAGAAACACTTAAGGTCTTACAACAGGCTTACAGGGTATGGCTTTTTGTCGCCTTATAGCAGGATATGCTTTTTTATCTTGATCTTTTCACTGCAATAAATCTTCAGAACATAAATGTCCAACCAAAATAATATTGGAAATGGCCCTGTAAACGTTTTAAAAGCAATAATTTTGGGGATAACATAATTAATTGGTGCTGCCAGCCTCAAAATGTGGCCTTGCAAAACAGAATATCTTATCCACTAGTCCTCATTTGTCATTGGCCTTTAACTTGTGATAGAGCAAGGAGGTATGACAACATTGATTTTTCCTTGAGAAGTTAAATCTAAACATTCATCTTCGCCGTAACTGTGAGTCTGTGACCCAATGGTAGGACTTTTAAGTTGACGTTATTATTATTTTTCATCACTGTTGTTTAGACACTGGATGAGATACCGCTGGAGGCAGAGAGTGTAGAGAAGGGGTATGCTGATGTGACTGGCCTGCCAAAGGTGAACAACTTTTCTAACCTCTATGACACCACCTCACCCAAAAGTAGTAATAGAAGCCGCAAGAGCCACTCTGGTGAACAACAATCCTCTTTTCTCAATTCATATCCAGATGCAAACGGGATAGGTTCTTATCCCCATATTGGTATTTGATTGGTTATATTGAGAGCACTGCTAGCTATGTGGTAGCATGTTATAATATTCTTTTTTTCATAAGGTGCCCCTTGTTGAAATAATTAGCGGTTTTGCTATTTTTTTGACGGGTTTGTACAGTTTTATCTTTGTCCTTCTATTTTCTGGAATTTGTTGGCGTAGTTTATGGTATGGTCGTGACAGAAGAGATAAAAATACACCCTGTTGGATTGTAATCTTTTTTTTTTTTTTCCTTTGGGAATCCGTTGGCTGGTGAGAGACAGCCTTTCACACATAATGTTGTCACACGCAGCGTTAAATCATTGTTATATTGGTTTGAAGTACTTGATTTTTTTTTTGGTAGAATATAGTGGCCGTTGTTACCAACATGTTGACAGAGGTATTGCTAGTTTAATTTTTTTTGGCGTTGTTGCCCACATGTTATTAGTTTAATTAATCCGTCTCCATGAATCAAAATAATTTTACGATGTGTAACATAACTTGTAAACCAAATGCAAGTTTCCTCTGGTTTGATTGGTGCGTCGGTTGACGCATCACAAGTTATATGATTGTTTTATTTTTGTCCCTTCTCATTCAAATTTTCAAACAGTTTGTCGGACCTTCAAATAGTTACGGCCTTTTGTACAAGAATGAAGAGGCTTTTATTTTGAAGTTTTTTATTTAATAATTTTACTTCAAAGTTTATAAATTCTGTGTAAGCTAAAATTGATCAGTCTCTTGGAGTCTTAGTGCATGCTCTCTCCTAAATAATAGAACAATAAAAACAGAAAAAGAAGGCCATTATTTTTCAGTTCCGCTTGTAAATTTGATGTAGCTCTGCACTCTCTCACAGTCATGAATGGAGATGGTAAGCGGCGGAGAAGAGAGAGATCAACGATTTGAGGTTGAAATTAGAAGCACGAACTACTAGTAGTAGGAAACGCTTCAATGGAAGGCGGTGGCATTGATTTTGATTTGGATGGCGCAAAGAGGCAAAAATGTTGGTGGTTTTTCTTCTTTCTTCCTCTTCAATCTCATTGTATCCTCCTTGATTATAAATCAATTGAAAGGAAGCTTGAATAAACACCTTTCAGATTTTCTTAATTATTACAATCATTTGACTTAATTCTGAAATTGATTTTGGAATTAATCAATTTGTTTATTATTTTCTTAACATCTCATTTTTTCAACGAATCAAAGTTAATGCCGAATATAAAACGCAATTGTTGGCTCTATATCTCATTACTACAAAAGTTGATGGGAGATGATCAATAGACAGTTTGTAATTTTTGCATAAAATAATACATTCATTACTAAAAAGAAAAGAGAAGCACGGAAAAAAAACGCGCCACAAATAAACACACCAAAAATAGACTCACCATAAAAAAATTGGTTTGTCGTAGTATTTGCTGATGTGGCAATTAAGAAACTCTAATTTTAGTTTCAGAAATGTGAGAGTTTAGAAAGTAAGAAATATTAAATTTGCAAAATTAATGTGACAATAATTTATAAATTCTAAGTTTTAGGATGAAGATGCTCTAGGTATCGGTTTCACATCAGGTCACATGTTTAGAATACATAACTTTTTTTTGTCTGACGCTGAAAAAAATAGAAATAACATCCGTAATCCTGGTTTCAGATCTTTGACAGCGATGATCCTATTTCAACGTTCACATGCACATGTGTTATTTGGACGCATGCATTCAGAAATCCAGATTCTCAACACACAAAAAATCCTAAGTACAATTGCAACTGTGAACACATCTATAAGACGTTTAGAAAACACTTTTGAACGCAGAGTCTGAACGTAAAGTCTAAACACAGTGTTCAGATAACACTACTGAACGCAGAGTCTAAACGTAGAGTCATAATGTTGTGTTCACATGTATTTAGATTTTTTTGTTTTGTGCATATCTCCGCCTGTGTTGTTTCAACATAGCCGGTTCCAAACCCGAAAAAGGAGGAGGGTCGTGATAGGCTTGGAAAGCCAACGTAAACAAATTAGCCACTTTCATGAAAATGAAACTCAATAGACTTTCGTTGGGGTGTAATCATCTTAGCGACGCGTCATATCGAAACTCAGGTATGATGTTAAATGTGCAAGGGCCGAGTCGTCACTCCCTTAGTGACGCATTACATCGGCGCTCGAGTGTAGTGACAAATGAGCAATGGTCTTCGCACTTTACTCGACGAGTTCGAGGGATAAGGAAGCTAGCCGAGGATAATAGGATTCACTTATGTAGTTGGAATGTATGTTCTTTAATAGGTAAGCTACGAGAGTTAGTTGATGATTAGGAGATATGTAAATATCTTATGCGTTCAAGAGACTAAATGGACGAGCCAGAAGGCGAAGGAGGTGGAAAATACTGGTTTTAAGCTCTAGTACACAGAAACAGAACGAAGCAGGAATGAATTAGGCGTCTTAATTGACCAAAATCTCAAGAACATAGTTGTCAACGTTAGGAGACAAGTAGATCGACTTATCCTAGTCAAGTTGGTCGTTGGCGAATTAGTTTTAAACGTCGTTAGTGCGTATGCTCCACAAATAGGTTTGTGCGAGAATGTCAAGAAATAATTCTGGGAAGATTTAGAAGAGATGCTTAGAGACATGCCTAGCGACAATAAGCTTTTTATTGGAGGAGACTTCAACGGTCATATCGGTACAACTAGTTGGGGTTTTGAAGGAGTGCACATGAGATTTGAATATGGTGATAGGAATCAAGAAGGAGAAAACATCTTGAACTTTGTTGTAGCATATGACTTCATGATAGCTAACACCTTCTTTAGAAAGAGACAATCCCATTTAGTTACCTTCAATAGCGGTCAACACTCGAGCCAGATCGATTTTGTTCTTACTAGGAGATATGACAAACGAGCTTGCGTAGATTGTAAGATTATACCCGGAGAATGTGTCGTCCAACAACACAAGCTTGTGGTATCGGATTTTCGCTTTCGAATACGCGCTCGACAGGACAAAGACGTCAAAATATTGAGAACAAGATGGTGGAAACTCAAAGGAGATGCCCAATAGGTTTTTAAGGACAAGATGATCGAATAAGTAACCTTTAACTAAGACCATTATGACGCTAATAACATGTGGAAGAAAATGATAATTCACATTCGAAAGGTAGCTACAAAGGTATTCAGAGTGACAAAGGGATAAGATGTGAACCTAAAGACACTTGGTGGTAGAACGAGAACGTGCAAAAAGCTATCAAGGAGAAGAAGAACTGCTACAAGTGTTTGCATCATGATAAGAGTCAAGATAACGTATAGAAGTATAAAACGATAAAAAAATGCAACGAAAGCTATGAGGAAAGCAAGGGGTCGAGCTTATGAGGATCTATATCATAAGCTAGGTACGAAGGAAGGCGAAAAGGACGTCTATAAGATTGCCAAACTCTGCGAGAGAAAGACGAGAGATTTCAGCCAAGTCAAATGCATCATGGATGAAGACAAATAAACTTTTGGTGAAAGACGACGAGATCAAGAACATATGGAGAGAATACTTCGATAAGTTGTTCAATGGAGAGAAAGAAAACTCTATGGTTGTGCTAGATGACTCTTTTGACGACACCAACAGGCAATTCATTTGAAGAATTCAAGAGACGGAGATGAAGTATGCTCTAAAAAAATGAAAGTAGGTAAGGCTGTAGGGCCTGATAACATCCTGATCGAGGTATGAAGATGCTTTGGAGACATAAGAGTAGTATAGCTAACTAAGTTGTTCAACAACATCTTTCGGTCAAACAAAATGCCGGACGAGTGGATGAAAAGTATATTAGTACCTATCTTCAAGAATAAATGAGATATTCAATGTTGTACTAATTACAGATGAATCAAGCTTATGAGCCATACAATGAAACTTTGGCAGAGAGTGATGGAGCATCGTTTAAGAAAGATGACAAGCGTTACGAAAAACCAATTTGGTTTTATGCCCGGGCGATCAACTATGGAGGCGATTTTCTTGACAAGACAACTGATGGAGAGATATAGAGAGCAGAAG
Source organism: Eleocharis quinqueflora (assembly GCA_964058865.1). Lineage (NCBI taxonomy): Eukaryota > Viridiplantae > Streptophyta > Magnoliopsida > Poales > Cyperaceae > Eleocharis > Eleocharis quinqueflora. Next base: position 103,736 of record CAXKVX010001095.1, read on the forward strand.
AAGAATTTACATATGATACTTATCGACTTGGAGAAAACGTATGACAAAGTACCGTGGAAGATCATGTGGTGGACACTTGAAAAGAAGAAAGTCCCAACAAAGTATGTTAACCTTATCAAGGATATGTATGATAACGTTGTGACTAGTGTTAGAACATGTGACAGCGAGACTGATGACTTTTCCATTAAGATATAATTACATCAAGGGTCAGCCTTGAGCCCTTACATTTTTGTCTTAGTGATCGATGTGATCACGAAAGATATACAAGGCAATATACCTTGGTGCATGCTCTTTGCAGATGATGTTGTCATAATTGACGAAAGTAAGGTAGGGGTGGATAGAAAATTAGAGTTGTGGACGAAGACTTTAGAATAAAAAGGTTTTAGACTTAGTATGGCTAAGACCGAGTATATGAAGTGCAAGTTCTATGGCATTGGATCAGAAGATGTAGATGTTAGTTTAGATGGACAAGTAGTGACTAAAAGAAACACCTTCAGATATTTGGGATCGATGCTAGAGAGTGATGGTGAGATTGATGAAGATGTTAGTCATAGAATAAGAGCAGGTTGGATAAAATGGCGACAAGCATCTGACATCCTATGCGACAAGAAGGTCCCACAAAAATTGAAAGATAAGTTCTATAGGACGGCGATCATACCTGCAATGTTGTATGAAGCATAATGTTGGACTACTAAAGGACAATACATACAAAAAATGAGCTTGACAGAGATGTGTATGGTACAGTGGATATGTGGGCATACAAGAATGGATCGCAATACAAATGATGATATACGTGATAAGGTCGGGGTTGCACTAATTGAAGAGAAACTTGTTCAACATCATTTGAGATTGTGTGAGCATATCCAACAGAGGCCTTCTGGTGCATCGGAACATAGTGGAGTTTTAAGCCGCATTGAAAAACACGAGAAGAGGTAGGGGTCGACCGAAATTGACATGTGATGAAGCTGTAAAAAGAGACTTAAAGACATGAAATGTCTTAAAAGAGTTGACGTTAGATAGGAGTGCATGAGAGTCAACGATCAACATACTAGAACCGTGACAAACTAAATTTTAGAAGTAGCGTTATAATTGTATGATTTTAGTCCAAGATTAACGACGTAGAATACTAGTCTAAACTTATGATAGATATAATAGAATATTATTATTATTATTACTATTATTAGCATTATTATCATTTCTATATTTTTATTTTTGTTATTATTGTACTATTTATTATATGATTTTCATTTAGATTGTTTTTCATTTCTAACCTACCCGAGTTTATTTGGAATAAAAGCTTTGCTGCAATTGTTGTTGTGTCTAAATCATGTGTTCAGATAACACATCTAAAACGTGAACGCTAGAAAATAGGATCATCGTTGTAAAAAAATTGAAATCGAAGGTTATGAATGTTATTTTTATTTTTTAGGGTCGGGCCAAAAAAATTCCAGAATACGGTTAAAAATCTTACGTGAACATTTATTGGACGACTTAAATCTCATTACTCCAATGAGCCATTTTAAATTCTTAGAATAAATCTAACCCGGATATGCCCTACTTCATGAGGGAGAATTCACAGTTCATGTAGGTACTAGAAGTTCATTGCATTCAAGTCTTTCTTACAGAGATCTGCTATGCTTTTCAATTATGTGCTAGGAAGTTCATATACAAGTTTGCTACATGGGTCATTTTTTTCCAGAGATTTAATTGGTGTGCTTCCACTTGATTGCTCCAAGCGCTAACACCATCTGATTGTGTTTGATTCTGTCAGCCTGAACTTGTCCTGCGTGTTCGATTGATGACCACATGTTGATCTCTAGAATGTCAGAGGCTTGGCAAGTTTATCTTGGTAACAAAAGCACCCTCTCAAGAATTGTTTTTCTTTGTTTTCATCTTCATCTTCATCTTCTTCTTCTTTTTCTTCTTTTTTAGGCTGTCACTTGGGCCCCGCTTGAAGATAGCCAGTACCTCAATGCTGTGTTTGCATAGAGCACATATAAGAAATGGAAAGGTATATCTATTGGCATGTTAAATTATTCTTACTGAATTAAGTTCACATATCTTACAGGCTTTGGTGCTATTAAGTATGGACAGTAGATTTAGATATGACTCAACATATCTTAAGAATGCAACTAGGAACAGTTATGTTTTGGTGCTATCTTCAAAAGAGTACAAAGGAACCATTCACATTTATTTCTCTTGGCCTGGTTTGCACTTAACTAAGGCTGTTTCTTCCAAGGGGGAGGATAGGGTCTTTAAACTGGGGCAGATTCTCCACATTTTGCAGGAGGGAATATATGTTTTCCATAACACATCTTTTAGCTGCTTCACATTTGCAAGATAATATAGTTGGGAATAATGTCTACCAATGGTATGTAAAAATTAATAATTTCTTGAGAAGGAAAGCACCTCTGTGTGCCAGGAAAGAAATTGAAAGCATGTGCTTTCTCTAGATGCCACCCATTTTTTCCTACCAAGTTTTTACAGTCCTGACGAAAAACCATTTTTCAGATAAAAATTTCAAAACTCATATATATAACGAACAAAGGCCCTATGTCATGCCTATATTGCAAACAGGGCTTGGTACCAATCATAATGTCATCCTCAATGACCCTTACAATACTACCCAATCAATGACTGTCAAAGTCATCTGATGACCATGTGCTATCTAATGAGGCAGCAGAGACATACAACACAAAATAACCTTGATAATAAATAATCCAAATAATCTAAGAACAAAATGATTGTATCCTAATTGATTTTTCCCGGAGTTTCTTTACCTTTTTCTTTAAGCTAGTTGCTCAAGATTTTCAACTTTGCTTTTACTTTCAGATGTGCTTCTGTGGCTTTTCTTTTATCTTCCTTTTTGTTTGGAAGATGATAAATATTCAACAGAGGGTCACAAAGACCAGTTGTTAATCCTACACTAGTATATAATTCTTCGGTTGCATATATATTATAACATAGGACAAAAAAGATAAATGGACATGTGTACCTCCCTGAAGCTGTCCCAACCACAGCTAATGTATATTAGTGTTGAAGGCCATATTTGGTCACCATATAAATTGGTATCACTCTCAATTTGTACGGATGCTTCTCTAGCACGCAGAATCCATGGTCTCTTTTCATTTTTGGCCCTTACAACTGAGCTGGATATTAAAGAAAATGCAAAAATGATGTGCATCTCATTTAATGAAAGTTGACGTTACTAGCAAGGTAATGCTATCATCACCTGTTTGCGACCTTGTATTGATGGCTTTGCTGTATTTACTTCTAGTATTGAAGAATGATGAAGTGTGCATGGACAATTGCATTTTATTGAGACAAAAATAGATTAAATTTGAAGCTTTATTTCTTTTTTTTAATCAACAGAAAATGAAGGCTTGTGGAACCATAGACACCAGCCAATACACTAGTTCAACTTGTACAATAAAGTAAACAAACTATTCCTTTATTTAGTAAAAAAAGGAGTTAAAAATATTGCATGTTCAGCCAGCTAATTATTTGCAATTTCCCTCGTGTCCTATAAAGCCAAACTCTCACCTTTCAAGCTTTGTGGCAATCTTCTTGTTAGGGAGAGAAACCTTTTGCAAAGCATCAATTAGAGATGGGTGCAATCCCTTTCTGGGAGGATCAACAATCACCACATCTGATCCTTCCAGCCAATGTAGGGGCTCCTGAGAATCATAGTAAGTTACAATTCCAACTAGCTTCTCACAAGTTATATGATATATATAGTTGGAAACTTCAGTACCAACTAGGCAAGTTCTCATTAAATTTGACCTTTTCCTTTAAATCTTATTTTTTTTTTTTTGAGAATTCAGTTAATTATATCGAGAATGTAAATGGAAAAGGCCAAAAAATAAAAAGATTGTATTAGATAAGTTTGTGTTAAAAATTGTAATTGTCTATTCACTAGCACTGCACCCAAACAAACTATACCACTTGCCTTGGATGAAACAGCAGTTAAAAAGGATTATTGTTATTGACATGCAAAAGCTTTGAAGTCTTGAGTGATCTATAATTATTATCCAAAACATGTAATTTACAAACTTATGGAGGCACTCAAATATAAATGTTATCTTCTATTTGAAAAAAAATAATTGAAGAGAAAAGCACCTACGTCCTAAGCATTCAAACTTACAAAATTAAAATGACCCAACCCTTCTTATCTATATATTATTTATCTGTACCAAAAGTAACTTTCTATTGAGTACAAGTTGATGCAAGGGAAACCACCTTTATCATCAATAATCTCCACAATAGTGCTTAAAAATGGCCATGAAAGGGTAACTACAAGGAACCTTAAAATTATAAAGCATAATAATACTTTCTAAAAGGTTCTGGAATATCAAATTTGAAAACTGTAGCATTACATAAACTTACAAGTGAAGCATCAGTGTTGTGCCAACTAATTGCACAATCAACGGTTTTTGGCATGCGGCTGAGGGACTTCTCAAAAGATGCTTTTGACTCTTTATTTATTTCTACACATTTCACTGACCTAATACAAAGGAAAAGTACAAATCAATACAAAATGCAGTTCTCAAAGCCTGTAATTCCCCGTATAGTAAACCAGGTTAGTCCATAATGGTATGCTAGTGCATAGGATATATATCACACAATCCAATAAGGCTGTTACTGGTGGTATTAGCTTTTATCCCAATAATCTACCTGTAGTCATTATTTCCAAAAGAAAATTAAATAGAATTATGGACATCAAATTATAGAGAATAAACTACCGGCATTTTCTGGTGGCAGCAACAGATAAGCCAATTACCCCGGATCCAGAATACAAATCAACAACTGATGAGCCTTTGGGTACATAGTTTTGTAGTTTCCTCAGCAAATAATTAAAGGCCTACAATGCCAACAAAAAGAGAAGAAAACTCAACTTCATCAATATCCGACCGAAGTTGCACAATAAACAAATTCATCAAACAAATAAATAAGCTGGCTTGACAATTTCACCATAAGGATCAACAGGAAGTTCTTTTTCCCATTTTAATTTTGTTGGAAGTCAAGGTTGATGAGGTCGGAGCTCAATTTTTCTTTGTTTGTCTATCCCAGGGTTTTAAAAAAAATACTGATATCCTGGGTCTCAAAACACTGACATTTTTTATTGAATAAGGAATTTTTTTTCTCAAGTTCGAAACGAATGCACTGGGCCTAAATGCATGTGCCCAGGCCTGTCAGCATATGTGCACGTCTGCGTTCTTTATTGATACTGAGAAAAAAAGGTTTCCATGTTTTGAACGCATGTATTTAGTCAGAACTGCTCGATACATGCTTTCAAAAACCAACAGTAGTATTGTCAGTATATATTATTCTTCCAACTCAGGACGGGAAAAACAAATTTTCAAATCTCTGTCACTTGGAGTTCTCGTAAAGAATTCAGTCCTCAGAGCATTTATTATTTCAACTTACTATTTCTTTTAACTGTTTTTTTTTTCTTTTTCTTTTTTCACCTGAGTGTTGGCTTGGCCAAAGCTAGCGGGGTCAATAGTAGTATCAATTCCTCCCAAATGCTCCCAAAAGTCTCTTTCCCCTTCTAGATGCCTCCATTTGTGCCCGAATATGACCTGTTTATTCTGAAGCTCTTAAAAGATGTTGGATGTTTCACCAAATTCTGTAGTTTTTTTTTTTCATTTTACATAGCCTGTCCCAAGCTAGGAAAGGAGGGTTGTGATAGGCTTGGCGAGTCAACTAAAATTCAGCCATTCTCATGGAAGTGAAACCCAATAGACATAACTCCAATTGGGTTTCATCTCTCGCCTACACCAACTTGTTTGGGACTAAGTCTTTGTTCAATGCAAATTGGGTTGTTGACTTCGAGATTTGATCCAGCTTTGTTTAATGCAGTGGTAATTTGCATTTGTCGAACTTTTTCACTTGTAGCCATAAGTACAGGTATTTTCTGGTAAGTACAACCAGAAGCAGTGTGTAAATGGAGAAGAAATTCACTGTGTGAGAGGAATTGGAGTAAAAGTTTAACTTACATTTGTGCTAGATGTCTGAAAGTTAGCCCATATAGAATGGATCAAATGCACTCTGCAATTGGGCCCACCATTTGTCCACAAAAACTGCCACAAAATTGGAACTTACACATAAATTCTAGTGAGAAAACTGCCTACAACATGAAGGCACCATTCATCAGTTATTTTTCCTACCACCAAATGTGAGGTCACAGTAGTGTGCAATAAGCATGATGCATTAATAATAACAAAAACTGCCACAAAATTGGGAGTTGCACATAAATTCTACAGAGAAAAATGCCAAATGCCTACAACACGAAGGCATCATTCATCAGTTATTTTTCCTAACACCAAATCTGAGGTCACAGTAGTGTGCAATAAGTATGATGCATTAATAATATGTGCTGATACAAAAATTCTAAAATTTGTGTTGGTCATAGACCAGTAAATCATGTCAGAGACCATACATTTGACAATTCTGATAATTTTTCAGAATTAGGGGACTGCTCATCTCGCGAATTCCAGACCAAGGTCACCTGAACTTTACCTGAAATCCCATAAGCAGGTTGGTTTATCATAATGTATCTCATATTTGCCAAATTTGATAAATGATTGAAGTTCATACTTTGTTCAAATTGTCATTTTAACTTAGACTAGAGAACAAGCAAAAAGATTTATGGAAAAACAAAACACAAACTAAACTTCCAGGTAGGAAGTAATCAAAAGAGACGGAAAACTTCCAAGTAGTACTTAAAACAAATTTTGATATACACTCATGAGCTATGATGATGATAATGATTATGGTGATAACGATGAGAATAACAATAAAAAAAAGATTAAAGGAAAATAGAACAATAAGGATAACAAAAGGCCAGTGATCCTCATGCAATAATCAACAAACAGGAATCATGACTGCCAAAAACAATATAAATACAAGTGAATTGACAAGTGCTTCCACTCCCAAGTATCATTGATGTTATCATGTACATTACAAAAATTATGTTAGAATACCTTGTTTATATCTTTCTGCAAGAGGAACGGATGTGTTGTATGTAGTCACAGCCATCTAACTCCACAAAGAAGAAATATACATATAAAAAAGATAAGAGAGTGTTATACATTGTTGTATACTGAAGGTTTGTTAATACCAGACAGCAGTACGATAGGGGTCACAATTCATGGCCAGTACAGTAAAAGTACATACTCATATATCAATAGCAGTGGTCTACTGTCCAATTTCTCTCTAAAGAAACTATTTCTTTTTGTGTATGTATTCATTTTATTATGCATGCAAGCCTTTTACTGGTAATGGCAGTTTGGTGGTATATTACTTCTATATGACTCATGCATAGAGGTGGCAGAACCCGATCCGACCTCGCCTGGATTATTGCATGAGGATCCGACCCGATCCGACCATGATTATATAAATAATCAACAAACAGGAATCAACAAACAGGTCGGACTGGTAATGGCAGTTCTGCCACCTCGCCCGGATCCTCATGCAATAATCCCGACTCGAAACCCGACCCGACCTCGCCCGGCCCATGACCCGAAAGTTGTCGACACATGACGACCCGAAACCCGACTACTATAGACAGTCAAACTAACCTGACCCGACCCAACCCGACTACTGTAGACAGTCAAACTAACCCGACCCGACCCGAACTCGCCCGACCGACCCGACTTGCCACCTCTACTCATGCATCAATTGGCTAGGTAAATTTTGTTCTCCAAATGTCCTCTCTCTTTCCACTATAAATTCAAAGAAAAAAATAATATTTACCTGGACATATCTTAGTTCACCAATGCCTGAATCCTCATCATAAGGTCGAATATTCAGCTCAACAATACCTAAAAGAAGATTAATACATTAGTTAGAAGTAAAAAGCCTATATAACTATTTTTTTATCAATTGAAGAAAAGATATGTGATGGTATGCCTCGTTTCAAAAGATTGACAGCTGCATTAATTCGAGGATGGTGAGCTGTAAAAAGAGCAAAAACTAGATTTCAATAGCTGCGCAAGAAAATTAGAAAAAAAAATAGAGTGAAGTCTGAGTGTAGGTAAACTAAGCTGAGATATAATTATTGCATTCGATCTCTACGTATTATACTAACAGTTTCTTAAAAGGCCAGCTTAACCCAAATAAGCATCATTTAGCGCATGGCAAAGAAGAAACCTTTATGCCACTACACTTCAATAATTTTACATATTAGGATAATCTGTATTCTGCAATTCTGATGGTGCATGAAATAACCAAATTAAAAACCATACGATTTTCAAACCTTTGCATAGAGGTATATCAACCACATTATGTGTCCCTTCTTGATATAAGCCAACAAGTGGTTCATCGGGTGTACCACGTACGGCCAGCTTGGCTCGACATCTCCATTGCCACTACACATTTTGAACAAAAAAATATGAAATATTAACTTTGCATATACTAATGAAACTATAAAATTTTGGCACATTGGAGGATCCAATACCAGACACTGGCTCACATTGATTTCCATTGCAGCCTGTGTATACCGGTGCTGGAACTAAAAGGTAAAGCCAGGCCTCAGCTTTGGTCCTTTTCATTCTTATTTGGCCATACCTTGGCAGTGTTTCTTGAAGACTAAACTAGCCTGATTAATGTCAACTAAGCTTACATAACAAAAGGAAGAAGAAACTGAACGAAAAGGAAATGAAAAATGAATATTACATACTACAGCCTAAATAGATTGGATGGCAGAAAAATCTGAGTTGGAGTTCCATGGTACAAGAATACATGGCTAAGTTGTTGCAAGTTGTCTATGTCTTATTAAATAAAAGAGAGACTATTAATACAAACCAATTTTCCACTATGAAAAGAGAAGTCTTTGATCCCATTCCCCTCAAAAAACTCTCTAACTTCATGTAGTACATCTGGTTGCTGAAGATTCAATTCATGACTGCAACCTGAACACCTACAGTTGAAGAAACCGTATATAATTAATTTTCACCATGACAAGCAATCTATCACAACACAACTTGAACTATTTGCCAATAAAAATATGAACTACTCATCCGGGGTAAAAATGATGCTCATGTATTCTTCTTTTTATTCAGAAGTAATTTCCCAAAACTCAAAAAAGTAAAACAAAATCTTAAAAATGCACTTTAACAATTCAACTGGTAGGGTATTTCCAATTGATGATGTATTGTCTCATATATACATACAATGGTAATAAACAAAAATGTTATAAAAAGTTTTGACTAATCATGCTCAGTTAAATAACAGCCCCACATAATTTACTTGAAACTTCATAAAAACATGATAGGATTTCAATTATCCCGGAATATCATCAGAATAAGTGGCTTTTTATCATTATAGACAGTATTTTATCTTACTTCTCACGAAATCACACATGGACATCCACTTAAACACAAACACACGCGAGCGAGCGCGCTCAAACACATACATACAGAGAGAGAGAGAGAGAGAGAGAGAGAGTTGTATGAGCTTACGACTGGAAGTGAGGGCACTCGAGAGAGCAGTTAAGGTTTTTCTTGGACGGTTCAAGTGGAGGAGATGGGGTAGCTGTGCGAGGCGGAACACGGCGAGGTACAACAGCAGTTAGCCTCGCCGTGGCAAGAGTCGACGCCGACGCCATTTCTCTCTTGCGTCTCTGCGCAGTGAGTGGGAGATAGAGAGCAGCAGAGCAAACTCTTGAGCTTTTGCTTTTGAAGAAGGAAACAGGATAATTGTTGCTGGGGCTGTGGGCCCGGTAGATATTTCTTCTTTGCATATTAGTCCCCAGACTAGTTGTATTTAGAAGCAGGATGAAAGTTTCTCAGTTGGAAAGTTACTTGAAACATGTTGTGCAAAAGGCTGCAAGCTGATATTCCATAAGGTTAATTTAAATATTTAATGCCGTTTATTTTGAAACAAAATTCAATTATAAGTACATGATTTTTTTTCCACCGAGTTGATATATAGTGCTGTTAACTTCTTGAGAAAAAAATAGTACTTTTAGAAGTTGACATACGCAAATACGCAATGTAGTCCAAAACATGAAATTAATTAATTATTCATGAGTCACTCAAATGAAGCATTTTGTTGTAGACATGATAATTACTATATAAAATATAAAATATAAAATATACATCGGGTTTATTATCTCACATGAATTAATTAATTATTCATGAGTCACTCAAATGAAGCATTTTTGGATTCATATACGCTTTTCTTATTAGGCAAGAACAGGAGCTTACGCTTATAATCCGAATCGTTAAATAAAAAATTGACAATTTAGATTTGAATTGCACGAAGTTGACATTTATTAGAAAAGACATTTGTTTCCGTCATTATTAATATTTTTTTTGTATAAAAAAATAATTATGTCACTATCTATGTCTTTTTCGTAAAAAGAAAATTTCTAAAAAAATAGTTTGAATAGTAAAAAATGTTTCACTTGAACAATAAAAGTTATTTATTGGTACCGTAGATTCTACAGTATCAAGGTCTTGAACAATGATATATTGTAGATATGACTTATAAATCTGATATATTCATTCTATATAATAAATTGGATTAAAAGAACCAGAGAGCAGCAGACATAAATTCATTTTTTTCACAGAAATTCCCATAACACAGCGAAGTCTGTGTGAGCATAATCCTTCACAAATGACTCTCTAATCTGTCAGCTTTTATGAAACTTCAAATCATTTTAGTAAGAGATTTTTTTCTCAGACAGGATTTATTTAAGAGTTCTTCATCTCTAAATGCTATCAACAAAGTATTATTAGTGAACAGTGTTGTAATAGTAGGTAACGTGTTGAGAAATTACTGCTTGTTTTTTGCGGGTAAATAAAATAGATTTGCTCATTCTTTTTTTTTGGGTTAGTAATTATGGCCCGTGTTATTTTCTAAAATCTCCACCGAGAAAATTTCGATGATGCAAATCTCATCTATATCTGATTTTATCGAGTACGGTAATTCACAGGTACAGCATTCACAATATTTCACATTCATAATTTTGAGTTGAAATTCAAATGATCGATTCAAATCGTTGAATTTGATTTTTATATTTAAGTATCTTTTGATACCAAATTTTACATAGTATATATTTTTTTTACTGTTTTTAGGAGATGTGAAAATTTTGTTGATCTAATTATTTCTGAACCATTCAATTTGACACATTTTTCACTCTTAAAATAGTACAAAAATTTTAAAAATATGAAATTCGATCTAAGGACAAGTAAATATGAAGATCACGTTCAATGATTTGAATCCATCGTTTTGATTTTAAGATTAGAGATACTGAGGCGAAATATCCATACATGATGCTTTGCAAAATACCATAAACTCACTCTTTTTTTAATTCTCTATTTTACTTATAAAAACACAGCAACAACTCAATGGCCACTTATTCGTGCCCTATTTAATTAGGAACGTTGAATTACCTCCTATGTGGTCCTTTACAGACAACTCTCATGTCCAGTGTTCAATAATCTAACACTCAAAACTTCATCGTTAATCGAAATCCAATACATATCATTGTTGTCATTAATTGAAACACTAACAGAATAATTTTAAAATTTAAAAACATTCATCCAAAAGATAGATGAACATTGAAAAAATGTTAGCAGTACAATCATCACAACAGCAATAATATCTTCAAAAAACATTTCCTGATGTACGCGTTAGATCAGCTCTAAAACACATTACTGCGTGACACCTCTGATGTCAGCTCTAAAAACATCCATCTGTAAAATAAAATGAACATTGAAAGAGAAAAAAAAACTGAAGTAAACCCAAAATTTGATACTGCGCCAATCACTTAACAGTATCACTCAATGTATAGCCTTTTTGTATTCATCCAGTATCTACAAAAATAACGAACAGAGGGAGATTAGAGAATACATCATGGAGAACACAATCAATTATCTAAATTAAATAGGAGTGTTCTGTGAAATACCACTCGAACGTCTCTTGAAGTAGCATCATGTTTAATTGTCTGCAAAAGGAAAAAGTGACCAATCAGATCCCAATTCTGTAAGGAGCTTTCAGGAAGTGAAACAATTTCATGTATGCTACATAAAATAAACAAAAGGATTACCCTGTAAAAATCGAATGATTGAAAAACATAGAAGCCTTCTCATTACTTTTCATATCGCCCTTCCTTTCTGTCTCTATTTATTGATGTGGTAGTATGATGTATGGTGGATTGTTTTTATTTTTTTTCTTTTTATTTTGGGTGGGGTGGGGAAAAGATTGCTAGCAATGTCATGAAGACATTTGTAAATTTAAACATTTACAAGGTAATTCAATGAGAAATTGAGCAAGAATTTGAGACCAGTTGCGATGTAAGAAGACAGTCGAGCTAACCGGGTCATAAAAACACTGATGGACTATCTGTAAAACATCAAGAATACTTTTAAGTGTCCCTGATTTGCTTTCATCTTTCCCCCTTTCTGATAAAGACTTAACGCTGGGACCTAACTCTTTCACGGTATAAGCGAAGTAACTGTACTTCTCCAATACAATGAGGTTCTCCTTGTGGTCCTCCCAAACCTGTCAGAGAAAATATTATTTCTCCATTTCAGCAATTTTGTTTCTCCAAATAAAAAGGTCAAATGAATAAAATAAAATACAATAATCATGACATTTTCGGTGTCATCAAGAATAATCACGAAATTTTCAACTCCGAGCTCATCATCGAGCTCATTTTTTATCCTTGTCGTATGGCCACGCCCACAGATGACTCGGGAGGGGAAATACACGTTCTCAGGGTCAAGAAGCGCTGCAACCTCCTTAGCAAAATCCTCTTGCCTCGTTGTGGACAGGTACATTTCAAACATATTATTGGCTTCTTTCAAGAACTCATGTATGTAGGGTCTCAGCTTTACCAGCATGCGGTGTTTGTCAAGCTGAAAGAGGTTATCTGATTCATTACATATCAAAGAAAAGATCAGAAGGAACCAAACAACATTATTTCTTGACATTTTGTATTAATTTGTTGGGAAAACAGTTTCATGTTTTACCTGGCCTCCTGTCAACCACATCCAGTAGATGTTTCTCCGTGTCAGCAAGATCTTCCAACAAAACTGAGTTAATCAATGTGTAGTCCAGATTTAAAACAAGTATCAATTTCTTATTGTCAAATAGCTTTTTCAGATCGTTTTTTCGTATCTTCTCAATCTCTGATGCTTCAATAGACAAATCCTGAAGTTTTAAGAAGGGAACGGCTCGTATCATCATTCAACTTATTGAATTACTAAGTCATGGATTTCAGAAGAGGCATATATACCGGATAAATGTAGCTTAAGAGCACACATCGTTCAACCTCTTCGATTTGCTCTTCGATCACTTCTTTCTCTTCTTCATTGTCTGGTATGTAACCTGATGAGTGAGAACTTCTGCCTGATGATTGAGAATCATCTACTGAACTCATCTTAGAAAGTCAATCTGGTACGTAACCTAAGAAAATGAAAACAAATACAAATAACAAGAAGCTTAGAAAGAATACTTCTTAGAATTCATGTAAAATATAAGCTAAAATTAAAACTACAACTACAGATAAGAATGCAGAAACACAGTGATATTTGAACTAGATACACTAGATGGATATAAGGATTAATTCACTAAAACCCTGATCAATGCACCAGCTGTAAACTAATTGGTACGAAGTCACTACTGGAGTACTGTCACCTTTCAATGCAACGGTTGAACAATAGTACATTGAATAGAAAGGCAAAACTGTTTCCAAATCATTTAAATGATGCTCAGAGGAGATGCTCAGATGCATCATTTAAATGATTAATCCAGTTTCCAAATCAAGAACGTTAAAAGAAACCTGAATTACAAATCAATCAACACTGAAAAGAACCTCACAAACTGTTTTACGTGTGTATTAATGAGAATTGCTCTAATATGATTCTCCACAAGTCAACTGAGGTACTCCCATTTGCTACAACTCGCAATAACTTGCCAAAAGAAACGAACTAAATCACAAAACAAACAGGGAATAAGACGAGAGATAGAGTAGAGGAAGAAACCTCGCTGAAGAAAAAAGGAAACCTTCAGTTGCTTGACCTTGCTAGCACCTTTCTAGAGTAGTAACAGGAAACGGAGCGAGAAGAGGGAGAGAACAGAGGAGGTGTGACTGTGACACAGACTAGAGTTTATGTACAAGTTCAGAGTGGAAACGAATTCGGGTTTCAATGTTTCGGAGCCGAGATCAGAACTGCTTTTCTAGTTTATGGCCCATTAAGGGAGCCTACTGGTTGGTCTTGTGGGCTAAGAATTGGCATATTCTGTTGGGTAGTGATATGCTGCCCCTTTTTTGCCCCATCTCCTTCACTCACACTGTCGCGTGGGCCCCGCGTTTTGGCTATAGGAGGGGTTTTTACCGGGGCGTTGACGGGGGTGAAACAGGGGGCATCAGAACTTTTTCCTATTTTGTTTCAAGTAATCACAGTCGACTAGCGCTGCAAATGAATCGAAGTCGAACAAACTAGCTAGTGTTTGAGTTTGATTTGAAATCAGTTTCGAACTAGTTTGATTTGAAATAGAATAATATTCGAACGAATTATATGAAGTTCGAGCTTGATTTGATATTGATTCGATCGAACTCGAACGAATTACCAACTACAATTTTTTTTTGTTGCCCGACCGTAGAGTAGTAAAAGGAGATGATGAAGAAGAGGAGTATTATTTAATAGAAGATGATGAAGAGGATGATATTGGCAATGTAGAAAGCGAGTGTGAATCTACTATAGAGTATCTGAATGAAGATGATGATGCTGGTATTAAAGATGAATGAACCAACTATTTTCTAATAAAAATAAAGGTGAAGTGAATAATGTAGTTGAGAAAATGAGAGAAAAATGATAAGATTCAAACTATATAATCCACGAACAACATTCGAACGAATTGTATCAAGTTTGATTTAATACTCATTCGAACTAACTCATAGTACATGCTATATATATATATATATATGTATATATATATATATATGTATATATATATATATGTATATATATATATATATATGTATATATAGAGTTGGGCTACGGTGCTTGGCCAAGCACACCGCCTTCTGTGCTTGGGCGTCAAATCTCACAAATGGACGGCTAAAATTTCTATTTATCATGCTCAATAATTTATTTATATCAAAATCTCCTCGGATACAAATTTTTTCTATTTTTGGAGTTTTTTAAATACGTGTTTCGGATTTTTGAAAGTGCCATACTTTTATGCATAAACATTAGTTATTTTATTACTATTTTTAGGCCATTTTAAAAAAATCCGAAATAAATATTTAAAAACTCCAAAAATAGAAAAATTTTGTATCCGAGGAGATTTTGATATAAAGAAATTATTGAGCATGATAAATCGAAATTTTATCGGTCCATTTGTGAGATTTGACGCCCAAGCACGGAAGGTGCGGTGCTTGGCCAAGCACCGTAGCTCTACTCTATATATATATATATATATAGAGAGAGAGAGAAATGCTATGGTGCACTATAGTGCCAAGGAGTTTTTGGCACCAGGATTTTTGAATCGTTGGATTAACTTTTACTCAGATCGCTGACCGAATTAAAATTCGGAACTCGACCTCTCCATTCTGTCGGCTCGCGACATTTACACTCTTTGTCCTCATCCCGACATTTCTCTCTCGATACTCTTTGTCCTCGTCCTGGCGATTCCAAACCCTACGCGATCCGACGTTCTCACCAACTCGCCTCCGTCTCACCTTACCTCTTCTTGTTAGTCTCACTCTTAAACTTAAACCCTCCTCTTCTCGTCTCAGCAAGGAATTCTCTCTCGATGTGATGTTGTACTTATGATGTCCTAAGACTACTCTCAAACTATTTCGAATCGAGAGTTTTGTTTGCATTAACCACTTTATCTGATGCTGTGCTGAATAATCAAACTATTTGGCGATGCCTTCAACTAAAATTTAATGGTTGCTGTATTGAAATTAAATGGCAGCGTTGTTGCTTGATCATATTTGGTGAACTCACTCCAAAAGAGGAAATGCCCCAACTGATACCCATATTGTAGAGTCTGTACCAGTGAGGTTCGGTACCAGCTTGTGCTAACAGAGGTTCTGGCTAGCAGCTGCATTTTAAACCCTCACCTGTATGGCAGTACCTGACAAGGAACTATGTTTTTATACAAGTAAAAAACCAACTCATGTTGTACTAAAATACCAAAACTAATAGCGATGTTATTTCTAGTGATGTTGTTCCAAATTTTGTATCTTAAATTAAATGGTTTGTGAAAATTCCAAATGGCTTGGTATGTGAAGGTTACCTCCTGCATGTTATTGTTTTTCTTTGAATTATTATTGCCATTTGAATTGTCATTCAAAATAAAAATTTCCTACAGCTTGTGAATCTAAACACTGTAGAAGGCAATTTGAAACCAGCAGCTCAGTAGGATCTTATTGAAAGTGCACCCACATCAGAAAGTTTGTGCTCAAAAGTTCCCCTATTCAGTGATCCATCCGATGCACAATGCAAAGGTAAGAGAAAGAAGATCACTCGATTCAAGTCGATTGCTGAAATAAAGGCAAAGAAGAGGATAACTTGTAGCATTTGCAATGCTAAGAAAGGACACAATACAAAAACATGTTCAGTGCTAAAAAAGGTTTCATTTTTATCTTTATTGGGATGCTTTTGCTTTAACTGGAACTTGTGTTAACTGCAATTTCATGCTTTTGCAAATATCTAATTCATAAACTTTGTTGGTAGAAAAATGGATCTGCACATGAAATTGAAGAGATTACAGTGAGTGAAAAGGAGGGAGAAGATAGTGCAGATCGTGAAGAAAGTGTAGAGTAGTGCTCTTCTAATGTTTGTGTATGTGTTTGTCCACTTACATTCTATTTTGATGCTTTGTAATGTTTGCGTACTTCTATTTAATTGATGTGTTTGTACTTATGTTCAATACTTCTATTTAAGTGATGTCTGCACAAGTGTTTAGTACTTTTGTTTTATCGAGAGAGATGTGTTTGTACTTGTAATGTTTACATTCTAATGTTTGTAATTCTATTTAATTGATGTGTTTGTACTTCTAATGTTTACATTTTGTTTGTGCACATGGTCAATTTTCTTTAATGCAGTGTTGTAATTTCTTTTTAGGTGGTTCAGACTATAGCATGGGGATTTATCAAATTATTAGTTCACATAACTTGTCTACGGACCTTCTTATTAGTTAAATGACATTATCCTCAATTCTATATGACCAATAAATTGGCAACAAAGGAACATGATAAGAGACTGATGTCGAATCATCAGTTTCAATATAAAGAAACGTCCAATATGTTTATATAAAGAAACATCCAATCTGTCTATTTAAAGAAACATCCAATCTGTTTATTTTAAAAAAACTGATGTCGAATCATCAGTTCCGATAGCTAGCTTCAATTAAAAACTGATTAAACGACCTCAACATAACATTCAATTAAAACAGTAAAAGGCCTCAAGCTACCATTCAATTTCGCAAATTCAAATAGAACACAACTTCAAATATAACACAAAATGTCAAACTAACATAACCAACATAGAACACAAATTCAAACAGAACACTTCTCTAAATTACATCACAAAGTCAACATAGAACATCCAAACTACATCAAAACTAACATCTAGTAATGAATACTTTTGTTTGCAAAAATGAAAGTGATGGAGTCTTTCCATTTATTTAAAAAAAACTAACATCTAAACTAACATTCTAATTACATCCCATGCAACTTAACAAGAACTAACACAAGGAGCAAGCTAACTACAACAGCAAGTACCCTAATCTTCTTGTACATACCATTCAATTTCTCTTCTTGCTGCTTCATTAGATACTTAAGTAGGATAGCGTGAAATTCTACGTCATCACACCAACCTAAGAATGTATTACACTTATGGTTGGTCAACTGTAAAGTTTCTCTCAAAATTACGCTTCGCTAGAGATAACTTGACGGTTGTATAGCAATTGCATTTGATGCAGCGAAGGTTTGCCATTTTAGGATTCCATGCATGGTACTGCATACTTTGGGTACTCAATCCTGGGTGAGCAATAGATCAGAATTGATTAGTAAGGATTCAGATGCAAAATTCTCATCAATAGAATACAGTTCAAATACTATTTCACTCTTCATTCTTTATTTGACTACTATAACAAATCGCATGTCACAAAGTGGTCAAAATAGTCAGTCATATACCATAATTAAAACAAAGCCTCTGATCCAAATTGAGGTAGTAATCAGTAAAACCAAACTGATCCAAATTATATAAACCTCACTGTTTTTTCGAAATCCTAAACCCACATATTCAACATCAAAACAAAATATACCTTGTACGCATGTTTCTGTATCTCACATGAATTTTATGGGAAAAATAATTTAAGCTCGTACCTAAACGACTGGATACAAATTTAGGAAGTCCGAAAATTTTCTTCTGGATTAAAAATAATAAATTAAATTCCCATTTCTTATACAATATCTAATCGGTTTTAGGTCGTACCTAAGATAGTGAAGAAAGCAATGTACCTTAAGGCAAGACGAGGGAAGAAAATCACACGAGCGATTTTTTTGCTGAGACGAGAGGAGGAGAGTGAGACTGACGGGAAGAGGTAAGGTGAGACGGAGGCGAGTTGGTGAGAACGAGATCGCGAGACTAGAGTTTGGAATCGCCAGGCGATGTTTGAGACTAGGGTTTGGAATCGAGAGAGAAATGTCGGGACAAGAACCAAGAGTGTAAATGTCGCGAGCCGACAGAATGGAGAGGTCCAGTTCCGATATTTTAATTCGATCAGCGATCTGATCAAGAGTTAATCCAACGATTCAGAAATCCTGGTGCCAAAAACTCCTTGGCACTATAGTGCACCATAGCATTTCTCTCTCTCTCTCTCTCTATATATATATATATATATATATAAGTTATGCTAAAGTACTTTATAAAGCAAAAAATGCATATACTTTAGACACATATCTCACAATATAAAGTTGAAATGGCCGATCCGTACCGTTCAAAATGTTGTTCATACTAACCTATTGGGAAATCAAAATTTTCATTTTTTTACTATTTTATTGGATGAGTAGAAAATTCAATAAATTGAAAGTCCGAAAATCGTTCGATTGTTGAATTTTCTACATATCCGATAAAATAGTAAAAAATTTCAAAAAATGAAAAAATGGTTTCCATGTAGATTTTAGTATGGACAATATTTTCAACGGTTCGGATTAGCCATTTATATTTTGTATTGTGAGATGTGGGTCTAAAGTATATGTACTTTTGTGCTTTATAAAGTACTTTAGCCTAATTCAATATATATCTATATATATAGAGTTGTGCTCAAATATTTTATAAAGCACCAACATGCATATACTTTAGACTTGTATCTCGAGATATAAAGTGCAAACAACCGATCAAGATCGTTGAAAATGTTCTCCATACTAACAAAAATTTGGAGGCCAAATTTTACATTTTTTGAATTTTTTTACTATTTTATCGAGTAGGTGGAAAACTCATTAATCTAACGATTTACAAACCTTCAATGTAACCAACTTTGCACCCATCCGATAAAATAGTAAAAAAAATTTTAAAAAATGTAAAATTTGGTCTCCAAATTTTTGTTAGTATGGAGAACATTTTCAACGGCCTTGATCAGTTGTTTGCACTTTATATCTCGAGATAGGAGCCTAAAGTATATGGATATTGGTGCTTTATAAAGTATTTTAGCACAACTATATATATATATATATATATATATATATATATATATATATATATATATATCAATAGTCCCGATCAGTGGCGGATGCACACTCAACCACGGAGGCAAGTGCCCCATCTGGAAATTTTTTTGGCAAAATAACCATGTTTATTTGTACAGTTTGTGAATTTTTTTTACAAAATAACCATGTATATTTAAAATCTGCATCACTTTGCCCCTGAAAAAAAATTATAAATCTTGCCCCTCTGACGAAAATCTTGGATCCTCCCTGGTTTCTCAAGATTCGAACAATTTTAGTTCACGAACAATTTTGAAAGAACTGAGTCTAGTTTGAGTTTGATTCAAAATCATATCGAACTAGTTTGATTTGGTTTGAAATTAATTTCGAACGAACTAATTTCAAACTTTTCTTGAATCGAACTCAAATGAATTACGAACCACTAATTTTTCTTACAGCCCTACAGCCGACCAACCTAAGAATAATTTGTTTCAAGTATTAAATGAGCTAGATCATCACCTCATAAAAAATTTCCAATAAAAATAATTTTATTAACTTCGTGGAGTCTGTTAATCTAGTTAACTTATTCTTGTCTTCTTAATTCGTTGTTCTTAGAACACAATAATTATGTTTGTGAAATTAAGATGGCTGGAGCCATTCAAATTTCCTCAGTAGAGTCTGTAAAAAAATCGTTTAATTTTGAAAACATCTATCGGAATATAATGCAATACATGCTTGCATTTATCTTTAGTGTGGAAAACTTAATTTTTTTTTGTAATTATTGTTAGTGATTGGTGTCCTAGATTCAAATCATATGTTTGATTATTTAGTTTATTAGTGAATGATTATATCATTTTGTTCCTTGAGTTATTATATTTTGTGGATTATCTGGGTTGATGACCTGGATTGTAGAATTCCACTAATGAAATAAATATAATTACTCTTAAAAGTCTTTGATCTTGGTAATTAGCAAGGAACATTAATTGACCAATATAAGATCAGTGTGTCGGATTAGTTAATGATCACATTCTACAGACCATATGACAAAGAGTTGTCAATGCTAATCACACAGTTGTATACATCGGGATGTATAGCACTAGACAGACCCAAAAATGAAATATCACGTGGATTGTGTTACGTGTCATTGATATTTCATTTGTGTCATGAATTCTAGGGTTGAGATGTTTATATTTCCTACATGAGAAATATACATCGTTGGTACTGTCCAACGCTCACTTTAACTATGAGTTATATAGACAGTTATTGCAATGTGTATAACTTGTGTGGAGGAACTATACGCATCAAGATACCATTGTCCTCTATACATGATATAGATGATGATATCTCTGGGCCCCTTGATAAAGTTTGTATTATGTGCATGCAATATGATTTATGTTAATCATATCATAATTAAACTTTAGAAAATCAAGAAAGAATAATTAGCAAGGATGACACATTCCTACCTTGCAATTATTTTGATATCATGAGACAAGGAATTGACACAATAATATTTTAATATTACAGGATCATGCATTGTGCTTTTTCATCTACATCATTTGGGTAATCAATATACCATGGCTGGTTGTATCATTGATTTATGAAATTAAAATGTTTAGTTTCATTGCCATAATGATGGGATCCCATAGGGTCACACCATATGAAAGATTAAAAGAAAATATTGTAAAATAATCCTAGTAATATTTAAAGTATGTGTGACATATTTTAAATGACTTTTGACACATGAGAGATGCATATAAATTAACATTGGATATTAATTTATATGTTGGCCTTTTAATATATGGGATTGTGGACTTAATTAAATATTAATATGATTAATGTATTTAAGCCCAAAGCCCAAATATATGCCATAAAATTTCTGGGGAGAATTGATTAGTAATGATATAATTAAAAGAATATTGAAGTATATCATTAAACCTAATCAATTTCCATTAAAGATGAGAGAAAATTTTGGATAGTTTTTTGAGGTAACTTTAAACAGGATTTTGAAAGGGCAAACCTCAACCATTCTGAACATATGACCTATGAAAATTGAAGCCCTTTGAGTCTAGAATCCAATGGTTCAAGTTTCAAATCGTTTGGAGTTACCTACAAAGAGTTATGACATATTTAGTACCCAAAGGTCAGAAATTCAGAATTGAACTTCTTGGCTGAAATTTGTGTCTCTCTCTCTCCCAATTTTTCTCTCATGTGTTGAGACAAAAACTCCATTAAAATTTCTGAAATTTTGAAGAAGGTTTTGAAACTAGAATTAAGGTACCACTTGTTATTCTCTTACTAGCCTTAGAGATACAAGTATTTCTTTAATCTTTCGGTGGATACCTAAGGAGGCTCGACGGTTGACGAGCTAAGCACAACCATTGAAACAAGACATAGGGAATAAGAAGATGCTAAACTAAACAACCCTACTTGATTTGATTTGGAGATCAAATCATAAGGTATAATATTATTCCCTAATTATTTAGACAAATAAATATTGTCTTTACACTTATAATAGCTAGATCATTTGTTTGAAATGAATAAAATTTTGTTTTATTCCTTGCTTTCGAAGCATCAAAACTTTCAATTATGACAAACACATTACCACACATTGGCTTCATCTACACGGTGTCCCACTCTTTTCCTGGACTCTAGAGCACTTAACATACGCAACGACGGGCTTTGGCCTGGTTATTGAACATGCTAGCTTAGTGACTGCCACATCCTTAAAATTTCACATTGTTATAGCATTCCACGATCTTGCCTTAATACCGAGATACATCTTCTTCTTAAAGTTCAACCCAACAAGGCCTCATCTTAGGCTCAAAGTTCAACCCAACAAGGCCGATACTTTCCAAGCCCAACCAAAATCGAACTCGACCCATCCCCAACCCATCCTGGAACTCAACAACGGGCCTATACAAAACCCAACAAATAATCCAAACCCAACATACACCCCCTTCTTCTTCCCCGTCCTTACCACCTGCACCTCATAGCTCTACTCTAGGCGGCGAGGGGGATACATTTACGCGCCCTGCCGATGAAGACGACCTCGAACAACCCCACTCTCCAGTCACCCGTCTCAAATTGGTCCTATGAAAAGCTGCTCAAGGAATTCAAATAAGAACTGCTGAGGCATTCTACTCAAACCTTAGGCAATTTTGCTCTTTTAACCCTTTCGGTTTTGGAATTTAGGTCTTTTGTACGAATTTTATGTTATAAATATTTTTAAATTTAATTGTAATGTGAGGGGATTAGAAAACATGAACAAATGTAACGTTATTAAGAATTTCTTGTAGACAAATGTGAGTGAAAATTTTGTGGACATGCTCTTTTAAATCGAAAGACATCCGAAAGTTTTCATTTAGTTTCTTGTACGATTTAAAGAGCATGTCCACAAAATTTTCACTCATTTCACACAAAAATGCAACAAACACTAGGAGTGGTATTCTAGTTGCTTGGTCATATTACTATAATTGCAAACAAAAATACACAAACTTGCATTCTTGTATTGTGATTTTAGGAAAAACTATACAAAGGCATTTATTCTCACCAATGTATATGGACCCATCAGCGATGCACTAAAAGTATTTTTTTTCAAGAATTAATTCAAATAAGGGAAACAAATGACCTACCTTGGATAGTAATAATAGTAGGTGAATTTAATATGTTCCGCTCGCCGAATAACACAACAGAGAAATCGCTTAATTTGGGAACACGCTTCAATTTAATCATCACCCAGATGAGCTCATGCTGCATGAAGTAATGCTGCCATATAGGCATACACTTACTCCAACATGAGATCAAACCCAACACTCTAAGCTCGATAGAGTCTTCATTTCAGAACACTTGAATACTATGGATAACAACCTGTTACAAAGCACTTTGTCGGATATCCCGTCAACGGTCCCTGACCACACTTCCCTCCAACTTACCATAAAAACAATATCTAGCCAATGATCAAGATATTCAAATTTGAAAGATATTGGTTAGGTTTCGCGGAAACACATCAAACAATACGACATGTCTGGGATATCCAAAACCTATCGCCGCAGTGGATTATCAAAGGAGATTGGATGCGATAAGGAAATTACTCAGAATCTAGGCACACACTAAATTTGCAATACCGACACTTTCGTCAATTACAATGCAAATAATTCATACCTTAAAGGATAATGAATTTGCCTTCAGAGTAAAACTAAAGGAACATGCCTACTACTTCTCCCTCATAAAGAAAAATAAATGACAACAAAGATCATAAACAAATTACTCAAATTAGAAGATAACAATAGTAAATACTTCCACTCAATTGCCACACACAAATTCAAACAAAACCATATCAACAAATTGACATCTGAGGGACATGAAGTTACAGACCCAAAACATGATAATCCTAGCATTCTCAAAACATTACAAGAATACAATGGGACAAAGACATATCACCTCACAATTCCCGGGGGGATTGTGCATCAACATATATGGACAAGACTTGATACATTTGCAATCTCCCTTTACCAATGGGGGAGAAAGTAAGGTGGCAGCTTCCTTAGCTAAAGGAAAGGCGGCAGGGCCTGATGGATTCCCACCAGAGTTCTTCCAAAACTACTGGGATATTGTAGGTCTAATAATGTGCACATTAGTCAAAGTCTTTCACTAAAATGAGCTGGACCTATGGAGACTAAATCAAGCATGCATCACTATAATACACAAATTACAAGGGGAAACAAACATAGAGGATTTTAGGCCAATCAGTATGATCTCATCTATCAACAAAACAAACTATTGGCAGATCGACTATAGACGATTCTACCAAATATAATATAAAAAATAATAGACTTTTATTATTAGGAGCAATCTTATGGAAACTTTTTTGGTGGCGAGAGAATTCATCATCCTCAGGAAAAAATTGGGAATATCATCGATAGTACTTAAGGTCGATTTTCAAAAAGGCTTTCGATACAATAGCTTAGAAATTTCTTTTAGACCTGCTGCAAGCAAAATGATTCTCTCCAATTTGGATAACATGGTTTAAGAACTTGCTAATCTCATCTTAATCTTTTATAAAGCAAATGTGATATATGGGCCTTCCTTTCATCAGAGAAGGTTACGAAAGAGAGACCCCTATCACCATTACTTTTCATTCTAGCGGCTGATACACTACAATTCCTGCTGGATAGGGAATCACACCAATTCTGCTCCATACCTACACTACAACTCACATCTTACCAATTTGTCGATGACATCCTAATCCTCTGTGGTGCCCATTCGAAAAACATAAAAACATTAATGGAGTTGCTAAAGTAATATGCAAATTTAACCGGGCTGACCATAATCAAGGAATTCAGCCATTGTCCTATCAATGTGCCACCACACCTATTTGGGACAATAGAACATCACTTGGGTTGCTCGGCACAACAATTTCCAATTAAGTACTTACAATTACATCTTATATTTTCCAAGCCAACAAAACAAATGTTCTTACCCATTGTCTCCTCAATTCAAAGGAAACTAGAAAAATGAAAGGGTAGAACTCTCTATAAAAGGGGTAGACTAACTCTCGTAAAATCAGTGATAAGTGCGCTACCCATGCACTTTATGCAAGCATTCAAAATACCATATTGACTATTACGACACATTGAACAAGTTAAAATGTGTTTCTTTTGAAAAGAAGATGATACCCTATCATGAGGCTCCTATTTGGTAAATTGGACAACAATTTGTCTATGCAAAGAACACAAAGTGTTGGGTGTACTCGACCTTAAAACCTTAAACAATGCACTCATACTCAAATGGCTAAGGATGATATATTCGAATGCAAACTCCATACTTGTTGCATTTGTCAAAGATCATTACAATATATCCACCATAAGAGAACAAAATATGGAAACATGATAGGTGCATATTTAATGATATATTTGTACAAGGTTTGACCCAAAAACATACCCAATTTGTTTGAACCATGTTAATTTCAGCACTTGTTTTGTTACTAGAACGTGTTACTGCCTTATTTGCATTTTTGTGAATTTTCAGGAACTCTAAAAAGACAAAAAGTTTCTGTCAAGATTCTCGCCGAGACTCTTGACAGCAGCTCCTCAAGAAAAGACTGCAGATTCTGAGTTCTCTCATATGATCAGTGCGCAAAGTTTAAAAAGATTTTTTGGAAATTTTTGGGATTTTGATTTATATCACATTTTTGGCAAGGATGCCTGGCGCATGAGACAACCAAAAGGCAAGTTTGATTTTTTGGAAACTATCATTCTCTCTCATGTGGCACATGACAGCAAGGAGGAATTGAGAAAGAAAAAAAAGGAAGTGAATCATTTGGGGGAACTCTCTCTCTCCTGCGCAGGAAAAGAAAGAAAGGAAAAATGCATTTTTGACTTTTCTCCCTCATCCCATCTCTTGAATTTTTGGGGATCTTGATTTTTGTCTAGGGCTGCGCATGAGAGCAAGCAAGGAGAAAAGAGAATTGGTTGCATAGATTGGTTTTATCTTTCCTAAACTCTTTATTTTGATTTGTTGTGATGGAATTTGAACTTGTCTCTTGTGTTCTTTGTGCTATGCTTGGCTAAACTCTTTTTCTAGGATTAGGCATGTAACACGTTACTATGTTGTTGGTTTAGTTTAATGGATATTGGTACTTTTATTTGATCTTTGTCTATCTTATGAATTGAATTGTTAATTGTTTGTATGGTACGAATTGATTGCATTGTAAATACCTCTCAACGAATGGCCATGTTAGATTGGTAACCAAAAGACTAATTCGACCACACGAAAGGTTTTATTTCTAGGACTTGAATTAGGTATCGAAAGGTGGTAATTTGAGTCCCGATAACATAAGATAGCATAGGAATTGGTGAAGCACCGAAAGGAGAAATCGGTTCCTAAGGGGAGACCTAAACTCGTTTAGTTAATTTATCGAAGCACCGAAAGGAGAAAATAAATTACTAAAATGTGTTTAGGCTAATCATAAAACATAATGGACCTAGTTTAGGAGAATGTACCGCGAAAGCGGACGTTGGATTTGATTAGGTACGGTACGAAGCCACGAAAGTGGATAAATGCTAATATTGGATTAGAAACCCACAAAGAAATGATAAAAGTACGATGTTTGTTAAACAAAGACCAATGACCTCTAGTAATTTGTATGCCGAAATCCTAGAATCACCAAAAATATTTTAATCTCTCTCATATTTTAGTGTTCTTGTTTTAATTAATTTTAGAATTCAGTTAGTTAAATTTCAAACCCAAAATTTGTCGCTTAGCTAATTAAAAGAAATAAATTTGGTACTCAAGTCTCGTTCCTTGTGGATTCGACACCCGATCTCAAACTAAACGATAGGTTTGTGCGCTTGCAATCCTTCTTTTTAGCGTTGTTTTAGGGTACTTTATTAGCACTCGTGAAACACGTCAAAACATTAAACTTCCACTCATTCGTCCTCAAAGACGTATTCTCTCTTATACAAATGTTGCGAGTTTCAACTCTCCTGCAAGAGGACGAATCATTGACATAGAGATGGACTTCACAAGAGAAGTTTTGATGCAACTCAACTTATAAGTTTCTAATCAATCAAGGCATTACTTCAACAACCACAGATATACTACAGAAAATGAAGACTCTGTTAAAAGTTAAAATCTTAATGCGAGTTCTCATAAAGGACAAAATACTAACACAATACATACTAGCAAGAAGAGATTTCATTCAGAGACTTGTGAATCCTTTTGCCAAGACAACATAATGGAGACAACTGCACATATATTCTTCAAGTGCACATACACAAGACAAATTTAGAACATATGGAGAACACATATACCACCCAGCCGAATACAAGCTTTCAATCATTTTGGCTTCTACACATAGCCAACCTACATGATAACATGGCAGCTAGATGGGACACGACATAACGGTCATAATCCGAAAAATTTAAAAGGAAATAAATCGACAGATATTCTCACACAAAGGCAAAAGGTGCACATCCTGACCAAAGAGATCATCACAGATCTGAAATCTTGGATCACCGACTGCTATGAAAAATAGAGATCAACCATAGGATTATACTTGCATATCTTCGGTTGAATTTACATTTTCTAAACAAAGCATCCTAGTCTAAAACGATCGAAAATATTTTTATTTTTATTTTATTAATGAAAATCTAAGTAGGAAAAGCCTACTTCCTTAGAAATACAATATATAGCTACTTATTTTTGGACCAAATTCAGCAACTCTAATTAGAAGGTGATATGGATCGATTTTCGACATCCTATAATTTCAGTGGGATTGACTAACTTTATCCCAACTCTTGTACTCCGTCGGAGTACCCAACTAACTTTTTAAAAAGAAAAAGTAAAATAGTCAAAGCGCTTTCTAAAACCGGAAAGTCAAACAGTCAAAGCAGATAAAAATGAAAAGTTGGACTGCGCGCACTATTTTGAACGTTTTCGCCCCACACACAATTAAGAATACTTTCTATAGAATGCATGAGTGCAGACTAAATAAAATAAGTGTTTAGACTAAATAAAAAATGTGTTCAGATTAAATAAAAAAGGAGTTCAGATTAGTATTTCAAGTTTGTTTTTGCACTTCTTCAAGTCAGTTATGCACAAAAATGAGACACAAACTCAATAAAACAGTTGTTTAGACTAAATAAAAACGTGTTAAGACTAAATAAAATAGGTGTTCATACTAGTTGTTTCAAGTCTGTTTTGCACAAAATGAGGCAAAAACGAAACAAAATAGGTGTTCATACTAAATAAAATAGGTGTTCATACTAAATAAAACAGATGTTCAAACTAGTTGAAAGAGGTGTTCAAACTAACTGTTTCAAGTATTTTTTTTTGCATTATTTCATGTCTGTTTTGCACAGTATGCAAGAGTTACAGACTAAATAAAACATGTGTTCATACTACATATAACATGTTTTCATACCAGTTGTTTTAAATATATTTTTGCATTGTTTCAAGCATTTTGTGGAGAAAATTTGAGCAAAAAATATGCAGAAAAACAAAAAAATGTGATTTACAAGCTTTAGAAGCATTTTTAGGGGTCAAAACATCATCATTACGGGGTAACACCTGAAAAGTGTCGTGTCGTTTCTGAAAAGTGCTCATACGTGCGAATCAGAGTTACGAGTCAAAAGTTACGTCCGTTCAAAGATCAAACGTTATTTTGTGCTTGTACTAACTAAGATACGGTCATACTAGTTTAGACTAAATACAACAGGTGTTCAGACTAAATACAACAAGTGTTCAAACTAAATAAAATAAGTGTTCAAACTAAATAAACATGTGCTGAGACTAAATAAAATAAGTATTCATACTAGTGTTAGAATGTATACTAGTGGTTTATGCTAATGCGCAAGACTAAGGTCAATTCAATGTGCAGAAATGATTTCAATTCAATTTAAATCTTTTTTACCTTAATCACCTAGCTAAGTAATAGAACAAGCAATTTCAAGAACAATTGAGCAAATCACAAGAAATAAGAGTTAAGTGCTAAAGAGAGAGAGAAAAAGATAGAGAGAGTGAAAAGAGAGAAATCGAGAACAAGTGAACACGCTATATAACGTGGTTCGGCCTATAAAAAAAGTTAGGTCTACGTTCACAGGTCTCTCAGAATAAATATCTTTTTGGGCCGTTTCGCTATAATCAAGTATCTTTTACAAAGGAGCGGAACCGATCTTTAACTTCTTCTAACACAAGTAAGTCAATCTTCTTCTCCTAAATCGATGCACGAGACAACACCTCAATACACCGCAAAAAGGTTCGATTGACTACACAATCAAGGACAGGGATGCACCACTTGACAACACAAATGTGGTGCACCAAATGCTAAATAATTAGCAAAGGTTTTTGTTCTCGAATAGACAATAAGAGAATAGTAGCTATCATAATTGCTCTCTAGGTTAGGTAGCTGGAGGAGACTTGATTCAGGCTCTCTTTTGTGCTCAATTACTGTTGGGAAGCTTGCAGGACTGTTTGTTCATTTTTGCATCTTTTATATAGGCTGAGCACTTCTTGAGATCTTGGATGTGTGTAAATCCTTCATAGCATTACAACACTCTCCATAACGAGTTGGGAAGGCGTTATAACGCCTTGAGCATATTCTCTCTTTGCCCTTCTGCAACTGACATGTGGGCCAAATTTCCAGAAACCCGTTATAACGCTTGCCTAATACGTTATAACGTATGGCAACTCATTGTGACATCTTGTTGGAGCATTACAGTAATGCTTGTCTTGGGAAACTCCAACATCTTCTCCTTCTTACTCCTCCTGAGGCATTATGACACCTTGGGCACCCGTTATAATGCCTTAGGGACACGTTATAATGGGTTTTCAAGCATTATGGTAACGCTGTGCTCTGTTTTGAGCATTGAAGCCTTCCCTTGATGACTTGGTCATGCCTTGACTTGTCCATGGCATGCTTGAGCATGTTTGACATTGATTTGTACCTGTTTTAACCTGTATCTTCACCAAAACTCATATGCAAGGTTATTACTTTAATTGTTTTGCAAATTGTCAAATAAGAGATGAGTTTTATCCAACAACTAGTTATTTCAGGTCTATTTTTTTTTGCAATGCTTCAAGTCAGTTATGCACAAAAATGGTGCATAAACTAAATAAAAAATTTGTTCAGACTAAATAAGAAAGATGTTCAGACTAAATAAAATAGGTGTTCAGAGTAGTCGTTTCAAGTCTCTTTTTTGTACTGTTCCAAGTCTGTTTTGTATAGAAATGGTGTGCATACTAAATAAAATATGTGTGCATACTAACTAAGGGTATGGTCATACTAACACTTTTGATGTTGATACTAATTTCTGTGTATTGATATCAGTGCCTCATGTGTTGATACTAACACCTTTGATGTTGATACTAATTCCTTTGTTGTTGATATCGATGCCTCAAGTGGTGATACCACCAGATTTTGTTGTTGATACTAATTCTTTTGGTGTTGATGTCGCTACCTCAAGTGGTGATACTACCACCTTTGGTGTTGATACTAATACATTTTCTATTGATATTGTTGCCTCGAATGGTGATACTAGCAACTCTGGTATTGTTACTAATTCCTTTTCTCTTGTTATTGATGCAAATTATGGGTCCCACCTGTAAGGTTTAATGAGACACAATCTTCCGACCTTTTTTGTTTTATTTTGAATAGACTTGGGTCTCATGAGCTAGAGACTTGATTTTTATCACCCAGAATCACGTACGTCTAGTGTAGATCTGAAATTCAAAAATAAAAACCGTTTGTCTTATGCGAGATACAAGTATGAAGTACGTGACTCCGGGTACTGAAATAATTTCTTAATTTCAAAATATTCAAGCCTAAAGCTCATTTAGAATTCTTTCACCTATCAATAATAACTATTGAAGAAATCATATAGCATCCCATGGCATCATCACCAGCGCTATAACTAATTTAGGTCCTCCATGAAGTGGATTGACCAATGTTGAAAATCTAGGATTGACCATTCTTTCAAACCTCAAAATTCTTGGAAACTCAAGATCTTCGTTCTTGAAACCTCACAATTTGTACTGATAGTTTGACTACAAATATGACTGCTAATGGATGAGTTTTAGTTCATGTTCAGTTTAGTCCGCTGTGAGGAGTTGAAGTCCATGATCAAATCAAACTCATAATTATCTATTAATGTCCAGTTCATTTTTCAGTTCATCTTATAACCGAATAATATTCATTATTTGTCCATAAGCTAACTATACGAACCTGATTCTGGACACCACAGTGCACAATCCTCTTTAAATGGAAGCTTTTTTAATCACTGTAATGAATAAATTAGGTTTCTTTGTGCGAATGACTTAGTTCTCACTGTGAAACAGAGAGTTAGAACTTAGTTGATCTATTGGGATGTTTGAACATATTTTCATTTAATCTAACATTGAGCTCGCAATTAGTCCACAGTTAGTCCACAATTAGTTCATAATTTGTCCACAATTAGTCCAGTTCAGTTCTAGCAATTAAACTTGGAATAAACTTCAACCAAGACCAAGAAATAGTCCATTTCATAAATGTTCAATAGTGTCTAGTCCATTTTGTCCATTTCATTAGCAACCCTACCCACAAACGAGAGCAACCGGATGCAAAATTTTGATAGGGAGGGTTAGTAATCGAATTATAATGATTTATCGGATTCAAATTTAATAGCTAATTAGTATATTATAAATAAAAAATAAAAATTCAACACACATCTTTATTTAATAAAAAATATTAAAATAATACGTCAAAATAATAGACAATTGAATCAATGATTTTTTTTTTCTCATTTTGCATATTAAAAAATAAAATAATAAATAATCAAGTCAATGAAGAAAATTTTCTTTTAGGAGACATCATATTTTAGAACCTTTGTGTGATTCTTCCAATACAAAAATTTTAAACCAAACTTTAACAAGTTTTGTTCCATTTAAATTAAACAAAAATAATGAGTAAATGTTTGATAGAAATTTAAATCAAAGATATGAAACAAATTGAAACGAATTTAAAATTATAAAGTGAAATAAAATAGCACAAACTGTTTAAAAACCCGTCAAGGATATCAGCTCTTGACCTCTGACGACGGCTACAAGCCACAAGGACAGCATTAAGCAACTGGGCAAAAAATAAATTCTCCAAAGCACCCACGCTTCTAACGTTAACAAAGGCAATTATTCGGGCATTAGACAGGGCAGAAGAACATCGCACGCTAGAAGGGCGGGAGTTCTCTTTTAGACTACAACTACGACAACACGCCTATGAGTTATCTCTTATACCAGAGCACAAATGGCAACAACGATCCTCAGTCAGATGGTTGAAGCTTGGAGACAACAACACTAAATACTTTCATGCCATCGCAACAAAACATTTCAAAAAAAATCATATACACACATTACAAGTCAACGAAAATATGATCACAGACACACAAAGTATTTCAGATGCATTCTCCACATACTATAAGGGAATTTTGGGTCTACGACTACAGGTAGAAGAATTCAACACCAACTTGGTCTCCCCAGTACCATTTGAAGATCTAGTTTCTCTAGAAGAACCTTTCTCTCTAGATGAGATACGAAGCACGGTCTTCTCTCTAGCAAAGGGTAAATCCTCGAGTCCGGATGGATTCTCATCTGAGTTCTTTCAGGTCTTTTGGGATACGGTGGGGACGACAATATGTCGAGTGGCCAACTCCTTTTACAACAATAGATTAGACCTCTGGAGGCTAAATCAGGCATGCATCACCATGATTCCTAAATTTAGCGGGGCCTTTGCAATTGAAGATTTCCGACCTATAAGCGTTCTTTCCACCATCCCAAAACTTCTTTCCAAAATACTTGCCGACAGACTACAAAGGAAACTACCTCAATTAATCTCTATGCACCAAACAACCTTTATCAAAGGTAGATGTTTGATGGATACCTTTCTAGCTGCTAGGGAATCTATCATTCTGAGATAAACTCCGGATACCATCCATTATACTCAAGATCGACTTTAAGAAAGCCTTTGATACAATCTCATGGGACTTCTTGTTAAACGTGCTACGGGCAAAAGGCTTTCCAGGGAGATGGTTACAATGGATCAAGAACATCCTTATCTCCTCTTCCTCCTCGATACGACTTTATGGTACGCTAGGATTGCCATTTTACCACCAGAGAGGACTACGTCAAGGGGACCCGTTGTCACCACTTCTATTTATTTTAGTGGCAGACACCTTACAAAACATGCTGAATCAGGAAAGAGGTCACTTCGTGACAGTACCAACTCTGCATCCAACTGCATACCAATTCGCGGATGACACGCTTATAGCATCTGATGCACACCCGACTAACCTTCGCAGCCTTACCACATTACTAAACAAATATGCGCGACTATCTGGGTTAGCCATTAATCCAGCAAAAAGCTCATTTTCACACTTCCATGTTCCTGCTGAACTACTCAGGGCAGTGCAAGACATTCTAGGATGCGCTCCACAAAACCTTCCGATGATGTACTTAGGACTTCCTCTCACAATTAAAAATCCAACTAAAACCATATTCCTACCGCTTCTGGAAGCAGTCCAGAAAAAACTGCAATGTTGGCAAGGGAAAACCTTATCGAAGGGTGGAAGAATTGTGTTGATAAATTCAACCATTAGTGCACTACCACTCCATTATCTTCAGGCCTTTCGAATTCCAACATGGTTGGTCAAACATATGGAAAGGATCAAAATGTGTTTTTTCTGGAAGGGAGAAATAGAGAGCACTACTGGAGGATATGCGGTTAATTGGGCCAATGTATGCCTCCCCAAGGATAATGGGGGTTTGGGAGTGATAGACCTTAAAACTATGAACACTGCATTACTCGTTAAATGGGCATGGCAAATTTATGGGAACAAGACTGGTTGCTTCCCGAACTTTGTCAGGACACACTACGATCTCCCAGACCGAGATGATGATAATGCATACACCAACATATCTCAAAACCCCTCATTCTTTCTACGGGATTTACTAGGACTATACCCTTCTTAAAAGTGGCTACTGAACAATCCATGGAAAATAATCTGGAATGGCGCTTCACCAACAACAAGGAGTACTCGGCCAAATCGACTTATACAATACTGATCAACCCAGGAATTAAATCTAAGGAATCAACCTTAATATGGCGAAATAAGGCACCGCTAAAAGTTAAAATCTTCATCTGGACACTACTTAGGGATAGATTGCACACGATCGAGAACCTAAACAAACGAGGGGCAAACCTTGCAATCAAATGCGTCCTTTGCCAGACTAATGTGTTAGAAACTAACAAACACCTATTCATGACTTGCACCTACACCCAATGCATCTGGTCTAGTATAGCATCAGGGAATGTCGCCACCAACCGTCTCCCCATCTCATTAGGCAACGTTGCAGACTTTTGGAAGTCTACCAGGAAAAGAATACCCAAAGAACACACAGCAACATGAAATGTTAAGATTCAGGCTACGTGTTGGGCAATCTGGAAGGAGCGAAATAGACGTATTTTTCAAGGAGCAAGCCAACCAATCCACCTCACACTGTTGCAGATTACACACGACGTCAATGCGTGGTTATTTAGGCAACCGCAGCTAGTGGATAACATAGGGGTATATTGAGATTAGGCCTCAAGGGATAAGGCTAATGTAACAACTATTTTTTTTTCACAGTGTACATATCTTTTTCTATTTAATAAAATCATTAAGTAGGCTAATGCCTACTTTCCTCAAAAAAAAATTTTCAAATAATGGAATCATGCAACCTTGCTGTGGGCTTGTGGCCTCTGAGGCGAGTCAATGAGTCATATGAGCCCTCGGAGCATGATGCCACACGCGGGACCGCACCACAACAGGCAGAGGAGAACTTCGTACCATAAATTCGACATAGTGGATCCATGCAGGCTCCTGTGTTTCGACCCAACCGAGTAAGAGGGTAGACATCTCTCGCTCATCGTGTTCACACACCGAAAATTGCACGAGAGATGCCACAGAGAATGACCTCAATCTCGCGGAAAGAAATCGAGTTTCGCTAGCGCAAATCCAACGTAACGCCTCGCCCGATTTTTTTATTATCAGAAATTAATAAATAAATTATTTTTAAATAGAAAGAATATTTAAGAAGTTCGAAAAATAAAAACGGTCGACCAGAAAAAGACAAAATGGATGATATTGCGATTACTGTTCATTTGATTTTTGATTTGAATATGAATTGTTTTTATAACTAATCTGAAAAAAATAAAAAATAACATCTATGATCCTTAACAATTAGTGAGACGCAAAATTCGATTAGTCATTGCCAAGTCGATTAATCAGTCGTCAAATTTGATTTATCAATCATCAAATATGACTAATCGACAAATTAATATTTCAAATTGATTAAATATAACAAATATGATTATATTTTATTTTTTAAAAATATCAGAATATCATGAATTCGTACATTTAATTTTTTATTATTTCTTAAATAAAAAATATTAATATTATATTATTATATATGCAAGTAATTTATTTTTATTTGATATTATTAAATATTAAAACTTCTAAATTACTCGATTTTCATTTGTTTATGCCTTTCATGTGTTTGAATTTGGGCCTAGCTAGTAGTTAATAGTTATGGACATCAACCCAATGGGAAATTCTATATAGGGTCAAGGAATAAATATTTTTTACAGATAAAATTAAGACAATCTAAAAATTTCACTGAGGGTCAAGGTTGTGCCCCTATATTTTTTTTTTTTCTAACTCATGTGCATTTCTATTAAGGTTAGTACTTGCACTCCTAAAAACGCTTAGGAACACAAGTACTAGTTGTGTCTTTGATCTTCTGTGATATTTTTAGAAGGCCTTTGGCCCTATTTGTGAAATTGTTTGTTCTTTGCCCATCTATGAAAATTCCCCCACCCCCCCAATAGAGTAGATCTAGAATTGAATAAATTAATAATTCATTATACATATCATAAACTCTCACCATCTTCAGCGAAGTCACATAACTATCAAACTTTATTGTACCAGTCTACCAGAGATGACAGGTACGGTATAGTACTGACAGTACACAGCATTAAATTAAATTATCTCAGTTTCCCTTACAATTGTACCATATAACCAACTTTTCTTTACATATTATACAGGTTTGTTGTAATAATCATATTACATGAGAAATGCACTCTACCAAATTAAAATTTTCCAAACAGATAGTTCAATATATACCTCCAATATGGTCCTTCACTTCTCATGTCCAGTGTTCAAAAACAAAAGTTCAACACTTGTAATATAAGATACGACTATCCAATTAATGTTAACTGAAAGTTTGAAACACTAAACCTAAACAGAAGAATTTAAAATTAAAAAAATATTCATCCAAAAGATACATGAACATTGAACAAATGTTAGCAGTACAATCACCACAACAGCATTTGTATCTTCAAAGAATATCATTTCCCAGTGTACAAATTCAGATCAGCTCTGAGACATTTCTGCATGACACCTCTGATTTCTGCTCTAAAAACAGTCATTCGAAAGAAACATGAACATTGAAAGAAAAAAACTAGCCCAAAATTGATCCTGCTATTGCTTTGGTTGCCAATCACTTTAAACTATATCAGTCACTGTACAATAACACCTAACTTGGTTAGATAATGTAATACAACATTAATCAATGTTATTATTTCACCGGAAAATAATTTTCCTCTTCCTGCCGTTTCCAGAGGTAATGCGTCGCCAAAATCCAGTGAGTGGTGACCAAGAACTTGTTCATTTCTCTTGTCCACGATGCGCTTAAGATGTTGGCTTCTGCTACCACAACATGTGTCACTGAATCATTCATGTCAGTAGAGCAAATGGCCCCCATACCCTCAGCTAATTTCCAGATACGCTGTTCTTCAGGCCGCACATCGGAGGGGAATACCCCACTGAACACAATGTTGTAACCACGTAGTATACGCTTTTTTACTATATCTAGTATCTACAAAATTAAGGAACAGAGCGAGATTAGAGGATACATAATTGAGAACGTAATCAATTATCTAAATTAAATAGGAGTGTGCGTGAATACCACTCGAACATCTCTTGAAGCAAGATCAACCTTAATCTTCTGCGAAAGCAAAAAGTAACCAATCAAATACCAATTCTGTCTAAGTGGGTAAAACCCACTTTCCTCCAAAAAAAAAAAAAAATCCCAATTCTGTAAGGAGCTTTTCGAAAGAGAAACAATTTCATGTACGATATATAAAATAGAAAAAAGGATTACACTGCAAAAACCAAATGATTGAATAACATGAAACCTTCTCACTACTTTTCATATCCCTCTTCCTCTCTGTCTCTATTTATTAATATGCTATATGGTGGATTGTTTTTCTTTATATATATATAGAGCATGGCTAAAATAATATGCATAGTACACACCATTTCGTACTATGCATATAGATATAGGTCAATAAATTGAGATTTAAGTTGCTCAATAAATTCTTCATATGAAAATATTATAGGAAATTTTTTTTTTGATTTTTAGAGCTTTCTTGCTATTTTTTAAAAACAGTCCAGATTTAATACTACAAAAGTGTCATTTCTTTGCTGTTTTTAAAAAATATTTAAAAAATAGCAATAAAGCTCTAAAAATCACGAAATTTTATTTCCTACAAGATTTTGATATGAAGAATTTATTGAGCAACTTAAATATCAATTTAATGACCAAATTAAATACAAATGACCCCATAGTACGTTATGTGGTGTACTATGCATATTATTTTAGCCATGCTCATATATATATATATGTATATTTTGTTTGTTTGTGACTTGGAGGGTGGGGAGGTTTGTTTATGATGGTTTCTGCAAAGGGAGCTAGCAATGTCGACGAAGACATTTGTAAATTTAAACAGTTACAAGGTTATTAGATGAGAAGTTGAACAAGAAGTTCAGACAAGTTGTGATGTAAGCAGGAAGTTGAGCTAACCGGGTCATAGAAATATTCATGGACCCGCTTTAAAACATCAAGAATACTTTTAAGGGTCCCGCTGGATGTGCTTTCATCTTCCCCCCGTTCTGATAAAGACTTAATGCCAGGACCTAACTCTTTCACGGTATAAGCGAAGAAATTGTACTCCTCCAATACAATGAGGTTCTCCTTGTGGTCCTCCCAAAGCTGTCAGAGAAAACCTTATTTCTCCATTGCAGCAATTTTGTTTCTCGAAATAAAAAGGTTAAATGAATATAATAATGACTCGAGCATAATTACTATTTCGTAGTCATCAAGAATAATCACGACATTTTCGACTCCAAGCTCAGCATCGAGCCCATTCTCGATCCCTGTTGTATTGTCGGGCCTACAGATGACTCGAGATGGGAAATACACATTGTCAGGGTCAATAAGCGCTACAACCTTCTCAACGAAATCCTGTTGCCTCGTTGTGGATAGGTACATTTCAAACATATTATTGGCTTCCTTCAAGAAGTCATGAATGAAGGGTCGCAGCTTTGTCAGCACGCATTGCTCTTCATTAATCTTGTGAATGAGGTAATCTGATTCATTAGATATCAAAAAAAAGACCAGAAGGAACCAAACAATATTGTTAACTTGACATTTTGTATTAATTTGTTGGGAAAACTTTCATGTTTACCTGGCTTGTCAACCACATCCAGTAGATGTAGCTCCACATCAGTAAGATCTTGTAACAAAGCTGAGTTTATCAAACTGTAGTCCAGATCCAAAACAAGTATCAATTTCTTATCCTCCAATAGTTTTTTCAGATCGCCTTTATGCATCTTCTCAATTTTTGATGCTTCAAGACTCAAATCCTGAAATTTTTAAGAATGGGATGGCTGGTATTATCCTTGGACTTGTCAGAATTACTAAAATTGTGGATTTGAGAAGAAGCATACCGGATCAATATAACTCAAGAGCACATCTGATCCAGGTTGTCGTTCAACCTCTTCATTGACCTGTTTTCCAATCTGTTCTTCGATCTCTTCTTTCTCTTCTTCATTGTCTTCATCAATATTTCTTTTGTAATTGGCAACATAATCAAAACTTCTGCCTGATGATTCAGATTCATCTGCTGAACTCATATTAGAAAGCCAATTTGGTACGTAACCTGAGAAAATGAAAAAAAAATGTTTAAGGTAAATAGAAACAAGGAGCTCAGAAAGAATACTTCTTGGAAATCATGTGAAACAGACGCTAGAAATAGAAATACAACTGTAGATAAGAATGCAGAAATACAGTGATGTTTGAACTAGTTTAAAAAGATACTTAGATGAAATATAAGGATTCAATAAAACCCTCAATGCACCTGTAAAATAAGCTAATTGGCACCAATTCACTGCTGGAGTACTGTCACTTATGAATGCAACGGTCGATTACTATGACATTGACTAGAAAGGGTAAAAGAAAAGAAGTATGAAAAATATCTTCCTTATTGCACTCCGATAAGGAGATGCACCATTCAAAACGATTAATCCAGTTACCAAATCTTGAAGGTTACAAGAAACGTGAATTACAAATCAATGGACACTAAAAAAACAACCTCATCGGCTGTTTTATTTGTCTATGAATTACAATTGCACTAATATGATTCTCCAGTCTCCACAAGTTTGAGGTACTCCCATTTGCTACAACTCGCAACAATTTGCCAAAAGAAACGAACCAAACCCCAAAGAAACAGCCAAACAGGGAATCATCGAGATAGAGTAGAGGGAGAAACCTTGAAAAAGAAAAAGAAACCTTCAGTTGCTTGACCTTGCTAGCGCCTTTGTAGAGTAGTAACAGAGATTGGAGGTGAGAGAGAAGAGGGAGAGACAGAGGTGTGAGTTTATGCACTTCAGAGTGTAAACAACTTCGGGTTTCAATTCAACGTTTCCGATTTGGCGATTTTAATTGGGCCGAGATGATAACTCTAATTTGCGCCCGTTAAGGGACTGGTGGGCCTTGTGGGCTAAGAATTGATATATTCTGTTTTAAGTAATCACTAGATTCACGAGTCACAACCAACATAAAAATAGACTTTTATCTTTGTATCTACCGAGTAACTGAGCTGGATATTTACCTTGCTCCCACATGAAAATTTTGTAACAGAATAGATTTTCTGCAAGTTTGTTTCGTCTGTTATTCTAGTAAAATTCTTCTTGTTTTCTCTTTAATTCGCTGTGTTCTTACAACAAAATTACAAAATAGATGTATTTTACCCCCATTTTCTTTGGTCTATGGTGTAATCCATATATAAGGGTAGCCCCTCCTGCTCCTACTCATTGAACAACCTGCTCTATCAACAACAAAAAAAAATACCAGAACCTAGATCCAGAAAACTCGTATCACAGTTTTTGAAAACCGCCAGACGAATGGTACGAGAAGGCAGAAACTCTGGCTAAGATCCAGGTACAGGAAAAGAGCTTACCCAAGTCCGGTGGTCAAGCTCCACACTGGTAATATACACAGGCTTATGTTGATTTCTTGTTGTGCCATTATGTTCTGGAGTTCTTTACCTTGCTGAGACTGTGTAGATGCTTTACTCCAACTTGAGTTGGACTTAGCCGAAACGATATTTTTGAGTTTACATTAATATCAATATATAATTTAATTAATCATAATCGGTCCATCAACAATTATAATTGATTTACTTTCTTGATGGGTGTTTGGATTAAGGCATAGACCTCAGCTCGGAACTAGAAGGGTCTTCCTATCTGTATGGTAGTCCAGCTGGAAGATGTAACTGGTATGAGAAACTTGTGTGATGTAGAAGGAACAATATGTTATGCTATAATTAAATTAATTTTATTAGTCTTTACACTGAGTTTTATTCACC
Source organism: Eleocharis quinqueflora (assembly GCA_964058865.1). Classification (NCBI taxonomy): domain Eukaryota; kingdom Viridiplantae; phylum Streptophyta; class Magnoliopsida; order Poales; family Cyperaceae; genus Eleocharis; species Eleocharis quinqueflora. Next base: position 144,688 of record CAXKVX010001095.1, read on the forward strand.
CCTGTTTTTCTCATTCTTCCTTTCTTTGCTGGTTCTGACAGGTATAAAGGGGAGTGATGATACGAAAAGGCACCGTGATCGTAAATAGCATCATGTTTTTTGCATACGAGACCACTAATAGGCGTTGGGTTAATGTGTCGCTTCTTTTGAACTCAAAACTCTACTGTTTTCTTATATCTTATACCTGTAGCTGCCAATTGGAAAGTTGAACACTAATAATAAGTCTAAGGCCTAATCCACTTAACCCGGATGATGGTTATGAAAATGACAAGAGTAATAACGCGATGGAATAGTCGGCTGTAAGTACGGCTGTCAATGATGATTTGTTTAATCGTTTTTCATTTCGTGACAAATGAAACGGTTACAACTAAAGAAATTTTTTTCGTTTACAAAGAAATAGTTAACGAAAATATATTGTTTCGTGATTGTTTGTTTCGTAGTTTCGTTTGTGACTGTGTATTGTTAGAATTGTTTTTATTTCAGAGAAAAACGCTATGCTGAGAGAAGGAGATGCGAGAGGAGATGAAGGATTGCTCGAGTGAGGAGATAAAAAATTTGATTCCTGTGTACGGTTGGAATCATTCATCACTGATTCTTGATTTATTTTAGTGTGATGAGAGGAGATGGACGAAAAACGAAGAGAATGAGTTTAATCGTTTTGATTCGTTTTCTTTAAGAAACGGTTAACAAAACAAAATTTCTTAATAGTTCATTAAACAAAATGGTTAACGAAATTACTATCTTTCGTGATCGTTTCGCGCGTTAGAGGAATAATTGGGGTTTTTGGGAACGTTTAATGATGTAAGGGGAATGATGTTGTAGGTGTAGTATATGTATTTATAGGTAGTGGTTAAATGGCACGTAAAATAAACTTGGACAATATGCTTGTATAATATGGACTTGTGTAAATATAAATGGTAGTTTAAAATTTTAATTCCTTTAAGTTATACTAATTTTTGAATGCTTAAAATTTTTATTCCAATTTATAGTTAGATTAATTGCTTGAATTTAGAGATATCGGTTTTACTTGTGCAAATACATGATGCGGAATTTAGTTGTATAATTTGATTAAATTACAGAATTTTCTTTATAGAAATTTTCTGTATGTATATCTATTATAGCTTATAATTTATGTAAACAAATTTTAGATCAAATTTTAGATCTCAACGTTTTATTTCACATGAACTTCATTTGTTTTATTTCTGTATGTATATCTATTATAGCTTGTGTCAACTTCATTCGTCAATCAAATTTTAGATCTCAACGTTTTATTTCACATGAACTTCATTTGTTTCTGCTTTTCATGTGTTTGAATAGGGGCCTAGTTAGTAGTGATGGACGCCCCCAAATAGAGTAGATCTAAAATTGATTGAAATATTATTATATAATAATTCATATCAAGAACTTTACCATCTTCAGCGATGTCACGTAACAATCAAAATTTTACCAGAGATGACAGGTATATTACTGATACTTCACAGAAGAATTAAATTTGTCTCAGTTTCTCTTATGATTGTACCACAAGTTTCTCTATTATACAGGTTCGTAATAATCATACTACATGAAAAATGCTCTCTACCAAGTTAAAACTTTCCAAAAAGACAGTTACCGCAGAAAATCTTACCCATTAAAAGAACTGCTTGCATATATACCTCCTGTGTCGTAATCTTCACAGACAACACTTCTCATGTTCAGTGTTCAACAACCAACGTTCAAAACTTCTAATATAAGATGCGAACATTCAATACAGATTATTGTCATCATTAATTGAAAGTTTGGAACACTAAACCTAAACAGATGATTTAAATTTAGAAACATTCATCTCAAAAAGATTCATGAACACTGAAAAAATGTTAGCAGTACAATCACCACAACAGCATTCATATATATCTCCAAAGAATATCATTTTCCAATGTACACATTCAGATTAGCTCTGAAACACATTTCTGCATGACACCTCAGTGCCTGCTCTATAAACAGTCATTCGAGAGATACATGAACATTGAATGAAAAAACTAAAGTAAACCCAAAATTGATCCTGCTACTGCTTTGGTTGCCAATCACTTAACAGTATCAATCACCGTACCATAACACCTAACTTGGTTAAGGAATAGAACACAGCATTAATCAATGTTATGTTTCACCGGAAATTTTTCCTCTTCCTGCCTTTTCCATAGGTAATGTGCCGCCACAATCCAGTGAGTGGTGACCAAGAACTTGCTGTTTTCTCTTGCCCAAAATGCACTTTCGGTGTTGGGGTCTGCTGCCACGACATGTGTCACTGAATCATTCACGTCAGTCAAGCAAATGGCTCCCATACTCTCAGCTAATTTCCAGATACGTTGTTCGTCAGGCCGCACATTTGAGGGGAATACCTCACTGAACACAATGTTGCAACCACCAAGTATACTCTTTTTTAATGAATCCAGTATCTACAAAAATAATGAACAGAGGCAGATTAGAGAATACATCATGGAGAGCATAATGAAATATCAAAATTAAATAGGAGTGTGCTCTGAATACCACTCGGACGTCTCTTGAACCAAGATCAACCTCAAGTTCCTGCAAAAGAAAAAAAATCAAATCCCACTTCTGTGAGGAGCTTTCAAAAAGAGAAACAATTTCATGTATGATATATAATAAAAAAAAGGATTACCCTGCAAAAACCAAATGATAGAAAAACATTAAGCCTTCTCACTACTTTTCATATCCCCTATCCTCTCTGTCTCTATTTATTAATATGGTTTATGGTGGATTGTTTTACTTTATTTTTATGTTTCTTTTTTTTTGTGAGTTGCCGGGTGGTGAGGTTTGTATATGAGGGTTTCTAGGAAAAAAGGTCGCTAGCAATGTCAATGAAGACATTTGTAAATCTAAACTGTTACGAGGTTATTAAATGAGAAACTGAACAAGAAGTTGAGACAAGTTGTGAGCAGGCAGTTGAGCTAACCGGGTCATAGAAACAATCATGGATCCGCTTTAAAACATCAAGAATACTTCTGAAGGTCCGTCCGGATGTGCTTTCATCTTCCCCCTGTTCTGATAAAGACTTAAAGCCAGGACCCAACTCTTTCACGGAATAAGCGAAGAAATTGTACTCCTCCAATACAATGAGGTTATCCTTGTAGTCCTCCCAAACCTGTCAGAGAAAACCTTATTTCTTCATTGCAGCAATTTTGTTTCTCCAAATAAAAAGATTAAATGAATAAAATAAAATAACGGTTCAAGCTTATTACTATTTCGTTGTCATCAAGAATAATCATGACACTTTCCACTCTGAGCTCAGCATCGAGCCCCATCTTGATCCTTGTGGTATTGTCAGGCCTACTGATGATCCGGTAGGGGAAATACAAATTGTCAGGGTCAACAAGCGCTACAACCTCCTCAAGGAAATCATGTTGCCTCGTTGTGAATAGGTACATTTCAAACATATTATTGGCTTTCTTCAAGAATTTACGGATGAAGGGTCGCAGCTTTGTCAGCATGCAGTGTTCGTGAAACATATGAAGGAGGTAATCTGATATATTACATATCAAATAAAAGATCAGAAGGAAGCAAACAACATTATTTACTTGACAATTTTGTATTAATTTGTTGGGAAAACGGTTTCATGTTGTACCTGGACTCCTGTCAACATCCAGTAGATGTTTCTCCGTGTCAGTAAGATCTTCCAACAAAACTGAGTTAATCAAAGTGTAGTCCAGATTTAAAATAAGTATCAATTTCTTATTTTCCAATAGCTTTTTCGTATCGTCTTTCCGTATCTTCTCAACCTCTGATGCTTCAAGACACAAATCCTGAAGTTTTAAGAAGGGAATGGCTCGTATCATCGTTCAACTTATTAGAATTACTAAGTGGGTTTCAGAAGAGGCATATATACCGGACAAAGGTAGCTTAAGAGCACACCCGATCCAGGTTGTTCAACCTCTTCCTTGACCTCCTTTTCTATTTGCTCTTTGGTGTCTTCTTTCTCTTCTTCATTGTCTGGTACATAACCGGATGAGTGAGAACTTCTGCCTGATGATTGAGAATCTACTGAACTCATCTTAGAAAGTCAATCTGGTACGTAACCTAAGAAAATGAAAATGAATACAAAAACATGGTAAATAGAAACAAGAAGCTTAGAAAGAATACTTCTTGACATTCATGTGAAATAGAAGCAAGATAAGAATGCAGAAACACAGTGATATTTGAACAGATACACTAGATGGATATTAGGCTTAATTCACTAAAACCCTCAATGCACCTGTAAACTAACTAACTAACCTAATTGGTACCAAGTCACTACTGGAGTACTGTCACCTATCAATGCAACAGTTGATCACTACTACATTGAATAGAAAGGGTAAAACAAAAGGAGTATGAAAAATATCTTCCTTAGTGCACAACAGTAAGAGGAGATACATCATTCATATTATTAATCCAGTTTCCAAATCAAGAACCTTACAAGAAACCTGAATTACAAAATCAATCAACAACAAAAACCTCACTAACTGTTTTACATGTGTATTAACTACAATTGCACTAATATGATTCTCCACAAGTCAATTGAGGTACTCCCATTTGCTAAAACTCGTAACAACTTGCAAAAAGAAACGAACTAAACCCCATACAAACAGGGAATAAGACGAGTATAATAGGGGAAGAAACCTCGCTGAAGAAAAAGAGAAACCCTCAGTTGTTTGACCTTGCTAGCGCCTTTCTAGAGTAGTAACACGGATTGGAGGTGAGAGAGAGGGAGAGGCAGAGGAGGTGTGAGTTTATGCACTTCAGAGTTCAGAGTGGAAACGAATTCGGGTTTCGACGTTTCGGATTTGCTATTTATTTGGGCCGAGATCATAACTGCTTTTCTAATTTACGCCCGTTAAGGGACTGGTGGGCCTTGTGGGCTAAGAATTGGCACATTTTGTTTCAAGTATTCGCAACCAGCATAAGAATATTTTTTTTGTTTAAAGTAATTAATGAGCTAGAACGTCACCTCCTACATGAAAATTTTGCAATAAAAATGAGTTCCACTAGGCGTACGACTCGCCCTCTGCGCGAAAAAGTTAAATTTTAAACTTCCATATTACAATAATAAAATTATAATAAAAAAACAAAAAAGCAACGGCAAAAAAAATTTGCACAAAAAAAAGCTACAATAAAGAATCAATTAAAATTAGAGCACCATGGGTCATATTGGATCTAAATTAGAGCATCAATTAAAAAAATACTACAATCAATCTTCGACGGGAAGGAAATGAAATTTAAAAAGAGAAAAATAGTGATTTTATTGCAGCGATGAACAGTGAAAACACTGTTCATTCATCGTGGAAATGAACAATGGCAGCCGATGAGACATGAGTATAATAAAAAGTAAAAGTGTTCATTCATGTGGTATGCATCAATCACAATGCGTCATGCGTCTTGCATCATGCGTCATGCGTCTCACATCATGCATCATGCATCATGCGACATGCGTCATGCGTCATGCATCATGCGACCTGCGTCATGCCTCTTGCGTCATGCGTCATGCCCCATGTGTCATGCGTATTGCGTCTTGCGCCATGTGTCATGCATCATGCGTCATGCCTCATGCGTCATGCCTCATGCGTCTTGCGTCTTGCGCCATGCGTCATGCGTCATGCGTCTTGCATCTTGCGTCATGTATCATGCGTCATTCCTCTAACGTATTGCAACTTGCAACGTCATGCGTCATGCGTAATGTACCGTCATGCGTCATGCATAATGCGCCATGCGCCATGCGCCATGCGCCATGCGTCATGCGACATGCGTCATGCGTCACGCGTCATGCGTCTTGTGTCATGCGTCATGCGTCATGCGCCATGCATAATGCGTCATGCGCCATGCGTCATTCCTCTAACGTCATGCGACATGCATCATGCGTCATGCGTCATGCGTCATGCGTCATGCGTCATGCGTCATGCGCCATGTTTCATGCATCTGATATCCTGCGTCATACATCATGCGTCTTGCGTCATCCGACTTGCGTCATGCGTCATGCGTCATGTGTTATGCATTATTCCTCTGACGTCATGCGACTTGCAGCGACGTCATGTTGCGCCATGAGTGTATTAGATTAGATTAGATTAGATATTACAATAATAAAATTATAATAAACCGTTTAAATAATAAAAATAAATAAAAAAAGCAATGGCAAAAAATCTGGAAAAAACTACAGCGTTTTTACTGTAGCAGTGACCAGTGAAAACACTGTTCATTCCACTTTGGAAATGAACAGTGGCGCAATGTACGCCATGAATATATTAGATTAGATTAAGTTTGTTTATGAAACAAAGATGGTCGGAGCCATTCAAATCTAATTGACTTAAAATTTCATCAGTCGAGTCTCGAAAAAAGGTCAGCGGTGCATTGCACCGCTTGCGCGAGGTCTGAAAAATGGTCGAACCACTTTGTATGCAACTTTTATGTATTTCTGTAAGAAGTTGTTACCACGACTCGAATCTGTGACCTCGTGATCACAAGACGACACTTTTACCATTGTGTCAAGGCTCCCTTCAGTTGAGTCTCGGAAACAAAATCATTTTTATTTTAAAACCCTCTGTGTGAATACTATGCAATACATGCTTGCATTGTTACATGATATTATTGCCTTACTTTCAGTAAAATAAAATTCCAAGCTTGTGTGATTTTGTACTGAACTGGGAATGTCATAATTAGTGCGGAAACTTTTTTTCCAGTAATTATAACAATATTATAAGTCTTAATATACCTGAAAAATCTCTAATTATTTTTATATACGGACAACAAATGGATCAAAGGCATCACCACACAATTACTACATTTTATAAGCCAAAATGTTATAGATACTTATAGGAGTTAGTATTTATTTTAGTTTAATGTGAGTTAATTTAGTCTAAAATATGTAAGAGTTGAAGTTACTATTCTAATTGTGTTTTTATTGCAGAAAACAAGTATTTATGAGTCTAAGGAACTCAAACAGATACTTGGAAACAACTGCAGATTTCTGGCGCGGCGTTTAGTATGTTGAACATAATTTCTTTATTAGAACTCTGAATTGAGAACATAATTTTGAACAGATACTTGGAAAGTTAAGAAATTATGTTCGAATAAAGAAATTATGAACGATACTTGGAAAGTTAAGAATTTTGAACAGATACTTGCAAAGTTAAGAACGAGCTCTACAAATTGGCTTTTTTATACCTGTCATTCAGCCGTATGGATTATATGTACGACCGTACAGCTTCATCTGGGAACAACTTCTACCACATACGATCTTAGGAGACATGAGACGACCGTAGAAACATCCCATACGACCATTCAAACATCCCATACGGTCGTAGGAGCTCAAATTATGTTACTTAGCCATTTTTGGCTATTTTATAAGCCATACGGACGTACATGTGTTACTTATGATCGTACATGTATCAGACTGTTGCACTGTTGACTGTTTTAACCATAACTTTCTCATACAGTATCAAATTTGATGATTCAAAGCTCATTAAAAAGATAAATGAAATCTCCACAACTTTTATGTAGTGCGATTTTCAAATTAGAAGCCCATCATGGTTGAAAACCTGTTTTAACTTGTTTAAGCAAAAATTAATATGTTTAGAATTGTATTTTGAGAAATCAATTTTGGGATGAGGGTTAGGCTATAAATACTTGTATTCTGAAGAGTTGTAGGACGTTTTTGGGAGCCTAGAGAAGTTACAAGCATGTTTTGAGAGTCTAAAACAGATTTAAGGGTGATAAGTGCAAGTCATATTATAAAACAAATGGTTTTCTTTGTGAAATTCGATCAAAATTTGTAGTTTTAGTTTTTATTTGCCTTTGTTTTGTACAAGTATGAGATACTTTTCTATTTTTGTGAAATTTTCGGTGTAGGAATAAATAATGAAATGTTAAGTCTTGTACTAAAGTTGTAAAGCTTGTCCTTAGCTTCGCAACACATTTTGAATCGTCAAAATCAGAATTCGTATGGAGAAGTGACAAAAATACGAACTGTTGCACAACAAAAAAT